>JAGFMF010012255.1:5518117-5704885 GCA_019455555.1 Galemys pyrenaicus | reverse complement strand
GGGTGCCAGGTGTGTTAAGCTGGTTGCCAGGTGTGCTAAGTTGGGCGCCAGGTGTCATGCAGCTCGTCACTCCCGAGTCAGTGCTGCAAAAACAGCGCCAGGCCTGGAAGGGCTTGAGCAACGCCAAGTCTAAACTGAGTTTAAGTCACAAAAGTGTCTATTTCTCTGTTTTACACTCTGCTCTGCCTCAGAGGACTCCCTCTCGGGAAGCAGCTGACACCGTCCCGGGCTGGCACCCCTGCCGCCTGCAGGAGCAGAGTAAAGGAGCAGGAGCCTCTGGGCGCCTTTCCAGCCCCGCCCCACGCTTGCCTCAGTCAGGGCCTGCGCCCTCTGTCCCTGCTTCTAGAACGCTGCCATAGTGAAGCAGGCACCCTCTGCGGCGCTTCACTTGAGTGCCCCGCCAGCCCTGAGGTGGTCCTGTTCCTGTCCCACTGTGGATGAGGAAGGCCGCCTCCTCGAGGCTGGTCACTGTCTCACGGTCGTGAAACTCACCAGCAGAAGTGACGGGTGGCGGGTGAGCAAAGCTCTTTCTGGCCCCTGATTTTGAGCCAGGAGAAAATTCAAGGAACCAAGAAAACACCCCCCTCTCCCCCGTGTACCCCCTTGCCTCCTCTTGCCTCTCAGCCGCACCATGGAAGTCGATTACACAGGAACAAACCAGCCAAGACACCCCAGCTGAATGCACAGCAGGCAGCGGGCTGACCCACCTGTGCTGGGGCTAAGGTTGGTTTTATCTCCACGGGAAAGAGGAATCTGCTGGCTCTGCAGCCGATGGGTTTTTCAACCCATTTTAAATAACCCATTTAAAAACTGCTCACGTGAAATAGACCCTGCTTTTTTTCCACGTGCCACTGAATGTCTACTTCCAGGTCGGTCCGCAGTTGCATGGAGCATTCAAGCACTACTTTCTGGTTTCTGTGATGCCTATGGTATGTTCTGTTTTCAAAACTATTTTTTTCCAAATCTGTTCTCAAAACAGTTTTCTAGAGTTTCTTTTCTCATTCTAAATCTATATTCACTTTTGGACCTAGATTGTGGGGTTTGCAGTTTTGCATTTTTTTTCTTGCAAGCAATGCAAGCCTTCCGCCTGCTGATGGTGAAAATGCGACTGTGTTGGGTGACTCCTTAGAACTCTCCAGCCACACAATCTCTTTGCCCTAAGCAGGAGGAGATTGACTATAGGGAATTGTGAATGGGAGCAACTTGGCTGGCTCAAGGAATCCAAGGGCTGGACAGGGGCTGGCTTCCCATCAACAGGAGCAGCTGCCAAGTTCCCCAGTCTGGGAAACCTGCCTTCCAAATCCTGCAAGGAGGCTTTCCTGAACAAACTGTAACAGGGACATTGCCATTAGAGTCTGGGAAGTGTCTGTCGCAGGCATCCAGGTCCTGGCCACAGGGAGTCGCTCTGCAGGGTGGGAGGGTGCTGAGTGCCAGCCTCTGACACAGGAGAGGATCCTGTACGAGCCATTCCGCCCTGGAGTGCGGCCACCCAGCCACTGCTGCCCGGGGCCACCGCTCCGTGCCGGGATTCCCTGCTGCATGTTCTTCTCGGCTGCACAGTGTTCCTTTGTGCAGTAAGGAATTTCTAGCAGCTTTCCCTTTTGTGGCCATGTCCCGTGGCCCCGTTTCACACTTGTGGCAAGTGTGTGTGACAATGTGCTGGGGCTGCCTTACCCACATGCCATCAGTTGACGACTGCATGAACAAGCATGTGTTGTCTCCCGGTTCTGGAGCTTGAAGTCCGGGATCGAGGTGAGGGCTGTCTCCTTCCCAAGGCTGTGAGGGAGAGTCCATTCCCGGCCCCTCTCTGCTAGCCATGGGTCCTCCCGTGATCCTCTGCGCAGGTCTGTGCCGAATCGCCCTATTCGTGGGAACGCCAGTCGCGCGGGTCAGGACCCTAATGACCACATCTTCACTGGCTACAGCCCACGTTCTGCGATGTGGGGCTGGGCTCAACACGGGAACCCAGCAACTTCTAAATCTATATTCACTTTTGGACCTAGATTGTGGGGTTTGCAGTTTTGCATTTTTTTCTTGCAAGCAATGCAAGCCTTCCGCCTGCTGATGGTCAACTTCTCTTGACCACTTTATCTCACGACACGATGCCTTTTGCCTTGAATTCTACTGCCCAAAAGCAGAAGCTAGGGGTACTATAGTGCTACTCCCCCTTGGAATCGGGTTGCCCCTCTCCCCTAGAACTGGAACACTCCCCTCTCTACTTCCACTTCCTTTTCTCCAATGGGAAGAGAAACAGCTTCTCCAAATGGAGATCTTGAGAGCAGGAACTTGGCACGCTCCACCTGCTTGGATGCCACCTGCCTGCAGAGAAGGGGCTTTCTGGCCTGGGGGTACCCCAAGAGAGGTGAGTGAGTTAGTGCTGTCTGGGGTGGGGTGCTTATGCGTGCACACCTGCTCACACCCCTGAGCCACATTCTCCGGTCATCAGCTTTATCAGGAAGACGTGCTCCTGACAGGGCCCCAACAGGAAGTAGGTGACATAACCACGCTATGGGCTGAGTGTTTGCGAACCCCCAGATGCCTGTGTTGAAACCTGATCCACGACGTGATGGCGTTTGGAGGTAGGTTCTTAGGCAGGTGGTTAGGTCCTGAGGATGGAGCTGAGTGAGCCCATGGTATCAGTGCCCAGCGGCCCCACAGGGTGCTGTGTGAGGACAGGGCACAAAGATGGCCGCCGGGGCCAGGACAAATCTGCCGGAGCTTCGGCCTTGGCCTGCCCGGCCTCAGCACTGTGAGGAGTGCATTTCCACTGTCTCTCAGCCACCCCGTCCGTCGTATTCTTGTAACGGCAGCCCGAATGCTGTAAGACAACTCCGATTTGGATAATTTGCTGCTCAGTCAGGCGCAGTGTGAAGAAGCCGGAGCTAGCACAGCTGGCGACACAGGCCGCTGTCCCACTCTGGGGCCGAGAGAGATGGTGGACACCTGTGTGGACAGGGCTCTGAGAGAAAGCCAGGCCAGCAGCTGAGGTGCGCAGCTTGCCCAAGGCCACCCCACGGATGGTTGCTGTCCTTCCTACCTGAAGTTCCACCGGTGCCCCCCGCAACCCACCTCAGGGAGGCAGAGGGCAAAGGGACCCACATAGGTCAGCATCCCAGGGCAAGAGCAGGTGGGGAAAGGTGAGGAGAAAATATGACAGGACTGTCTTCACCTCCAGCTCTCGCCTCCCGCTCTGCTTCTCTATTAGTAAGTCAGGCTGAAACCAACCCCGACAAGCCCCAGGGCAGGAAACAGTCCCCGTGGATTCTCTCACAGCTCTGACAGGGCTACAAGTAAATAGGGGCAGTGAATGTCCTTATCCCAGTTTAAACATGAGGAGCTCAAATCATTCCTCCAGTGAGTTATGAAAAAGTCTCAGCTTTCCACTGTCTGGGCCCTGGAGTTGCAGGTAAGGACTTCTAGAAGGCCTAATTCCATTAAGGAATTCAGTGGTCAGTCAAGAGCATAGACTGGGGAGAAGATGCTGCTCATTCATTCTTTGGTCATCCATCTGATAAATACTTGTTGAGTATCCCAGGTGGCACAGCGGGTTGAGCACCACATTGTGAAGCGTCTGCTGCACAGCAGCACGAGTTCGATCCCTGGCTGGGGAGGGGACCCACCTGGCACAGCAGACCTCTTCTGTGTCGCCCTCAGCAGTGTGTTTCAGTCAATCTGCCTGTTCTGCTGCCCACTCTCTCTCTGGTGTGTTGACTGACTATTGGTCAGCAACCGAGTCTCTTCCTTTTCAAAGCCGGGGAGGGAAGCACCTAACAGAGCCTCCCTCAGTGATAGAAGATGATGCCTCGGGGGACTGAGGGATGCCCCCAGGACTGGGACTGGAACAGCCTCACGGGTATGGTCCCCAAATGCACAGCAGTTACCAGTTTGCTGAGTCTGCCATGTACGAAGCTGACTGATCTGGGCATGGAGCAAACACCCAACTTCTCAAAATGATGTCCCTATTTGAAAGGGGGGAGGAGAAAGAGAGAGACTACTCATTGCTGCCGGCTGAGACCTCGTCAGCCACCGGTGCTGCGCACACTTGCTGCTCCACAAAGCCGCCATTTTGGAAATGCTCTGAGTTGGCTGTGCCCTCTGGGGGGCAACTCCCAAAGCTGCCCACTGAGCCTGGGAGGTGGGTGTGAGGAGGAGGGGGAGGGAGTGACTCCTCATCAGGTAGCATTTTCCCTTGACCTCTGTGCAAACACCCTGTCCCAGTTAGTGTTAATGCTACTATCACTCCTGGACTCATTTCTCACATCCCGGGCCTCCTTTCCAAGTCTCCCTGGTGCTACTTTGTTTATTTATTTTTTGTATTTCAACAAACATGCTGAAGGGGAGGCTTCTATTTTCTATTCGAAGAGCCACAGGCTGGCTTTCACAAGCCTGCAGGGGCCCTTCCTCAGGAGCACAGCCAAATGGTTGACTCAGAACTTGCCCTCAACTTAGGCTCCTGGTAGAAAGACTTTACAGCTGGAAAGACTCCTGTTCAACTCCCACTTCTTCCTAAAGCCATGTGGCATTAGCTAACTCAATTATGCCTTTCATCTCTGCTCCTTCATCAAGCAAGTGTTCTGGATTATTCTTACCACATGTGCCCAAAGGAAATCAGCATGAACCTCTCTAACCATGACAAAGGCTCAAGGTGAGCCTCAGGCCATGCTGATGGTAGCTTTTCAGTTCTAGGATGAAAAAGGTGGGGCCGGAGCTGGAAGCCACACTCTGCTTACAGATCTGCTCTGTCACCTGGCGGAGGCTGAACTCGCTCTGTCACTTATTCTGCAAGTGGGGTCATCGGCTCAAAGGAAACGCACCAGGCCACACCGGGCGACCAGTTGAGTAGAGTTGGGGATGTGACCCTGAGGACACTCCCTGTGGCTTCCCATCTTACTCAAGGACACACCAAAGACCTTAGAATATCCTCGGGTCCCTGCACGACTGCCCAGACTGCAGTGCTCTGAGTGACCCCGGCCCTCTCCCTGCCCACCTGGCCGGCCACACTGGCCTCCATCTATCCCCAAGCACACATGCTGTCTGGACCACACCCCGCACCCCCAGCCTTCAGCAATGGCTTAAGGTCCACCTCCTCCAGGCCCTCCCTCCATCACCAGCCCTCCCAGGCCAGACCTTGAACCCCCGGCTCGCACTGTCTCCTCACTAACCCCCAGCTCACTGCCCGGTGGCTGCTGTGTCTCACTCCTTTCCACCCCCCGCTCACGGGTAAGCACCATGACAAGCGTGGTCTTTGTGGCTCACCACTGTTTCCCCGGAACCTCAGGTGGGGCCTGGCTCCACACGTGCCTGCTGAACGGTGTGTGACTTGCTCCACATTCGCATCCTGAGAACTGAGGGCTGCACAAGGCGCTGTGTTGACTCAGGGGGTTGAGTCTTCATTTTTAAATACCAGAAAATGGCCCATTTTTTCATTTTATTTCTCAGGGTGTCCTGAGGATGGAAGGTCTTCTGAATCTTGTCTCAAGACTGGGCTGGCAAAGCCTCAGCACCTCCTGCCTCTCGTAACTAGGTTCCCGCCCCATGCACGGATTCCCCTGAATAGAACAAAGGAAGGGGTCACAGACTTGCACCCAACCCACCCAAGAACACTTCAAACAACCAAAAAAGTAAAGAGAAAAATGAAATCAGTGCCAGCCTAGGTTTTAGCAAAGTCAGAGAATCAAAAAGTTGAAAACTCCAAAGTCCAGAGGGGTTAAGAAGCCAGATAAGGACAGAAAAGAAAAGAAAATGACAGACCAATGTCTGTAGTAAATATAGATGTGAATAGTCTCAACAAAAATACTAGCAAATCAAATTCAACAATACAAGGGTCATAGTCCACAAACAAGTGGAGTTTATTCCAGGTGTGCAAGGATGGTTTAACACACACAGATCAATTCACATGTTACATTACATCAACAAAAGAAAAAAAAGCAATCGACAAGATACAGCATAAATTATTCTAAACAAGATGGGACTAGAAAGACCTACCTCAACCTAATAAAGGCCACTTCTTACAAACCTACAAATAACCTTTTACTTATCAGTAAAAAACTGAACGCTTTCCCTTTAAGATCAGGAACAGGCAAGGATGTTTATTGCCACATTATTTGCAATAGCTAAGATAGAAAAGCAACCTAAGGGCCCACTATAGAGGGCTGGGGAACAAAGATGTGGTATAGCCACACAATGGAATACTATTCAGCCATGAGGAGAGATGAAAGGCTACTATTAAGCAAAATGAAAGGGATGAAGTAAGATACATTTGAGTAATATGAAGAAACAAAGTGGATGAACTGATAAAGCAAAATAATTACAAATTGAGTTACCAGGAGACAGAAACCAGGAGTCACAGATAAAACAACAGCCTAGTCCTAGGGCAATATCCCAACTCTACGGGTATAAAAGGCATCATATACCTTCATTGAAGGTATCATAGCTAACTAGAAGGAATGCCAAGGAAGCCGTTGACCAGAGGGTGCCAGTTTTGCACACTGCTGTGAAACTATCTGAATGGTGCTAAGGAAGTTACTGGCAATTAAATGTGATGGGCACTGCCCTGTGACAGCCAGCAATGGAGAAGTTGCTCACTGCTGGACCAGGTGCTGGAGAAACCACAGCTGGAGCCGGTGCTAGAGCACACCTAAGGAACGCACTAGAACCAGAAAGTGTCCCTATTGTTCTTCTATATTCTTTCAGCACCCTCTACTGGCAAACCTTAACAGTGTTCCAGGTGGCAAAGGAGAACTATGTCAAGACACTGTCAAGAGCTGTGAAATATTTCCCAGATTTTATTCTTTTTGCAAATGATCGCGTTAACCTACTCCAAGTTCATGGATACTACCTGAAAATATTAGACACCTTGCTCAGATTCAAAGACTTTTACTTTGCAAACAGCAAACAGAACAGACTTCATGTTAACATTGGTTCTTCCTGCCTCTGTAGTCCCATGAGAACAGCAGAGATGGCCAGGTATGTGTATGGCATAGGTTTGCCTCACCACTGAGGAACCCAGACCTTAAGGAACTCAACATTTTATAAGGAGGCAAAACTACCTGACTTTTTCATTGCTTTTTTCCATCAATAAATTGTTTTAAGAGCCCTTTGGGGATCATCACAATATTGAGTAGAAAGTAAAGAAAATTTCCAGGTACCCCTCATCCTTGTAATCTCCCCCAATATTGACAGCCCCCACCAGAGTGGTACATTTGTCACAGTCACAACCCTATATTGATATGTCATTGTCACCTAAAGCCCAGGGTTTACATTCAGTTTCACTCTTGGTGGTGTACATCCTAGGGTTTTGACAAATGTAGAATGATGTGTCTCCTTCATCATATTATCATCCAGAACCATTTGATTGCCTTGGAAATTCTCTGTGCTCTGCTTATTCCTCTTCCCTCCTAATCCCCGATAACTTCTAGTTCTTTTATTTTCTTCATAATCTCATCTTTTCCAGTATGTCATATAGTTGAAACCAAACCTTCCAAATTGACTTCTCTAAGTACTATATATTTAAGTTTACTACATGTCTTTTTTGTGGATTGATAGTTTATTTTTCAGTGCTGAATAATATTCCTTTGTCTGAATTTATGACAGCTCACTTCTGCATTTATCTACTGAAGGACATCTTGCTTGGTTGCTTCCAAGTTTTGGCAGTTATGAATAGGGTGTACGAACATCTATGCTCGTGGTTTGCGTGATAGAAGTTTTCACTTCACTTGGAGTCGAAATTCCCCAGGTAGGTTCTTTCTTGGTTCTTGTCTTCAGGTAGGAGAGAATTCAATGTCGAGTCTAAAGCTACAGAAACACAAGAATTTATTGATAGTTAAGAGGAAGGCCAGGAAAGCTCTCTGAGTGAAGAGGATTCCTGAATGGGTAGCCACTGAGTTGGTGAGAAGTAGGTGCTTACATGGGTAGAGTGGGCAAGGAGAGGGGGGTTGGTTGTTTAATGTCCCTGCATTCCTCTTGCTGATTGGCTCAGTCTGTGGGGATCTCCTAGCATACCTAGGTCCACCAAGTTTGCAGGGTTCTCCTAGGCTGCCCTGGCCCACTAAGTTTGCCCATGTTACCTGACCTACTTTCCTAAAACTAGCTTCAGTCCATTGCTCTAGCATTGTGTAATTGTTTTGATGTTCTGGACATTTCACTCATTACTGGGTTGTGGGGAGCATGCTCAGGTCCAGGACTGTTCTGCAGACCGATAAATGGACCAAGGGCTTGGGGTCTTGTGTGGACGAGTGGTGGGAAGAGAAGGGTTGCCTCCTGGTTCCAACTGAGTGTTTCTCAATCAGGCTGATAAGTGGGCTTGGCAGCATGGGGCCCCTCTCACTAAATGACTGCCTAGACCCATTTCCTAACTTTCTCCTTCAGTGCCAGAGTGCTGAATCATACGATAAGAATTATTTTTGGTTTTGTAAGAAATTGCCAAACTATTTTCCAAAGTGGTGGTACCATTTTGCATTCCCATCAGCAATGAATGAGTGTTCCTGTTGCTCCACACCCTGAACAGCATTTCCCGTTTCAGTGTTTTGGATTTTGAGCATTTTAACAGGTGTGGAGACACATCTCATTGTTGTTTTGATTTGCAATTTTGCACGACATATGCTGAATGGCTTTATTTCATACGTATACTTGCCATCTGTACACCTTTTCTGATGAGGGGGTTGCTTGAGGTTTTGCTCATTTTAATTGGATTGTTCAATTTTTGTAGTTGAGCTTTAAGAGAACTTTGCATATTTTACGTCCTTTATCAAATGTGTTTTTTTTAAGATTTATTTATTTATGCATACAAGAACTGGGGTACAGGCCAGAGTTAGGGGGTGAGGAGATTCACCAGAGACAGAGTGGGGAGCAGAACAGGCCAATCAGCTGAAACACACTGCTGAAGGCAGCAGCAGGTGAGGCAGGAGAGGTCTGCTGCACCATGTGGGTCCCCTCCCTGGCCAGCGGCAGGGATCAAACTCGTGCTGCAGTGGCTGCAGTTTGCTTCATAGTGCATTGCTTAACCCACTGCGCCACCAGGCAGGGCCCAATATCGAATGTTTCTTTTGCAAATTTTTTCTCCCAGTCTGTGTCTTGTCTTCTTATTTCTTGACTTTTGTCTCTCACCAAGAGTTTTTCTACTCTTGCTAATTGATAAAGTCAGCTTATCATTTATAAAATGTCATTACCATACCCAAGGTCACCTAGATTTTCTTCTATGCTATCTTCCAAGAGTTTTATAGTTTTCTATTTTACACTTATGTCTATGATCCATTTCGAGTTTATTTTTGTGAAGGGTGTTGTTGGAGACTCCTAAGGCATGGAGAGCTGAGGCGAGGAAAATATCTGGGTCATGGCAGGAAGACTGGTCATGGCTACAAAGCTGATCAGCGTGGGCTGGAAGACCGGCCTGTGCACAGATCAAGATATTCTCTTGTGCCAGTGAAACCATTGCCTGGGGAATAAACTAGATGAGAAGGGAGAGCAGCGCAGCCTGATAACACAGTACCTTGAAAAGTGAATGCGTGCAGGAATAATGCTGAATACTAAAAGATAAAAGAACAAACCATTGTCTCATAACTAACCTAAGGGGGCGGTTTTTCTCAGTAAATATGAGTTGGCCTGACACTTGGGATGCTCTAGCCCAGAGAGAGAGAGACCTTGCATCCCCTGGGGTCCGCTTTTCTTAAACTATTTTGTGTCTGTCATTTCTTTAGTTCCTGGTTCTCTTGGCAACTCTCCCCAACCCTGTTCACCAGAGCTGGACTCCAGCAGGGAGTGAGATCTGTGTTTAGATTCTTTGTTTTCTTTTACATGTGGATGTTTATTTGTTCCAGCACCATGTATTGAAAAGACTGTTTTTATCTCCATCATATTGCATTTGCTCCCTTGTCAAAAATCAGTTGACTATTTATATGGGTCTATTTCTGGCCTCTCTATTCTGTTCTGTTCATCTAATTGTCTATTCTTTTGCCAATAACACGTTGTCTTAATAACTGTAGCTTTATAGTAAGTCTTCAAGATGGGTAATAGCAGTCCTCTGACTTTGTTCTTGGATATTGGGTTGGCTATTCTGGGTCTTTTGATGCTTCATATAAACTCTGGAATCAGTTTGTCAATATCAATATGTCAGTAGAAGCGTTTTCTTGGATTTTGATTGGGATTGCATTGACTCTATAGTGGATGTTAGGAAGAACTGACATGTTGAAAATATTAAGTCATCCTGTTATTCATGTACATGAAATATCTCTCCATTTATTTAGTTCTTCTTTGATCTCTCATAAAAGTTTAGTTTTCCTCACAAAGATCTTACACATGTTTTGTTAAATTTACACCCAATATCTCATGTTTTGGAGTTGTAATGTAAATGGTGATGTATATTTAATTTCAATTTCCACTTGTTTGTTGCTGATATATGGGAAAACAATTGACTTTTTTTGTACATTAACATTGTTCTACAACCTTGCTGTAATTGCTTACTAATTCCAGGAGACTTTTTTGTAGTTACTGTTATTGGTTATTTTAGATTTTCTTTATAGACAATCACATTATCTTCGAAGAAAGGCAGTCCTATTTTTTCCTTCCCACTCTGCATACTTTTTCTTTTCCTGTCATATTGCATGTTCCAGAACTTCCAGCACAATGCTGAAAAGCAGTAGTGAAAGGGGACTCCTTGCCTTGGTTCTGTTCTTAGTGGGAAGCTCCCTTTTCTCCTGTGCAGTCTGGCTGAGAAATGGCTGCAGATCCCTTTAGGGAAGACTTGGGGAAAGATTATGGTATAGAGTTGAGGCAAAATGCAGTCCTTCCCCAAGGGAACCTGGACTTACGTCCATTAAAGTGCTCCAGATCTATGACCTGACTTAGATTTGGAGACATGACTCTCCACTTTGGTGACTCAAATTAGTTTTTCTTGTTCTAAGGATCAAATTATACAGGTGATACAGGTATAGTAGGCTACCTACCTATTTCATTCCTAGAGTATCAATCAATTAACAGCCACAGAATATGTGTGTGGGCCAAACATTCTCACTGCTGGTACATCCTTGCTACCCTCACCTATTTCTGTTAGTTACATGCTGCTCTCAGTCTCTGCCACTCTGGGAATCCATCATCCCTCCTGAACTCAGGAAATAGACATCACTGTTAGGGTCATACTGAGCTTAGGAGGAGGACAAAGGTCAAAGGCAAGTTTTGTGCAAGAAGACTTTTTAAAAACATCAAAAATTTAATGACCAAGATTTGTTCCTATCCAATGATTCAAAGTTGTCTTCTTATCCTGAGCTGGGGGTGGGATTTGGAGTGGAGGGAAAGAAGGGGTTGGAAGGTGTTCTGAGAGTGAAAGTGTAGAAATGGTAAACAGACAAGAAAGACACAGATCAGACTGTGAAAGACCCAGGTGTCAGAGTTGGTGGGTGCGTGGGGGAGTGGATGGATGGATGGACAGACAGATAGACATGGGTGGATAGATAGATGATTGGTAGAGATGGATAGATGACTTATAGATGATTGATTGATTAATAGGTAATTATATATATAAGAGAGAGATGGATGATTGATAGGTGATAGATGGATGAATGTATCTATAGATACATATATGATATATGGATGGATATAGGTGGGTGGATGCGATGGATGGGTGGTTGATAGATGACTGACAGATGAGAGAGAAAGAGAAATGAAATATTCCACAAGAAAGAAGGAAATTCTTCTATTTGCAACAACATGGCCATACCTTGAGGGCGTTATGCCAAGTGACATGTATCAGACAAAGAAAGACAAAATATAGTATCGCTGACTCTACAATCTAAAAAAGCCAAATGCAGAGGAACAGAGTTAGTGTGGTGGGGCCCAGGGGCTGGGAGGGGGAATGCGGAGATGCTGGTTAAAAGGTACAAGCTTCCAGCTGTAAAATGAACAAGCTCAGGATGCTCGTCCAGCATGTACAACACGGTGATTAGAGCTCATAATACAGAATCACGTGCTGGAGAGCTAATAATACAGAATCATGTGCTGGAGAGCTGCTAAGCGTGGAGGTCTCAAGTGTTCTAACCACAAAAAAGAACGCATTTTCTGTGATGCGTTGAAAGAGTTAGCAAATGCTGTGACAGGAATCATTTTGCAATAGATCAATGTAGCCACCCATGTAAGCCTTCAGTTTACGCAAGGTTGTGCGTCAACTATATTTCAAGAAGGTGGAGGAAGTCAACTTCTGAAAACAGTGAAACAGAAACTAATGAATGTGTGAATCAAGATTAGGATAGCAGAAGGAACAGATCTGAAAAACAAAATCAGTTTGGCTGCGTTACTTGGATTAGAGAGTTGGGTTTTTTTACTGATTATTGTCTTAAATTTTTACTTGAGAATGTAGTTAAATCATCTTTTCTGTTCTCACAACCTATCATTTGAAAACATCTAAAGGTGTATTCTACTTATGAGATTAAATTTGGAAGATGCTCCTAAGGAAAAAGCTACCCTAGATAGTGACTTCGAACATTATTAGTGTACACAATTATTTTGTTCTCTTACAACGACACAGGAGTCCCATGTATAAAAAGTAAGTATAGTTGTTCTGGTTTCTGTCCTCAGGTAAGAAACCTCACCTGTCTATGCTTTTTTCTCCCTCCTTGATCTCTGAGATAATGAAGGGGACCTTAGTGCTCTAAGGAACCAAGTTTGAAGACCACTGCCTTCTGTTAAATCTTATATTTGGTTTCCTTTTATAGTTGCTCTAACACATCGCCTTTAAGGATATGATTTCACTGATTGTAACTTTGCAACATTCCCTCAATGATAATAAACCAGTAGTGTGAACATGGGTTCCTACTTAAACTCAGGCCAATCACATCCCCTTAGTATGTCCCCAAGCAAGATGGCCCTGGCTTCTGGAAGCAGTAGGCACAAACCTGCATTTTCCCTTCAGTAGGAGAGAACATGACTCACTGAATGTTCCATACACAAATCAGATATTCTGGAAGAAATAACCAGGACGTGCTGTCCATGAACAAAATCCCAGCCTGCTGGCAAGAGGCAGAAACTCCCCCTGCCTTCTTTTATGCTCCCTGCCTAACCAGGACAAGAGGGAGGTTTTGCAGAACCAAAGGTCACACAATGGGTCTCCTCCAGGAACTAGGCTGGGGACCTGTTACATCCGGATGGGATATCGGGGCATCCAGACCCCGATATCAGTGGGACAACTCCCACTGCTGGGGGGGTTCACCTCTATGCCTCTAGAAGCCCACCCCTCCCAACCCCCGCAGCTTCTAGAACCCTGAGGACCTTACCTTCCTGCCTGTCCCACCAGCCATAGGTCTGGCCCAGGCACCAGGTCTTTCCAGCCACGTCGGTTAGCAACAACCTAAGCAACAGCTCACAAGGTACAGCCTACAAGCACGCAGGTACTTACTCACACCTTTGTGAGTTAAGGGAACTTGTTTTTTTTATCACAGAGACCTTCAGAGAGGCCTAGTGGTGGCGTTTCAGGTGCAATGCTCAGCCACTGGGAGGTAGGTGGCTGAGTGGAGATGCAGGGCCTGCCTCCGCCTCACTGAAACCAGACATGCTAGTAAGTGGCTTCAAGCCACACAGCTGTGAAGTACACCCCGCCTGGGGCAGCCAAGGCTTGAGCGGACATACTGTGGAAGCTGAGTCTGAAAGGACAGGTTTTAGTTTCCCTCACTTGCCTTCCCTAAACATTTGCCATTGACCTGTGATTTGGGGGACCAAGAGCCTGGTCCCCACCGCCCCTCCCATTCACTCAAAAGGCCCCCCCTCCCTTCTGTACCTGCAAAGGACCTCCAGCACCCAAAGACACGCCAACATGGGTGGCGGCAGTTGGCCTGGTTGGCTGTTCCTTGGTTGGCTATATTTTCAGTTGTGTGTCGCTTTTTTTTTTTTAATTAGAATAAGTATATGTTTATTAAAGATAACTTGACAAAAGTGTTTAGTTACATTGAAGAGAATCATAACCAGCTATGTCTCTAGTTTCCCTTTGTAGATTCCCAGAACAAAGGCTGCTTCTAGAAATTCAGCTTCAAACAGGGTCCAGTCTGGCTTCTTTCACAATGTTAATTAGAGGGTGCATCTCCTGTTCCACGAATGCAATAAACACCTGGAGGACCTTTGCCCCAAACAACAGCCAGGGTGTTGGTCCTTACCTTCAGCCAATCCTGTAAGACCAACCACTATCTCTTCTCGCTGTCCTCCCTTGAGGAGGAAGGGAACAGAGCACAGAATCCCACAGCCATCATTTCTTCTTCTCCCTTTTCACATTGTTTTTATTGTGTCTATGTAGGTTCCCTCAAATGAGACCTTTGGTTGTAATTGCTTGTAATCTACTGAAAGAGTATCCGGCTTTGTCATTTTTTGAACTTTTTTTTTCTTCACTTAATTGCATGCTGTTAAGTTTCATTCACATTATAGTGTGCCCTTCCCATTCACTCATTTAAACAGCTGTGTAATATTCCTTAATGCTGCACTGGCTGTGTAATAATAGTCACTGTGCCTGTGTATTCTGTCTGTGGGTATTTGGGGGTTTCTGAGTTTTGCTCTTTGGAGTAACACTACACCTTTCAGTGACTGCATGTTCGAGACCGCCTCTGGGGGGGTTAGAGCCTCCTTTCTCTATTCTCCAAATCACCCACGCGCGCATCCCTCCTTTGCCCCAACCCAGGCAATCCCTCCTTTGACCCATCCACTTTCTCCAGCAACTCACCCACCCCACCACCGTCACCACGAAGTCAGCCTCCTGGGCAGAAAAGTGCATGTGCTATGGCAGGAATCTGTAACACCAGCTGGTCAGAGCTGCAGCAGCCTGGGCGTGCTCTCAGACCTCTCTCCCCTCCCTCCTTCCCTGCAGGGCCCAGCACTGAAGAGCCTGAGACGTGGGTGTGACCTCTGCCCGGATGCCTTCTCTGGCCTCCCCGCCAGTGGATCTGGCCCACTCTGCCAGGCCAAGGGCAAAGCCAAAAAGCCAGGCCAAGTCAGACGCTTGCCATCTTCCCCAGTCTCCTCAGTGTCAGGGCTCTGGTACATCTTGGGGGCGCACTTCTGCAAGGCTTTCTTTACAGGGGGAAACAGAGGACCAAGAAGATTTGGTGATTTGAAACCAACAAAACCTAGCCTGGGGGAAAGACCTTACGTAATTACAAATAGATTTGTCTGTTTCTTAAAATTCATCTTAACCTTTGATGAGACATTTTAGTGCTCAGAAACAAGTTATTTGCCAAACATTACTCAACGTGTTAACATTATTAACAGAATATTAATTAACATGTTTCCTGCTGCTCAATCCTCTTACCAAACTAATGAGATCGATACCCCCTTTCACAGAGGGGAAAACTGAGACACGGGGAGGTTAAGTAAATTATCCAAGTTCACAGTCAGTGTGTGACTGAGCTGGACCAAGGCAGTGACAATCTGCCCTCCTTCCCCTTCATACTTTTCCAGCAGAGCCAAGCTGGGGACATAACAGGGCCAGACCCCAAACCCCTCCCACAATTACCCTTCTCGAAGGTCACGAAGGTGAGCTCTTTGACTCCTTTAAGCTCTCCACCCAGGTTGGGACGTTGCAGGTAAGGCACTACGCCCGCCTCCTACAAGATCGCAAAATGTTCTTTTTCCAAATCTGCCACAGTTCAAAGCATGTGCCAGCTCGTCCTCGCATCCCAAGCCAAACATCTGTCAAACCTGGCTGACGCCATCACCCAGAACACTTGCTGAATGCACTTGGGGCTCGAGCCACAAACAGTGGATCTGCTTACAAGGCTCCAGGCCCTTCAAAGGGGAATCGCTTTGTTCCTGCACCAGTGCAACTAGCTGCATCTGCCTTTCCCTCTACCCAAAAAACTTGCTGGAAAGCTCCTTCTTGGGTGAGAAGGAAAAGCCGGTTATTCACTCCAGGGTCTGGCTGGAGGCACCCTGAAATGCACCTACCCAAAGGGGCTGGACAGGGAAGCTGGAAGATACAGCAGGAGCTGGTGCAGGAGAAGCACTCAGGACAAGTGTATGTCTGATACTATGGTAATTTCATCTGTAAATAGATCTAGTTTTGTTTCTTCCTTTCCGATCCGCATGTCCTTACCCTACATCATATGCAAATATTAATGCCAAATGGATCAGACTGAATGTGAGGGGTAAAGCTATAAATCTCTAAGAAGAAAGAGGAGTAAATCTTTGTGACCTTGGATTGGACTGTGACTTCTTGAGCACAGCATCAAAAGCACAGAAGACCAAAGAGAAAAATAGATTGGATTGCATCAAAATTTAAATGTTTGTATTGTAAAGGAAGCCATGCAGAAAATGAGAAGGAAGCCTACAGAACGGTAGGAAATGGTCGCAAATCATATACATGATGAGGACTTTATACTCCAAATGTGTAAAGAACTCACAACTGAATAATAAAAGGTAAGCAACCAAATGGGAAAATGATATGAATAAATCCAAAGAAGACGTACAAATGGCTCATGAGTGTATGAAAAACATTCAACAATATTAACCATTAGGAAATTTGAAATCAAAACTACAATGAGATACCATTTCATACCCATGAGGATATCTATAATTAAAAAAACAAAACAAATAAAAATGAGTCTTGACAAGGATATGGAGAAATTGAAATTCATGGCTATTGAAGTGGAAACATAAAATGGTAGTTTGGAAACAGATTAGTAGCCCCTCAAACTATTAGACATAGAGTTGTGATATGACCAGCAACTCTACACCTAGAGATAATTCAAAAAATATGTCCACACAATTCTCTGTGCATGAATGTTCATAGAAACATTATTTATAAATGTCAAAAAAAGGAAACAATCCAAATGCTTGTCAACTGATGAATGGATAAACAAAAGGCGGTATATCCATACATTGGAATATTATTCAGCAACAAAAAAGGAACACGTGCTACAATATGAATGAACTTTGAAAATATTATGCTAGATAAAAAAAACTAATAGCAAAAGACATGCAGATTCCATTTACGCAAGATATAAAGATCAGGCAACTTCATAGAGATAGAAAGTAGATTAGTTGACTGCAAGCCCTGAGTTGGCCAGACTTGCCTCACATGGGAAGGCAATTCCATTACAAATTACTCTGTTATAGTTGGAAGCAGAAATCCCCAATTATTTTTTTCTTTTCCAATATTTTATAAAAAATTTCAAACTTCATAAAAATTGAAAGAATTTATCATACTATATTTGGCTTATCATTCCAGAAATTTTCTCATGTTCCTTCTGAATCAATCTTCTTTTCAATGCCACCCAGATGTTCTTAATTATTTTTTGTTTTTGCCTATTTTACTTAGTTTTGCTTATTTCAAATCTTCATATAATTGGGAACATACAATTTGTGTTCTTCTTAATAAGGTTATTTTCTCTGGGAGTAATATTTTGAAGGTTGACTCCTGTTGTTCTCTATATAGGTAGGTTATCTCTTTTTACTTGCTGCATAGTATAAGAATATGCAAGTTTGTGTATCCATTCTCCTATTATCTGTTTCCAGATTTTTACTATTCTCAGTAAAGTTGCTGTGAACATTTTCATCACAAGTCATTTTATAAACATATGTGTGTATATATCTTGGGTAGATCCTATGACTAGAAATGCTGGATCATGGAGTAGCATGCTTGGTTTTTATAAGGAACTGAATAATCTTTTCTCCAAAGTGGTTTTACCATATTGCCTGTCAACAACATGGGAGAGTCCATTTATTCTGCATCTTTACAAACATTCCAAATTACTTGTTGAAGCAAGAATGACATTGATAACAAATCCCGACCGAAAGAAAATGACAGACTTGACTTACTAGTAAATATTTTTTTCAAAAATTCCAAGCAAATTATTACCAAATGGAATCTAAAACCACATTGCAACAATTATTTATCATGACCAAAAGGGATTTATCTCAGCTACACAAGGATTATTTGGCATTAGGAAATCTATTAAGAGAACTCATCATATTAACAGATCCAGAGAGAAAACTTGTGAATGGCATTTAGTAGAACTCAACATCCATTTTCACTAAAGTAGTCAATAAAAAGAAGTCACTGATTACTTTCTTAAAGGGGGAGGGGAGAAGTATTCTTTACAAAATTAAGAACAAGACAGGGAAGTTTTTCACCACCCTACTATTTTAATGTTGTATTGACAGTATCAGCCTAGGCAATTTTAAAAGAATTTTAAAATTAGAAATAAGAACATTGGGGTGGAGATAAAAATGATCATTTTGCAGACAATATAAATGTGTATCTAGAAAGTCCAAGAGAATCAACTGGAAAATGAAAATCAAAAATAAAATAATTCAGTGAGATAGCAGAGTACAAAAATAATATACAGGAATTAGCAACACTTACTTATAAAAAAATTAGTTAGAGGGGCCTCCCTGGTGGCTCAGCGGGTTGAGCACCGCACTGTGAAGCATCCGCAGCACTGTAGCGTAAGTTCAATCCCCAGCCAAGGAGGGGACCCACATGGCACTGCAGACCTCTCCTGCCTCGCCTGCTGCTCCCCTCAGCAGTGTGTTTCAGTGGATCTGCCTGTTCTGCTCCCCGCTCTGTCTCTGGTGAATCCTTTCCCCTCCCACAACTCTGGCCTGTACCCCAGCTCTTGTGTGCATAAATAAATAAAAATCTTTTAAAAATTCGTTCAGATATATAACAGCAAATATTCTCTACGATAGCCACAAAGAAAAGACTACCTTGGGAAACACCTTACAGTTCAATTTTTAAAATATTAGCAAAGAACACAAAATGAACACGATACGTGGCTGGAGTTAAGAAGCTGGTACCACGCCCAAGTGAAGCGATGAGACCTCACCCCTGCCGAGATGACCAGTCTTTTTCCTGGCCCGTCTCTCTAGCCCTGACCTCCTGCATCCAATGGAAGGAGCGGAGCTTGTGGGTTGGCACCACCTGGGCTCTCGCTGTCTCAGCATCTCTAAGCAGAACCACCGATGGACTTGGGGAGTTTCTCTAAGCGGCTGGGGACAGGCTGGACGTGGTGTGGCGAGCAGGGGACCACGCAGCCAGGTGAAAGGCACTCGTGCAAGTCCTGCAGGTAAGCAGGGGCGATGTGCCAACGGGCCGGGCCCAGTGGCAGCAAGACAGGCACACCGGGCACAGCAATCACACAGGACCCGCGTCACCTGTTCTGAGAAACTCGTCTGCTCTGCTCTTCTTGAAATGGGCGGCTCTGTCCTTGCATTTTTGCTGCAGGCGCAGGCGCAGAGCAATCATCTCTAAGAAAAACCACCGTGCAAGTGTCACAGAAAGGATCAAGTGCCCGTGGCCCCAGCATGGGTGAGGAGTAACGGGGTGCAGGGGAATGGTAGTGGGGGAGCTGAACAGCGCGTGTTCTTCTGCTTGAAGGATGACACCAAACAGGATTGACCACAGGATTAGGGCACGCTGAGTGTCCGATGATAGAAGAGATGTTAGAAATGTCATTTTCTTTATTCATTTGTTCATTCAGCAATTCCTAGTGCACGCCCGCTCCATGCCAAATGGCATTTTGGGCTGTGGGGTTACCAAGCCAGGACACAAGCTCCTCCTGTGTTGCACTCTGGAGGAGAGGGGGATGGAGCTGAGCCTCCTGGAAAGGTAACGGTGGCTGAGCACTGTGCCCAGTGTTTATGGATTTCCCCCTTTACTCCCTAGAAACCCACTACCCCCACTTGACAGATGAGGAAACTGAGGCTCGCAGGGGGGAAGCCCTCCCGCAAGAAGCCCTGGCACAGGGATTTGAGCCCAGCCGTTCCCTCCTGAATCCACAAGCTCAATCGTGTTCCTACGTGGGGCCTCTGGGAGACACTCAAGGCGCGGAGAGCTCAGCGTCGGGGCGTCCTCACTCCCACCCATTCTCTTCCCGTGAAGCCTTCACCCGACGTGGCTTCCCCGGGCCATGGATTTCTCTTGGGTGGAGGATTCCAGTCCCCAGGGAGCCAGGAGGACGTCAGCGGAGTATTCAGTGCGCTCCTCAAGTTTCCAGAGCCAGGGGAGATAAGGAACAGGCGCTGCTGGGGGCCAAGTGGGGCTGCTTGCGGCCGGGCTGGAGCTGCTTGGGCAGTAATGCAACTAATCACAGCTGCTGTCTGGGGCTGCGAGCGCAGGTCCTACTGGGGCCCTGCGAGCCGAAAACGCAGCATCAAAGGGACATGTGAGAGCGCATCACCTTCCCAAGGCCTCTGCCAAGGGCGAGGGGTTTCTGCCAAGTGTGCAAAGCTGGGTTAATGTCACGCAGCTCCCATGGCGATGTAACCACAGCAACCGCAGCCGCAAGGAGAACCCTGGACAAGCGCTGACGCTGCTGTGCTGCCGCGGGGGCAGCATTAGTGCCCCCCCACGTGACTGTGGGAAATGTCCAGAATCACCCCAAAAGGCCAGCCCCGCTCCACAGTTGAGGACACCAAAGCCAAGCTCTTTGACTCAGGTTTCCACACCTGCACAGCCGGGAAGTGGAAGTGTTACTTGTGTCTATCTGTCTGTCTACTCCCTGATGCATAAGCAGTGGACGGACAGACAGACGGTGGCTCACCCTGCAGGCCAGCAGCTGCACAGAGGTGTTCCTGAAGCTGGCTTCAGACAGCTCACTGAAGGGCATGTGCCTTTCTGGAATGTTCAGGAGGCACCTGGAGCATCACTGACGATGGAACCATGGTTCCAAAGCGTGGCCCCAGGGGGATTCTGGGTAACCAATCGGTGCCTCTTGCCCACAGCCAATGGGGATCTGGTGAGGCTGGGAGTGTCTGGGGAAGATACCACACACAGAGTCTCCTGAGGATGCCACACACAAGGTGCTGGCTTCAGATACCGCCCTGTGCTGGGGGGTACTTTGTGACCCCCATCGTCTGCTGAGAAAGCCGGAGTTCAGGAAGCTGAAACTGTCCCAGCTACAGGTACGGCAGCCGGTATCCCTCCATCTCGCCAGGCTGAAGAAGCAGCCCCACACCAGGGGGTGTCTCTGGGCCGCGTGGGTGTTCCCACACCCTCCCCTGGCACAGGATGAAATTCTGGGATGCCAGCTTGCTGAGAAAGACGAAACAGGGGCCTGACTCTGCCTGGGTGCCCTGGCCTTGGGGGACAGTGGGGCTCCTTGTCCTCAAGGCCGCCCTATCCCACTCCCCAGGCTGTGTAAGTCCAGGGGCTGTAAATCAGCCCAGCTGGCCCAGCCCTGGAAGCAGAGCCCTCGGGTCAACCTCTTGTTAGCAGCGAAGTCCCAGAACTCAGCAGATGGGACAAGGGCGTGAGCCTGGCCTGGGAGGAAGGTCAAGGCAAGCAGATTTTTGTTGCCGTTGTCTCATGGAAGTAACGATATATTACCTTTTTTTTTAAGATTTTATTTATTGATGCATTTAGAGGTGCAGGGGAGAGGGGTAAAAGGATTCACCAGAGACAAAGTGGGGAGCAGAACAGGCAGATTGACCGAAACACACTGCCGAGGGCAGCAGCGGGCCAGGCAGGAGAGGTCTGCTGCGCCATGTGGGTCCCCTCCCTGGCCGGGGATCAGACTCGCGCTGTAGCAGCAGCAGAAGCCCCACAGTGCGGCGCTCGACCCCTTGTGCCACCAGGGAGGCCCCTGTATTACATTATACAAGTTTCAGGTGTGCATCACTGCGACTTGATATATGTAAACACTATGTTGAGTCCAGTTTTTCCGCTCGTAGAGACTTGTTCAGGTTTCAAATTCAAAGGAATGTCCTCTAACGCTTTTTTTTTTTTTTAAAGATTTATTTATTTATGCATACAAGACTGGGGTACAGGCCAGAGGTGGGGGGGGTGAGAGGATTCACCACAGAGAGCGGGAGCAGAACAGGCAGATCAACGGAAGTACACTGCTGAGGGGAGCAGCGAGCACAGCAGGAGAGGTCTGCTGCACCATGTGGGTCCCCTCCCTGGCCGGCAGCAGGGATCGAACTCGTGCTGCCGTGGCTGCGGTCTGCTTCATAGTGCGTTGCTTAACCCACTGCGCCACCGGGGAGGCCCCTCCTCTAACGCTTTTTAAAGCCACACAGCAATTCCCAGCATTGCTCTAAGCTTTGCAAACATTACAGGGTAGCACCGCAGGTTATGCCATTGAGGCACAGAGAGGGCAAGTCATTTTCCCAAGGTCACTCAGCACGAATTGCACAGCACGAATCGTCTAAACCCCAGGGCCTGACCCTGAGTTGGTGGTCTAACCATTGTCAGCTCCCGCCTTCCCTTCAGTGTGGTGTTAACGGTGACATCAAACGATGGTCACTGCCCCCAGTTCCTAGCCTCTGCTGCTACTTTGCCCTGCACAACCTGGATAGCATCTGATAAGCCAGAACCCTCCTTTCGGGGTGACAAACCATTGAGCCGGCCGGGGCTGCTACAGTTCCTTTGTGACCCTGCAGGGAGATGAAAATGGCCCCACAGAACCGCTTGGCAGTAGGCATTTAAATGCTTGCTCCTGCTGAGGGGGTGCTAGGCCTTCCTCTGAGGGCCTCATCGAGTCCGCACATATCCCCCCATGGAGGCACGACAGGTGTCCCTATTCACAGATGTGACAACCAAGGCTCAAAAGCAGTGGGATAAGTGTCCCAGGCGAGGCAGCTGGTAGACAGAGGGCAGATGAATTCACTTCCTCTTTATTTATTTCCGGGCAGTGGAAATAAATTCCCAGCGGCTCGGTTCAAAACAACAGAAACTTATTTCCTCCCAATTCAGGAGCCAGAGGCCCAGCATCAAGGTGTGAGCCGGCTCCCTCCAAATGTTCTGGGGAAAAGCTCTTCCCGCCTTTTCCAGCTCCGGGGAGCTGCACGCGTCCGTGACTTGTGGCCGCGTCCTCCGGCTCTGCTTGGTCTTCCATGGCCTCCTGCACTTCTCTGCGTCCCCTCTGCTACAGCAACACTTGTCGTTGACTTTGGAGCCCACTCGGACCCGGGATGGGCTCATGTCAGGGGCTTAATCACACCCACAGCGAACCTTTTCCAGAAGCAGATCGAATTCCAGCATTTAAGAGGTGACCGATCTCTCAACTCACTGGCGCAGCATGGACCCTGGGCTTCCGCCCAGTCTGTGCTGCCACCCAGGCTTCTCAAAGCACAGGGCCCTCCTATGAGTGTGCCAGGGTACCAGGCCTCAGGGAAGGGCCCCCGACTCCCCCAGGGGAGCTTAAACCACAGAAGAACCCCTTCTTCAGCTGGTCACACAGGGCGGTGTAACTGGGGCATCTGCATGTTGGGGCGAGTGTTCTGTGGTTTTCTCACCTCCAGGAAAGCTTCCCCAACCCCACCTTTCCTGCCACTCCATGCACCCCAGCTTCTCCTTTGGGGTGCTCGCCGGCATGAACTGGCTCTTGTCGCCCGTGATTTCTGTGCATCTCCCACTGCAACGGCAGGAAAGGCAATGTCTCTGATGGCTTCTGCTGGACAGTTACCCTCCAACACCCAGTGTGGAGGCCCTGAGGGGGCAGAGGGGACAGCCTTATTGAGCTGTAATCCCCACGCCATACAATTCCCCTATTCCGAGTGTGCGATTTGACAGCGTTCAGTATGTCTGCAATTGTGCAATCATCACCGAATAAATCCTAGGCTTTTTTATCGCCCAAAAAGAAGCCCTGTGCTTAATGAGTGGTGCTGACCCGTCTGAGCTCCGAAATGCAACTCGCTGTCCCCCTCGCCAGCAAAGACCAGCACTACGGCGCGTGTACTTAACTCTTGGGGTGAGGGGGCAGATTCACCTTCCTTGTTCTGCTTTGTTGATGGAGTTGGTCAAATTCATTTATCTTGGAGCCTCCCTGGTGGCACAAGGGGTTAAGTCACAGCACTGTGAAGCATCTACAGCCACAGCAGCACAAGTTCGATCCCCGGCCAGGGAGGGGACCCACATGGCGCAGCAGACCTCTCCTGCCTCGCCCCTGCTCCCCTCAGCAGTGGATTTCAGTAGATTCACCTGTTCTGCTCCCCGCTCTGTCTCTGGGGAATCTCTCACATGCTGTACCTCTGGCCTGCTCTTCTACAGGAAAATAAAAAAGGAATCCTTATTAGAGAGAACTGAGACGGGAGGCATGTTGGGAGGTGGGCTGGGGGAGTGGGTTGGGGGGGCTTCGGGGATGGACTGGGGGACTTTGGGGATGGGCTGGGGGGTGGGCTGGGAGAGTGGGTTGAGGGGGGCTTCGGGATGGGCTGGGGGGCTTCGGGGATGGGCTGGGGGGTGGGCTGGGGGAATGGGTTGGGGGCCTCGGGGATGGGCTGGGGGTGGGCTGGCAGCTCCTGAGCTCCTGGCAGGCTGAGCAGGCCAGCTTTGTTCCGGGGAGGCTCCGTCAGCTCCTCCTCATGGGATTTCGACCCACACCTTTCCTACAGGGCAAGGGATCATAAGACAGATCAGGCAGTTCCAAGAAGCGGAAGTCCTGGCTCCCCTGCCTTATCTGTTAGCAGATTTCTTAAAGCCTCAAACCCTAACACCCATCTCCGCCTCCTCTGGAAGAAGCAAACTGTACAACAAGGTCACCGAGTGGGTTTTTCTGCATCAGACATGGGGAGCAGAGCTCGTGAAGAGGATAAAAGAAGGTGGACCGCACACGTCCTGCTGTTGTCCGCAGACGCTGCGCTGCGCTCGTCCTGATGTGCTCGCCTCCTGCGTGTGTGTGTGCATGCGCGTGCACATACGTGCTTGTCCGTGTTGGCTACACAGAGACAGAGACAGAGGGGAAAGTCCGGAGCCGGCAGGAAAGGCAGCAGCGGGCTGGGAGCTCCGGCAAGCGCACTCGGGGGCCCCACACCTGGCCCTCGTTGGCCGTGACCTTGGCCAGGCCCCTGAGCCTGGGGCTGCAGAGACATAAACGGGACTACAGATCGGGCCTCAGGGGAACTGTTTTGAGGAAATGTGATTAAATTAAATGAACACAAAGCTTTCGGTGTCCTGTCAACGCGGGGAAAATCCCCACCAAGTGTATGGACTCTGGCCTTTCTCTTGCAAAAGCTGGAGACACAAATTTGCATCCTAGCACTTTAAGGGATTCACTGCGGTGACTGTGGAAAAGAGACTTCTCTTCACAGGAGCTAAAAACTCTTTTTTTTTTTTACATTTATTTATGTATGCATCCACGAACTGGGGTGCAGGCCACAAGGGATGGGAGGATCCACCAGAGACAGAGCGGGGAGCAGAACAGGTGGATGGACTGAAACACACTGCCAAGGGGAGCAGCGGGGAGGCAGGAGAGGTCTGCTGTGCCCTGTGGGTCCCCTCCCTGGCCAGGGATCGAACTCAGGCCCCAGAGGCTGCCGATACCTTGATAGTGCTGAGACTTTAACACCTGCGCCACCAGGGAGGCCCGGGCGCTAAAAAAGTTTTCAAAGGGTAAAGCCCAAGTATGCCCACTCTTTAGACTGCGCTTGCGCTGTGTAGCGCCTGCACCTCTGCACACGGCGTCGGGGGCTGCTGTTCTGCCCTTCACTGCAGCTGCGCCCGAAGCCCTTGAAGGAGGCCACGATTTTCATTGTCCAGATCTGACTGTTCCGGTAACACTGGACAACCTGGGCAAGTGGCAGCTCTTCTCTGCAACTCAACCCCTCACCTGCTAAATGGGGGGTGGCCAGTAGGTGCCATGAGGCTGATCAAGATAACCCCAGTCAGCCCTCGGGAAGGTGAAATAATAGCAGCCATTGTTCGGTCTCTCCCATTGAAGGGACAATGTTCAGGTGACAAATATAAGCCCTTCCTTCTGCTGTCTTCTACTTGCTTTTTTTTTTAATTTTTAATTTTTTTTAAGATTTATTTATTTATGCATACAAGACTGGGGTACAGGCCAGAGGTGGGGGGGGGGTGAGAGGATTCACCACAGACAGAGAGGGGAGCAGAACAGGCAGATCAACAGAAGTACACTGCTGAGGGGAGCAGCGGGCACAGCAGGAGAGGTCTGCCGCACCATGTGGGTCCCCTCCCTGGCCGGCAGCAGGGATCGAACCTGTGCTGTGGTGGCTGCAGTTTGCTTCATAGTGCGTTACTTAACCCACTGCGCCACCAGGGAGGCCCTTCTACTTGCTTTTACAAACTTCTCAGGGCAACATCTACTGTGACGTTTTCAGCAGTGGGGCTGGGGCTGGCAGGCAGCCTCTGCATACCCCACCCCCTGGGAGACCAAGGGGCTAAGCAGCCAGAGCCCGTCACTAACTGGGCTGGACACCGCAGCCCCGAGGCAGGGACTGGACTCTCTTCGTGGAGAGCGTGGACTGTCTCTGAGATGGCGAGAGCAGGATGCGGGGCAACGATGCAGCCAGTCTTTGGGGAGCTCGCGGGCAATGAGGGGCAGACTCCGGGACCTGAAGTCAGACCCTGCGCTCCTACCTCCTTGTTAACATTACTCAAATGTTGACAATTCTGAGGTCCCAGGCAGGCCACGCAACACTTGGGGGTCTCGGCGTCCTGCTCTGTTAGGCCTAAGTGGCATATTCCTTCCCCTCCTGGAAGGGGCGCCGGGGGTGGTAGCTCAAAGCCAGCTAGTCGCGGTGACTTACAGCCTTGCTCAGAAAGGAATCTGACCGCTTTGCTTGTCACTGTGACAGGGCAACCTAATAGAAAGTGGATCCCTCACTGGGTCCTCACCCGTGCGCTCAGAACACTTTTATGATAAGCCCCAACTTCAGGCACACGCGACAGAAGTTATTAAAGGGTTTTATTTTACAAAAGAAGGGGAGTAAAGTAGAAATATCGCAAAGAGAAGAGAGGGAGACAAATCCGGAAATATCCTACCAGATCTTCCGAGCTGGAACCCAATGGCGCATTGAGAGCTGGCTCCGAGTTGAGTGAGATGGCTCCAAAGGAAGAGAGCGCCCAAGGCTCACCTCTAGTGTTAGAGCCAGCCTGGCTGCCTAACTCCACCCTCAGGTCCCGGCGATCCACTCTTCGACAATCATGTTATCGGGTCTGTGGGTCTGGAACACCGGTGGTCTGGAGTGGGGGTTGGCGTCCACACCCACCTGGTCATCCACTCAGGACGGCCCTTCCCCTAACATAACTGCTCTATGAAATCGGTCGCCCGGTCACCGTCCACATCTCACACTGGAAGTTTACTGGGCCGGTGATAACTCTGTGAATACATTTCCAGAAAGAGGGAAAGAAAACAGAGCCTGCTTTTCTGGGGCTCACACTTCATGCGCTTCTTAGGGCTTGGCAGGCTGAGGCTCTAGGGCAAAAATTGGCAAACGTCAGTCCCCAGGCCAGGGCTGTGCGCCTAAGACAGTGCGTGCCTTTTTTAATGACTGGAAAGTCATCAAAATAATATTTGATGAGTTGTGAAAATAATATGAATTCAAACTTCAGTGGCCATAAAGTTTTGCCGGAACACAGCTTCACACTCCTTAAAGAGAGCGTATCTGTAGCTCTCTGCATGTCGCCTATTCACAAATCAAAATTAGTGTGTTATCCGCACATCACGTATTGCCTATCACATGTTGCATGCTGCGCAGGGACACAGTGTGTGTTCGCCTATCATCTATTTCCATAGCGTCCACTGCTGCCACGGCAGATTTGTTTTGTTGCCAGATGGGCCACTGAGCCCTTGACAGGAAGGAAGGTCCGCTGACCCCTGGCTCAGCCTTAGAATTCAGAGGGTGTTTCCCACCACCAAGCCTTATCCCGCACCCCTTCGGCCCTTTCCCTCTCCCTCCGGCCTCTCACCCTCAAATCCGCCTTTATTTATTAGTGACCACTAGTTGTTATAACAACTTCGTTTCGTCGAACCATCTGCGGTGTAAACATCAGTCCGCTTCGCCGCAGCGCGCTCCCGCCAACGCCTTCCACGCTGGGGTACGCAGCGCGTGCGTCTTCCCTTGGGGCTGGACTGCTCCCCGTGTGGCCGGCCCCAGCCCCTGCGCCCCGCCCTCTGTTTCCTCGCCATGGTGCGTCGTTTGCAGACTGGCATCTGACACCTGGGGCGCCCCCACCAGGCACCTGTCCACGCATCCCAGACCGTGCACTCCAAGGACCGGAAGCGGGAGGCAGAGGAGACCCCGGCACCACCTCCCCTCAGACACCAGAGCCAGGGCCCTGTCCATCGGTGGTCGCCTTTCCATCTTAGGAATGAGGAAACTGGGGTTCGGAGAAGCGAAGGGCCTGCCCAAACTCTCCCGGCTCCTGAGTGGGCGAGCTGGGGCCAGAACCCAATCTTGCCAACGGAAAACCAGCCTCCCACCGGGACTCCACGCCCAGGGCAGGGGCAGGCAGGTGAGGACGGCTGGGCGCCCTGGGGCCTCAGCGCCAGCTTTCTCGGCTGCACGCCGCCCCCACCGCGGCCATCTGTGTCCCTGCCACGTGCCCAGCCTGGCTCTGGCAGCCAGAACAAACTTAAGACCCGCCCAGGAGCCGCTCACCGGCCGTGCGACGCACCCCCCTCCCGCTTGGGACAGCAAACTGCTGGGCCACGGACCAGGACAAGACGTCACTCCACACGGTGCTGGGGGACCCGGGGGGCCTGCCTGCACTCAGGGGCCCGTTCCACCCGGGTGTTGTCTACAGGCCCTCCTGGTAGCCAGGCCCCAAGAAGGGAAGGGGCCTCCCAGCCAGTGCTTCCTTCTGCAAGAGGCAGGGCTTTAGAAGGTCTTTAAATGCACCCGCCTGGACAGGCTGTATGGATTCACCCCGTTGAATGGTGTCTGGGGCCTGAGTCCCCTCCTCCTTTTGGCCAGGCAAGCACCCCCAGGGCACCTGTGCAAGCTCAGTGCGGCTGTATCCACCCGGCGACCCTCTCCACCAAGACCCTTGAAAACTGCAGATCTTGAACTTCGTGGGCACTTGTTTCTGTAGACCAGGAGGTTCTCCAGTTCAGCCCCCTCGTTCAACACGCTAACTCCTCCTGCTCAGGGCAAAGCAGCCAGTCTTCAATAGAGCTGTGTGTGTGTGCGCGCACGCGCGTGCACACGCTTGCATGGGTCAGACAAGTTACTGGCACTAAAATCCTGCTTGACAGAGGGTCCTGAGAAGGAAGAGACCTGCTGGGGGTCCTCAGCTGGGCCCCAGTTTTCTGTCCGCCGTGGCTCACCTGGTGACTGTGGTCACCTCCACTTGGACATTCCACCCCACCTCTTCACTGTGGTCCCTGTGTCCTCTCAGCTCCCTCTGCTCCTTTCACACGGAAACCAAGCATGTCATGCTCCCCTGGACAACCTCTCCCTTCTCAAAGGGGAGAAGAGCTTCCTGGAATGGCGACCACGTGGGTTGAAGGAATGAGGGGTCACTTGGAAAAAGTGCAGAGAAAGGGGCGGGGGAGAAGGGAACCCCGGATGAAAACAGGAAGTGCCTAGTCCAGGGGGTCATTCAAGGTGGTCCTGGCAGGCCACTAAATGCCAGCCCTGCGTTTCTGCCTGTGGCCCAACTGGACCATCAGCGGGACCAAGCGGCCATGGCTACGTGACCACAGCCCTGCACCCTGCGAGCTGGCGTTCACCGATGGCATTTGCTGAGCCTGGCGGGCCACAGCTGTATCTCGCCTTCACTGCCACCCTCCCTCACGAATCTGAGACCCATGCGATGGAGCAAAGTTGGGGCTTGACCCAGAGCTACCAGCCTCCAAGCTAGATCACTGTCACACAACCCTCGCGGGTCATCCCACTTTACCCGAGCACCCCCTCTGTGGGGCCCCCCCCGGGAGGACCCCAGGACTGCTGGTTGACTGAATCAAATGGATGAGGGAATGCAGCCCCTGCTGTTCCAGTCGCCTCTTCCTCGGCATTAGGCATCCGTGGAGCTGATGAGAGGCACCAACTCAGCACCCCCAAGAGGGAGGCCTCCCTAGGGACCCCCTAAGTGCAAAGGGGCTGCGATGTGGACGGTGATGGAGAGACAGGGAAGCCTCCCTGCTGGGTAAATGACCACGAGGCCAGGAGGGCCAGCACGGGGTGGTGCTGGGACATTGGATTCCTGACCCTGCGCCCACCCCAGGATGCTCCTCTGGAAGCTGGGCTGGGACCCCAGACTGTGCATTCAGCAAGCTTCCTGGTGGGCCTCTGTGTCCCGAGAGGCATCCATGAGGGGGCAGACAGCTGAGCCTCGGCCAGGGTTCAAATCCCACCTCCACCGCTTAGTGTCACGAGTTCGTGTGACTTTCCCGACTCCTTGAAGCCTCGGGGGAGAAGGCAAGACTTGAGGTCACTGATGTTTCCAGTTGGATGCGAGCAGGAGTGCCCGACAGGAGGCCCAGCAGAGTTCCTGGCTGGCACTGGGGGTGAGATCGTGCTGTACCTGGGGGTGTGGGCAGCGGCCTCTCCAGGGCCGGCAAGTTCCCCAGGGGTCACGGACTGGCTCTCCGGGGGACCCAAGCCAGCAGCTCCAGGCCAGCGGCATTCCAGCCTGCCCTGTGGGGTCCCGCACCTCTGTGCCTGCGTGGAGAGAGCTGAGTCATGGAAAAACCTAGTTCTCGGGCAGCAGCTCCCCCTCCCAGGCCACAAAGGCTCCTTTCATGTCTTCAGGAGGGGGAGGGATGGTGGGGCCCTCTCCCCAAGCTGGGATGTAAATTTCAAACTTCACCCTAGAATTAAATTCCCCATCCCCTGCCCCAAAGGAAACCAAGGGATGAGAGGTGGGGGGACCTGGTGCAAAGAGAAGAGGGTGTGTCCCAGGCCATGGGGAGCCCCAGGCAAGGCGGCTGAACTGTGTGCCGCAGCCGGGTACTCCCTCAACTTCATCTTCCGAGGACTGTGAAGGCGGGAGCCTAGAGGAGGTGACAGCACCTCTCTGGGCATCTGATAATGGAGAACACCTTGGAGAGCACAGGGATGCAGGGCCCCATAAAACCCATATCCTGGAGGTGGAACAAGTAGAAAAAAGATATCTGTTCCCCTGCCAGTCAAAATGCACCCTTTTTTAGAAAAGTCTGACGTGTTCTGTTTTACTCATATTTCACCCCAAACCTCGTGGCCTGGGAAGGTAAGGGGAGCATCTGTGTGGCTGTGTGATGTATATGTGGCCGTAGACAGTGGAGGCCAATTTGGGTCCTCAGCACCTTCCGGCCTACCACCCACTTTCTCGCCCAAAGACACACCCAGGTGTGGGGCCGGTTAGCAAGACCTCGTGGTCACCCGGCTGGTTTGGCGTCTCACTGCGGGGCAGCCAGCTGGGGAACAGGGGACTGAGGTGAATATGCTGCTGTTTATGAGCTGCTTAACATCTCTGTGCTTCTGCGTCTTCCTCCATAAAGCAGCAGGCAGGTGGGGCGGAGGGGGTGTGATCTTTGCAGGCCCGTGTAAGCTTGGGTTGTTAACCTTGGTAGGGAGAAAGGCCTGGAAGAAAAAGAGACAGCTGTGGAGTTAGCAGGAGCCTGAAGGCTGCCAGAGGCTGGGCGCCCTGAGGTGCAGTGTCCCCTCCCAGCCACTAGGCGGCTCCGAGGATAAGGGATAAGAGCAGGCAGCTTGGCTGCGGGTTGGCTGCCCAGTGCTTGCCCCTTGGACTCTGCAGGCCGAGCGGACACCCGCTGGCCGCTGGCTGGGGGACGCCACGCCTCGCCCAGGGTGAAAGTTCTTTTCCATTTTTGCAGCCCTCAAAGGTGGGAGAAGGTGGTCACCTAGATGGAGTCTGGCCTTTAGGCATGTTTGGGAGTCTGGAGAAGTCCTTTCGTCAGGCTTCTGCATGGCTGGATGGAGGCAGGAGGGAGCCCCGCTCGCTGCCACCTCCTCCTTGCCTTCCTGCCAGAGCCAGGTGGGGTGCGTGGGGTGAAGAAGTATGTTCTGGACTTGGCTGTCTCCTCCCTGCACTACTGGCTGGGTGGGAAGTGGGGTAACGAGACTTCTGTTGCACAGTCAGGAAAGACCAGGTGTCAGCATGTAAGCCTCACGTGGGCACCCCTCTTCCAAGACCTTTCCTCCCTTTCGCTCTCCGGAGGCTTTCCAGATAACGCGTTTCCCCATTCATCTGGAAGGCCAGTTCTCAATTGCCGAACCAGAGCCTGCAGCTGAGGCGGGGACACCTCCCCCAGCCTGGCCACCCCCACCCCAATCAGCAGCGCTCATCAACCAGCCCTCCCCAGGACTAGCAGGTGGGGCACCGACCAGCACCCCAGCCCTTCTGGGCAGGCTGTGGAGGGGTGAGGCCCACGCTCTGAACAAGCCTCCGGGGTCCGGGGGGAGAAGCACTGCCCCAGAGCACAGGCCAGCTCTGCTCACTCTGGCCTCCTGGCCTGGACTGGTCAGGGGCGGCGGGAGGCAAGTCTCATCAGTGCTTTTAACTGGGGCTGCCCTCAGTGACTCACCTCCAGACTGCCTGCAGCAGACAGCTTGGCAGCCGAGTCCCACCTGCAGCAGAGACCTCACTGGGCAGGGCAGGAGGTTCAGGGTGCCGGTCCCCACCAGGGCAGCCCTGGGAGCCGAAGAGGGAGGCGCTGTCTGCACGGTGCAGGGGACGCAGGGGACGGGCTGAGGACACTTGGCTTACAGGCTTTTGTTATTAAGGAAATTGCTGTCAGTCAAGGTAATTCCAGCCCAGATGAGCAATAAATATGCTCCCAGCTAATCTTCTGGGGATTTTATTGGCACCTCGGGGGCAGAGGTTCCTTTACCCTGCCCACCCCCTCCCCACAAAGCCGAAGCTGGCTCCCCAGCTGACTCCTACCGCCTCCCCCTGCCGGCCCTCCCCATCCGTGTGAGGGACGCAGGCCAGCCAGAGGCACCTCCAGCGAAGCCCGAAGACGGCTGGGCAAGGGCGGGAGTGGCTTCCCGGAGCTACCTGGAGGCACGAGGTGACCAAATGACCTGAAATAAACCCTGAGCGACCTAGTTGGATCAAGGCATGTGCGAAGTCCCCCGGGCCGGTCCCTCCTGCAGGGGCGATCACCTGGCCCCAGGACGCCCCAGCTGCAGGAGACCACGTCCCGGGCGGGACGGAATGTGTCCAGGAAGGAGCCGGTTCGCAGGAGTCGTTTCCAGCGTGCTCGAGTTCAGGCTGTGAGCCCTCTGGGGCACCGCGGGCAAGCCCCGGCCTGCCGAGACGGGAGCCAGCCCCGGGAGAGCGCGAGTCGGAGCGAGCCCGAGTGCGCGCCCGCGCGCGCGCCCCGAGACAGCGCAGGGGGGAGGGGAGGCCGCGGCAGCCACTCAGAGGAACGGTAGTGAAGCCTCGGAACAACTTTAACTGTCAATCAGACTTAATGGGGTATTAAAAAATGGGGGGGGGGGGGAGGGCCGCCCTCTCCCTCGCGCTGCCGCTGCCCGGGGAGCCAGTGAATAAGGCGGCGCGGACGAGGGCGTCCGATCCGCGCGCGCTGGGCACCCGGGCTTCTCCAAGTTGGAGAGGACAAAAAGAAGGCAATAAATGCTAACGAGGGAGAGAGAGGGAGCCGGATCGAGCGGCAACACCCAGCCTCCGCGGAGAGAGGGAGGGAGGGAGCCGCAGGGAGCGAGCGCGCGCGGGCGAGCTATGCGCGTAAAGAAACTGACACCCGGACCCCCCGCTTCTCCTGCACGGTGCTGCCGATCAGATCGCGTTTGAGCAATTTCCCGAGCCCGAGAATAGCCATGAGTCGGGAGACTTCGGCCGGCTGAAATTGGGAGCTCCAAGCACTTTTCCCCCCCACTTTTTTTTTTCCCCCGGAGGAGGGGTAGGGGGGCGCTACAATTTGGAACAGCTTTTTTTTTTTTTTTTTTAATCTTGCACTTTGAAACCGCGGGGCTGAAGCAGGGTGCGCGCGTGTGGTTGGTGCCTTTTTTTTTTTTTTTCCCTTCCCCTGCCTAAACTCCTCTGTCAGCCTGTAAACATTACCTGAGAATTCCCCAGCCGGAACGGCTGCTGGGGCAAGAAACTTCTTGTTAGAACTTTCCACCTCCGGCTTCCCCAACACCTCTTACTGTCCCAACTGTTTGGGGGACTTTTTTTTTTTCTCTTCCCGAGGAGGACTTATATCGCTTTTTTTTTTTTTCCTCCTTTTTCTCACCCGGTGCTTTGCATTTGGGAAGAGGTGATTTCGAGAGTAGCCAGGTGGGACGCTCTCTCCCCCTTATTCGGTTTATTTATTATTGTTTGGGGTGCTTTGTTTTTAAACTCCTGTGTGTTCCGTCCGGGGAGTTTCGCCCCCTGCCCGGCTCCGTGGCGCGGAGGATGGTGTGGAAATGGCTGGGCGCGCTGGTGGTGTTCCCTCTGCAGATGATCTATCTGGTGGCGAAAGCGGCCGTCGGACTGGTGCTGCCCGCCAAGCTGCGGGACCTGTCGCGGGAGAACGTCCTGATCACGGGCGGCGGGAGAGGCATCGGGCGCCAGCTCGCTCGCGAGTTCGCAGAACGCGGCGCCAGAAAGGTACCAGGACACGGCGACTGCAGGGGTGGGGGCTGCAGGGGAAGGGGACTGGGGAGGGGGGGTAGCAAGGGCGCCCACCTGCTGCTTCTGCCGGAACCGCGCCCCGGAGTCTGAGAGTCGCCGGCCACCCTACTTCTCGGCGCCACGGGCGAATGCTGAGCTAGTCAGTTTCACCTTGTAAATTTCCCCGGCCAGAGACTGTCTTTCTTGGCAGGTCCGGAGCCGACCTGCTCCTTTGGGATAGGTGGCTGTCTGGCTGTTCACCCCCACCCCGAAACTTAGGAGACCCACCCATTCCCCACATTCCTCTCTCCCGAAGAAAGGTGTTGTGTTTCCCCCACCCCCCTTGCCTTCCCCTCTTTGCACCACCCTGGCGGTGCAGGGTGTGTGCGCTCCTGGGTAGGGGAGCCGCCTGCTAGCTGGCGCTTGGTATTTTCCTTGGCAACCCGTTTCCCGGTCCCAACCTGTGCGGCTGCAGCTCTGGAGGCAGAGGAGAGGGGCTACTTGGTTTGGGCTTGAAAAGGGGGAGTGGTCTGGGACGGTCTAGCCCGGCCTGACAGGCGCTGGGAGGCCCAGGTTTTCGCAAAGCTGGAAAGCGGTAGCCAGTAGCTGATAAAGAGCCCTTGTTCTCACCTCCAGCCCTGCCTCCTCCCCCAGAGACAGCCCCAGAGGGGATCCCTCCCCATTAACCGGGGAGGTGGCACAGGGGAGCTGCCGTTTCCTTTTTGCTGGTGCCAGCACTTCTTGTCCAGTTTTCCAGGACCCGGTGCTGGGGAGTGGGGCGGGCGAGCGGCTGTCACCCAGCGCTGACCCAAGCCAGGCTGACTCACCCGGAGTCTAGAGCCACGGGGAGAGAGAGATCCGAGGCAGGCAGGCTGGGCTGTCTCCAGCCGGCCCTGTGAAGAGGAAGAGCAAAAACAGGGAATTAGTTTGAAACTTAAACTGTTTTGAGCCGGGGGTGGGGGGGGGTGAAGGGGCCAGCAAAGCCAGCTGATCCGACATGGAGCCACATACCTTCGGGATTAAGTAAATATGTACTGTAGAAAACCAAACCTGCATGTAATTCCAGGCTGCTTTTGTTTTGTTAAATACTCCCTGAGATTTACAATTCCTCCGGGGTGGCTCTGACTGGGACTGAACTTTGGAGCCTGAACTATCAACCGAAGCTGATTGCCCATTAACTCTTCCCTGGCCAGCCGGTGGCCGGCGAGGGGCCTGCGGTGACCGGGCTAGCTGGGGTCTGCCGTCCCAGGCTCCTGCTTCTCCCTGGGTGGTTTGGACAGCTGCTTGACCTTGCAGTTGGAGGGCAGTTCGGAAGTGTTTTTAACCCTTGGACACACCGAGAGTTGGGCTCAGCAGTTTCGTTTCCCAAAAGCCCTTGGTGACGGTTCGGCGTGGCACAGGAGAGTGTCCTTGGGGACACCGAGGGGGTTGGGACTGCTGCTGCGATTGTCATTCCTTCCCTGTCTGCATCCCACAGAAACTTTCTTCTGACTCCTCCAGCTGGCCCGAGGCCTGGGTCTGGCCCAGCGCGCTGGCTGCAGTGGGCACACGCACTCTTTAGTCAATCTGGAAAAACCTGAGTGATTATAAACAAGTCTAAACTGAAAGAAGTCTATGGTTGTGGAGAGGAGAGTGTAAAATAACGCCGGGATGTCCTAGGAGTTCGGGCCTTGGAACCGTGGACCCGCCTATCTTAGAATGGACATTCTCTTCCAGGGAATAAACCCTGGGCCGATTGGGAATAGGTCTTAAATGGTGTCAAGCCAGCAGAGACAGGCTCCCAGGGCCTGTGAAACTCCTGGGGCCACTGACACCGGTCCAGCCATCGGACTGGGCGGGCTGATCAAGCGCCCTCCCTATAATGTACTCGCAATTATCTGACCAATTACTGGAGCTACTTTTTAATGAGCTTTCTACTGCTGTCACGGTGGGGAATTTGGAATCAAAGCTTCTTGCCTGAGACCTTCTGGGGCCTTGGGACAAACTCCAGTGCTAGGGGTCCAGCGTGCCTGGGACCAAAGGACCAAGTGTGGGGCGGGGATTCGCCGGGAATGGCTGGGTGGGCTGGAACAGCGTGGAAGGTGGACTTAGGTGTCTGTCCTCGGCTGGTCCTGGGTGATGGGTCCTGGGGCAGAGCTGGGGAGGCAGCACCACGGCAGCCTGCAGGGTGCTTGGGCAGCCTGTGGCCAGGAGCCACTGCCCCCTTCCTCGGTGGGAGTAGAGGGCAGCCTGGATCAGACTTGGAGAGGTGGGATCAGACTTGGAGAGGAAAGCCCCCCCAAAGTGAAAGAAGGGAGGAGGACACAGCCTCTGCAAACAGCTGGCGTGTGCAGGAGGGAGCTGTTGACTTCTGGGCTGGGGGTGGAGGCTGGCAACCCAGCTTCCAGCAATGACCTTGAGTCAAACAGGATCTGGCAGTATGATGGGGGGAAAGGGACAGTAGGCCTTAGGCTGCAAAGGTGACCCGACCGAGGGCTTTTCTTACCGAGGGCAGTCTCCAGGATTTGGGAAGCTCCAACCTGGAGACCTCTCTCCTCACTTGTGGATGCACTGAGGTTAACTTGGCCAGGGCCAGCCGCTAGGGGCTCCGAGGCCGGGAGGCTCTTGCCAACTTACTGCCCTCTGCACTCTTTATTTGCTGTTCCCCCTGGTCCCCCACAAAAGCACCTCAGAATGTGGGCCCTCCCCGCCCAGGCTCCTGGCTAGCTCATTGGCTGGCCCAGCCTCCAGAGTATCCGACTAGGCTTGACCTTAGGGGCAGAAGCGGACTGTTTGGAAGTACTTGCAGTGGCTGTTTTAGCCTTTGGTCCAGAATGAGGCAAGTGGCTGGCCTAGGGCCAAAGGTCATGATGGCAGGCCAGGGGAGGCAGAGGCCACCTGCCAGGGCCCAAGCCGGCCCTCCAGGGCAGGTAGCAGCCAGGACCCGAGGACGCATTTCCTGGAGATGCTAGAACGCTGAGGGTCGCATCTGCCTCGCTCTTGTAGAATTTCCAGTATGTTCACAAAGCCGCCAGCCGGGAGCTCACCCGGCCAGCAGATGTAAGTCCCGTTCTCCAAACATCTGTCCGGCAAGTCCCATAGCCTTGCCCGTGGCGGCTTGCTGGATGGCCAGCTAGGAGAGCATTGTTTCAGCAAACCTGCAAGATGCCCGGCAGGTGCTTGTCCGGCGCTGGGCCCGGAGGCGGGCGTGTGGGAGATGAGTGACGTCACAGAGACGCCATGTGTCGTTTCCTGTGGCCATACAACGAAGCACCACGAACTTGATGGCTCACAGCGATCAAAGTGTCTTTGCTCACAATCCGGAGCCAGAACTCTGAAGCAGGCAGGCCGCCCTCTCAGAGTCTGGAGGACAAGCGCTCATGACTCTTCAGCTTCTGGGGGTCCAGCTGCTCCCTGGCCTGGAGCAGCCTCGCTCCTGTCTCTGCCTCCACCTTCTGTGTCTCTCTGGCCTCTCATCTCTTGAGGACCTTAGTCCCTGGATCCAAGATGCTCTCATCTTGAGATATTTAATTACATCTCCAAGGACCCTGTTTCCAAATGAGGCCACATTCTGAGGTCTGGATAGATGTGAACTGGGGGGCGGGGGCCAGCACATGACTCAGAGGAAGTCCAGTGGAGTTGTTCCTCTCTACTATGTAGGCCCATGGAAGGCTTCCTGAAGGAGGTGGTGTTTGAGTGAGTCTCGGAGAAGGTCAAGGTCAAGGGATGTTAGAAACCAGACTGGAATCTGAGGAGGGAGGCAGAGGCAAAGGAAGAAAACTGTGGAGAGTGTGATGGGGAACTGGGGGGGTGGGGTGTGTGGAATAAGCTGAGTCTAACCGGTCCTGATGAGAATCAGAATGAAGAGAAAGAGACAATCGGGGTCCAGACCCAGAGGCCCCAGGCCTAAACTGCTGCATTAAACAACCGATGTGTAGTGAAGGCTGAGAGGCCAGGATGCACCCGGGACAGCAGTGTCCATCTCTCCTGTCCTTACCTGAACACACCTTCGTGAGAATTTCTGGGGCAAGTACCAGGCTCTCCTTTGACACGACCCGGAGCAGGTACCTTGGCATTTCGGGAGCACCTCCGTCTGTGGACTCTTCCGGGGCTTCAAATCACGGGCCTTACAATTTGGACAATCTCATGAGCACACAACCCTCCCTCCCACTGCCCCTGCCCCTCCCCCTAGGGAACAGAGGTCACGTCCAGGGCCTGGTTTACCTGAACTCTGGAGGCCAGGCTGGCTGTGCTTCACCCCTGGAAAAGTCACTAAAGTTACGACCTTCCCGGGACCTGTGAACATAGAGAGGACACGAGACCTCTGAGACCCCGGAGGTCTGAAATCCTCATTTACGAATCAGCCCGTCCAGGAGAGCAAGGGGGGCCTTTTGCAAAAACACATGCCCTCCTCACTGAGCTTCTCGGCCTTTCTGGCTAGACACGGCCCCACCGAATGGAAAGGAAGCTCCTGCAGACTGGAACCTGCCCTTGGTCGGTAGGAGGCCCCACTCCGGTTTCTAAACTTCCTCGGCAGCCACCAGATAACGTCTGACCGGGACCGACTTCAGCTCTGGTAGAAGATGTTGATGTTTCCAATCTGCAGCCTTCACGGGACCAGGGGCCCACATTTCCGAGCGAGTATGTCAAGCAGACAAGATCACCAGATTGTCTATTTGGACTTCAGAGGATGTTCTCGAGATCTGACATCGAACCTGAATCAACAAGTCCCTCTTTCGTCCACGCGGCCTGTCTGCTTATTCTTGTTTACACTCCAGGTGCTGCTGAGCTTTTCGCAGAGGCCACGGTGTGTTCACCCCCACCTGCAGCCCCCCTGAACCCTGTGATTAAGGTCTCTTCCTCTGGGCCATTTCCATCTTGCTGTGTGTCCAGGTTACCATATTGAGAAAATGGCCTCAGGTGTACTAGAAGGTAGCCCATAGCTGTCTCTTTTCTACCCGGGGAAGATCTGGTAAGATCTGCGGTTTGGCCCTGAAGGTCTTTTCCAGCCACCTGGCACGCAGACTCCACCCACCAAGGGAGGCCCCACCCCTTCCCCTTTATCTTGGGCAAGAGTATCACTAGTCTAGGATGTTCTAAGGTGCCTCCTCTTGCCTTCAGAAGACAGATCTAAACCTACACCAAGAATTTCAGAGGAAGCATTTGAAAGACGTTATTCCTGTGAAGCGGGAGGTCCAAGAAACAGTGGAAACCAAGTGAAATGCTCTTACCGGCACCCCACTTCTGCTGCGGGACCAGTGAGAGCCTTAAAATAAATAGGGTGCTAGCATTCTAAAAATGAGCCCACGTCTGCCATGTCAAAGCGGGGCTGAGACACCAGGTTAGCAAGGGAATGGCAGGCAGAAATTCACTCTGTGGCTTCTGTGTGCCAGGCCCTGTTCTAGGCACTCCATGTGAGCAGCAAGAATCCCTGAGGTGAGCCACAGTATAATAAGGGAGAGACAGACAGATGATAGACAAGATAAACATGATACTGGGGAGACGCGAGGCAGCAGCCCCCCAATGAGGAGGAGCCACATTCCAGCCCAAGACAGAGCCAGGGGCTCTAGGAGAGGTGCCTGGAGGACTTGGGAGACTGGAACCAGTGTGGCCAGAGCAGAGTGGACAAGGGGGGCACAGTGGGAGCAGGAAATGAAGTGCAGGATCCCCTGGGCCCAGGAACGTCTAGAACCATTTCCGACTAGACCTAGCGAAGCTGGAGCCTGGAGGATCTCGAGCAGGGTCGTGACAAGCTCTAGGTCTTAGCGGGGCCTCCTGGCTGCTATCAAGGGGAACACAGGGTGGGGGTGTCAGGCCAGGGTCTGGAGACCCCTTAGACCGTCTCACCAGACTTGTTTGGCTTCAAGTATGTCCCACTACCCAGGTCCCTCAGGTCTCCCCTGACCATTCCACAGCCCAGTGGAAGGGGGACAGGGGGAACCTAGGCAGCCAGTGTGCCCCAGTGGAGTGGGCAGGAAAATGGGGACTCAGGCCTAGAGGTGGCTGAGAAGACCTGCTCTCGCTCGCCCTGCCTCATTCTTGCTGACGCCTTGGATATAAAAAATGCTGCCCAACTGGGGGTGACAGCCTCTGGGGAACTGGGACCGTGTTAGGCTCTTTCATGGGTCCAGCAGATGAGGCCGAGGGTGCTGTCCCCTGGCCTCACTGAGTCCCCGGTGTGGGGACCACCTCCACATTGGCTAGGCCCCTGGCACCTCGGCAAAGTGAGTCGGCTCCAGCAAGAACACTTCAGTGGGAACAAAGATGAACCAACTCCCGCTGCAAACGAGACCCCAGCTACTGCACTGGGCATCACGGCGAGGATGTTGCTTTCGTTCTGCTTTCTCGAAGAGCTTCTGGAACAATGTGGTCAACACTTTGAGAGGGTCCTTGAGCAGCTGGAGGGTGGCCAGGGGTGAGGCCTAGACACCATGACTTAGGTTGGATGGCAAATCCCTGGACAGTGAGTTGACTGTCCTCCAGTCCGGGGGAGCTGGGAACCTGGCCTGGTGGCATGGAGCACTAGGCACTGTGGCTTCTGCCCCTGGGCTTTCTGCAGATGAGCGGGCTGGCCTTTAAGTGGGCAAGGGGAGAGAGTCCTGCTCTGCGGAGTTTGGGTCCTGGACATCTGCCCCTGCCCACCCTTGGAGCCCCTGAAGCATCCTCAGCAGTCAGAGGACAGTGACCCAGGCAGGGTCAGGGCCTGGAGGGGGCCCACCAGTATCAACCCGCCAATGGGTAACAATGAAAAGAGCCTCTTCTCAGCAGGCCTTCCTGGGGGGTTGTGTCATTTCTTAGTCCATGTTTCGAAGGGTGCTAAGAGAGGAGGGGCAGGTGAGAGGGTACAGGTAGGCCCACGTTAACACCCTCCATTCTGAACTTCAGCCATAACATAGAGACCTATGGCGTCCAAATGGCATCTGGTGGCTTCCTTGTGCTCCTGGTACTAATTGTGACTGTGATACTCGGTGTGACTGAGTCTTGCAGTGACTGCAGGGAGTGTCCATAACTGTAGACACACACCATGCGGCTGTAATGGGGTGCCAGTTACAGTGCTCAACGAGACTGCAGCACTCTGTGACTGTGGTTCTCTACGTGACTGGTATTGTACATGATGGTAGTACTCTGTGATTCTGACACTCAACAGGACTGTGGTTCTGTTAACTGTGGTTCTGCAAGTGACTGTGGTAATGTATGATAACATATCTGTGTCTGTGGTACTCTGACTATGGTCTCTACCTGACCGTGGGACTCTGTGGCTGTGGTTCTCTACCTGACTGTGGTACTCTATGTGCCTGTGGTACTCATTATGATTATGGTACTCTTCATGGCTGAGGTACTCTTCGTGGCTGTGGTACTCTTCGTGGCTGGGGTACTCTTCATGGCTGAGGTACTCTGTGCCTGAGGTACTCTGTGGCTGAGGCACCCTTCATGGCTGAGGTACTTTTCGTGGCTGAGGTACTCTGTGCCTGAGGTACTCTCTGTCTGAGCCACTCTTCATGGCTGAGGTACTTGTCATGGCTGAGGTACTCGTCGTGGCTGTGGTGCTCTTCGTGGCTGTGGTGCTCTGTGCCTGAGGTACTCTCTGTCTGAGCCACTCTTCATGGCTGAGGTACTTGTCATGGCTGAGGTACTCGTCGTGGCTGTGGTACTCTTCGTGGCTGGGGTACTCTTCGTGGCTGGGGTACTCTTCATGGCTGAGGTACTCTGTGCCTGAGGTACTCTGTGGCTGAGGCACCCTTCATGGCTGAGGTACTTTTCGTGGCTGAGGTACTCTGTGCCTGAGGTGCTCTCTGTCTGAGCCACTCTTCATGGCTGAGGTACTCGTCGTGGCTGAGGTACTCGTCGTGGCTGTGGTGCTCTTCGTGGCTGTGGTGCTCTTCGTGGCTGCGGTGCTCTGTATGTCCATAGCACCCTATAGGACTACAGGGTGTTTTTTCACATTTACCATCCGGCCCTTGCCCCTTGGCTACTGCCATCAGCAGGCCTTTTCTAAGATGCAAGCTGACTTGCCTGGGCCTGAGGCACTCTGGGTCAAGGATTCTGAGCTTCCAAACTAGGATCTGTCTTTCCAGGACAAATCACTACAGCCTGGCCTGGCCTACCCCAGTCAGGGTCACTGGGCGGTTACAAGATTCTGTTAGAGACAGTGGGTCTGGAGACGTCACTGATAAGCAGTCATCAACAGGATGGGACCAGGATGTAGTTAAATTTACTGGTGCAGAAACATTTTTGGAAGCTCCGAGCAGCAGTATTTGCATACAATACACGGATACTGGCCAAAGGGCAGGGTGGCCTGATTAGCAGGGCTGCTTTGGACAGTCACCCACACATGGGGGCGGGGTGCACAGCAGGGCTATAGTTTATTCCTCCCACACCGGGGCAACTCCCCAAATGGAGGGGGGGGGGGCGCCTGCTTTCAGGGACCACTGAGAACTAGCAACCTCCAGCTAATTTTGAGCCACCAAGTGGGACCTCTGAGAGTTCAGAGAAGGGCAAGAGCGCCCTAAATTAAAGGAAATCTTAGAAGACTTCCTGAAGGAGGAGGAAACTGAGGCATTTGCAGTTGTCTTATCTTTTGCTGGTTGTAGAGCCCTTGGAGAATGGAAGGAAGTATAAACCCTGTCCGAAACATGCACACAGATATAATTTATACTTCTCGGGGTTCCTGAGCACATCCCTGTGCCGTGCCAGAGAGCAGGTTAAGAGACCTGGACTAGTTCTGGTCCAAACCTGTGTGACTCCTTCAGGCTTGGCTTCTGGCCCTGGAGCACGTGTCTGTGACCCAGAAGCCAGGGCCAGCTTGGGGTGCACAGTACAGACTGGGGGTGGGGGTGCAAGCCCAGCCTCAGCCAGCCTGCCAGAGGCCACCAGGCCCAACCCTTCCTAATGTCATTGGCCATCCCTGGGGCCAATCAATGGGGACTGCGACCTCAGTGTCCCCTTTCAGTGGCATTTCGGGAAAGATCTAGAAAAGCAAATTGGTCGATGAACCCCGGTGTCACTCTGTCCACACTGAAACACACTCGGGATGGGGTGGGGGTAGAGATCACCGTCTCCTGCCCCCTTATTCCCCTTCTGAGCTTTGGCAGCCCCCAAGGCAGACCCCAACCCAGCTGAAGTTCGAGAACCTAATTTCCAAACTGGGTTCCAGAGCACCCGAAGGACTCCAGGAGGGAGCAGGCAGGAGGGGGAGCAGCAGGGGTGCCGCGGGGCCCCCACCTCCATTGCACCCCGCCAGCTTCCCTTCTGTCTGTTTCATAGCCCAAAATCCGATGCGGCTTTTGTGTGCGGTCTGAAAGAAGGCCGCTGCTTCAGGGAGAAGGCCCCTGACCCGGACCACGGGCGTGAGCTGCCGGGCTCCTCTATAAGCAATGACGTAAACCAGGGTGTGCAGTGCTGCCAACGTACGTTCTCTTCCTGACAAGCGTCTTGGTGACATTTCCTTTTCTCTGGCTCCCTATATTGAAAGAACACGTGAATACGCACACGTGCAAATTGAATGTTTCTTTTCCCGGGGAGGCTGCTGCTCAGCGGCACATTAGCAGTAGTCAAGTCTTATGGGGTCCGTAGTCTGTACTCAAATTTTCAACTGTGCAGGGAGAGGGGAAAGGGAAGGGTCGGTACCCCTAACCCCATGCGGTTCAAGGAACAGCTAACTGTTCAAGCAGTGACTCGGGGCACGCTGCCTCCTCGTGGGAGGCTGCTGAACCCCATCTCTTCAGCCTTTGGTTCTTTATTCCAAGGTGAGAAAGCCGGGGACTGGGGTGTCCTTCTCTTAGCTTGCGCCTCTGCCCCTCGAGAGAGGGCCCTCACTCCCACGCTGGTGCGTGGAAACCCAGGCCCTGTTCAGCCCTCAGCTGGCCGCCCTTTGCCACCATGAGGGAGCCGGGGTGGGGGGGCCTGCTTACTCAACCAGGACAGAGGCAGCCTCCCCGTGGGGACCTGGCCCAAATTCAGCTCCCAGAACCGGCTCCGAAGTCGGAAGAGCACCCAGCCTGGGGAGAATGTGACTTGGCTGGCCAGCCCCGAGGTCCAGGCAGGCCCACGGGCGAGGTCACAGCCACTGAGGTCTCGAGGGCAGAGGCCAGCCCGCTGGGCTGAGTGCTCGCTGGGCAGGGCTGCTGTCCCTTCTGAAGGTGAAGGTGTTGAGGTTCAATGAAATCACGTCTGTAAATCTCCTCAGCTCCAGACGTCCGCCAGAAAGGAGGCTCCTTCTAGCAGGGCTGGGGGACCATGAGCCTGGCCCCCCAAACCTGGGCTCTGCATCTTTTCCTATTGGACCAATATGCTGTGCAGCACAGGGGCAAAGAACAGGCCGGACACCTCCTAGTTCTGGGACTCCCCAGGAGGGGGAGAATGCTGCCCAGGCCACAGAAGCCCTTGGGAATTGTACTTCTTAGCTTTGTAGAACCCGTGGGTGGGAACCACACTCCCCAGGGAGGGCTGGGGAGGCCCTCGTGCTCCCCCCACTGGAGGGAGAGCTGGTGACCACAGCCCTCTTCATCAGCAGGGCCTGGTCCACCACAGGCCTTTCAGTGGCCGAGACACAGAAGTCAAGGCCAGAACGCCGTCCAGGGCCCATCCACCCTCACCCTCACAGCTGCCCACTAGTGTGAGTCACGTTCATCTCTGCTTCCAAGGAGCTCAGCTGGCCCGGGCTGGGCTGTGGTGAGGCCAAACTTATAGATTATCATGGCAATCACCATGCTTTGTGGCTGCTCGGTGCCATGTCTCTTCTCCAAACCAAGGTGGGGTACGGGAGGGAGGGTCCCTCTTGCCAAGTCTAGGCACACAGTAGTCACCTAATAAACGCTCGTCACCTGAACAAATGCACGACAGACCCACCATACAACTTAGAGCCAGTGTCCTTGAGCTCCTACTGTGTGCCGAAGCTCCTACTGGGTGCCAGGGCACCAGCCCTCCACGTAACAAGGCCCTCGCGCCAGTTGCCCTTTGACGTGGGGCCTGCCCACTCTTACGATCCAGACGTGCAGGGGCACCCAGTTCAGTCCCACGACTCCCATGCGGCCAGGCAGAACTTGAACCCAGGGCTGCTCTTGAACCAGGGAGCTTTGCTGTCTCTCTTGGTCACTCCACAGACCAAGCCAGGCTGTGGCCCCTAGTGGAGCCCACGAGGGCGCACCTGGCAGCCGGTGTCTCACTGGGCTGGGCAGCACGAAGGGCCGCTGCCCTGGCATGGCCGCCCTTCCAGAGGCCCCTGTGCAGGCCCAACTCTGGCGCACCCCGGGGCTCAGCTGGTGTTGCCAGGACTGTCTCTCTCTGGCAGGCCCCTCCTCTGTGGGGCGGTCACTCTGCCCTTGGCCTCTGTCCCCTAGCTCCCCGCTGAGCCGACAGGCCTGTGTCCTCCACCTGAGGTCCAGGCCTCGAGGTCTCGGCTGTGAGTGGTTGAGCCCAACATGGTCACGAGTCATGGGTCATCGGCCTGTCTCTGGGCTAGCGGTGCACCAACCCCGGCCAGCCCCAGGGGTTGGGAACAGGGAGATGGGCTTCCTCTGGGGAGACCAGGTGCTGCTACCAGTGTCCTCCTTCTGGAAGGACCAAGCCAGTCCTCAGCAGAAACTTCCAGTAGTTCTGGCCTGCCTGCTGGGACCATGAGGCAGCTGACCAGCACTCAAGGGCTGAAGGCCCAGAAAGGACTTCTCAGGCTTGAGCTGAAATCCGGCTGACCTCGTGGGGTGTGTAGTTCAAAGAGGCCAAAGTGAGTGGCCACTCAGGGTGCTCTCGCAGGGGTCAGGGCTTTCTGTGTAACCTTCTCCTGAAGACTGAAGGCCACTGGGACAGCCAGTAAGGGGCGCGCTGGGCTCAGCTGCCGTGCTCGGTGATGTCGCAGAGCCATGAAGGGTCATCAGTCCCTGGGGCCGTAGCAGCGAGGCTGTGGATATGCCTGACTGTCCTTCCGGCAGCTCAGATGCCCTGTTCACAGGCCTCCAGGGCGTGTTTTTACAGGCAGTTTAAGCAATGCAGAGGGTTAGCCACAGAGGGGCGCTGAGCCACAGAGAGCACAGGCTGTGGGAGGGACAGGTGAGGCCTCCAACCCCAGGCCCTTGGCCGGAGGCCCCAGGCCAGTCCCACCACAGCTCTGCACCTGCTCCGGTGGGCTCCTCCAAGCACCACCTGCAACCTAGCAGCTTAAGACAGCACACGTCTATTCTCTTATTCCGGGGGGCAGGCCTCTGGCACGGTTTCACTGAGCTAATGGCAAGAGCCAGGGCTGCACGCTTTCTGGAGGCTCCGGGGGAGAATCAATTTCCTCACCCTTTCGGGCATCTAGAGATCACCCACATTCCTTGGCTCATGGCCCCGTCCTCCTCCTTCCCCGCCTCCCTCCATCGGAGTTTCTAGTCGCTGCTCCCTGTAAACTCTCTCTGTCTCCCTCTGCCTTTTAAATCGCCTTGCTAGGACACTGCAGGCTAATCTTGCTCTCATCAAGTCAGTTGATTAGCAACTTTAATTCCTTCCACAACCTTAATCCCCTTTCCCACGGAAGGTAACAGTTCCTGGGGATTCAGGCCAAGCACCGCAGGGGAGATGCATTCCTCTGAGGCCACACTCTGAACCGCAGCCTCATCTGTCCAGGGCAGTGCTGGTCCCAACCGCCCAGTGTCCCTCATGGGTGCCGTGAGCTGTCGAGCAGGGGCTTGGAGCTGCCGGTTGGCTCTTCCCGAGCACTGCTCTGGGTGTACCAGAGGCAGGAACGCTGGGTCCCTGAGCAGGAGCTGGCCATGTGTGGCCATGTTAGCTGGTGGCTGTACTCTTTTTTAAAAAGAGATTTTATTTATTGATGCACACAAGAGCTGGGGGGCAGGCCAGAGGTGGGGGCGGTGAGAGGAGTCACCAGAGACAGAGCGGGGAGCAGAACAGGCAGACTGACTGAAGCACACCGCTGAGGGGAACAGCGGGGAGGCAGGAGAGGTCTGCTGCGCGTGTGGGCCCCTTTCCGGGCCGGGAATCGAACTCACACTGCAGTGGTTGCGGAAGCCCCACAGTGCGGTGCTCAACCCGCTGCACCACCAGGGAGGCCCAAGTAGCTTTGTTCTTGAGCGGAAAACAGAAGTGGGACTTCAACGTTGGCGCAAACCAGGTGGGGGCTGGTCCACGTCAGAAGAAACTGAGTCGGCTGGGACGGCTTCTGTGTGGGCAGCTTTGCTAGAAGGGGCGGACACATGGGGCTCCCCGGGTCCCAGATGCCGGTGAGCACCGCACAAGGACAGAGCAGGGAGCACTCCCCGTCCTCGGCCCAGCGGGGAAGATGGAGCAACGGCCACGGGAGCCTTCGGTGAGCCTGTGGGGCCGTGGCAGGAGGCAGCTGGGAGAACAGGGCCAGGCCGCCACGGCTGTGACACCCGGGCTGTGCCGAGCTCTCCCCAAACATCAGCCATTTACGTGGATAATGACGAGCTCTCCGGGACAGTCCTGGAGAGACCGGCTACCGCTGCCCACTCTAAAAACAAGAAAACTGAGGCTCCAAGAGGTAAAATACTTGCTCTGGTTGGACTTGCTGGGCTTTTGCTCTAGCTTCTGGGCCGGGAAGGCCAGTGGGGCCGTGCTCAGGTGTGGCATCGAGGCGGTGGAGACAGCAGGAGGAAAACATCCCCGGGGCAGGGGAGAGGGGTCTGGAACACGCGGAACGGGAGCTTCTGCTCTGGGGCTCCAGAGGCGGCTTGGCCAGGGGAGTGTGAGCGGCACATGTGGGCACAGCAGTGAGGGCCTCCGCAGGCAGGCGGCCTTGGTGGCCCTGGACTTGCTGGGGGTCACTAAGGGTTAGACAGGGTGTCTGTGGGAGGCACAGCAGGCTGGGGGAACGGAGGGTGAGAGAAGCCTGATTTTCCAGCAGAGCGGGGATGGGATGCAGGGGGCTGGCATAGCCGCGCCCCTGAACGCCGCTCTGTACCCCCTCCCTGCCCCCCGGGAAAACCCCGGGCAGGTCTGCTCTCCGCATCCTGCCCTTTGCAGGAGGTGCTGAGCCGGCCGTTTCCTGCTGCAGTGTCCAGTGGCTTCCCCTGGACCGCCCAGCCCTCCGGGCCCAGGTGCCCAGGCTGATGGCAGACGCCGGCCAGCCCAGAGGGTCAACTCCACCCGGCAGAGACTAAACCAACTCCTACCAGACAGCCCGTAGGCTAGAAAGTTGCCTTGGCAGGGCACGCAAGTAACTGAGAGCTCGTCCTCTGGAAACCAGGCCGTACATTCTGCCTAATTAGCTAGGGCTCCCTGAGACACGCCAGCTGCCGTGCATCATGAGACACACCAAATCCGGGGACCTCTGGGTTTTGGGTTGAGGTAGGAAGGAGCTGCTGAAAAAGCTACGCCAAGAAAATGGCTCTTTCCTTTCTCCAAACAATGAGACCCGGAGTCGTCCCTGGGGGGGGGGGGGGTGCCCCAGCTCAGCGAGTCTTGGCCACGCCTGACATTTCCAGAACCTCAGTGCCCGTGTCTGAAACACAGCTCGTAGCTGCCCTCCACCGTCTGGGGTGTATCCCGGAGCGGCTGTGCTAGAGCGGGGTTCCCGCCGCCCAGGGAAGGTGGCAGCCCAGTGAACTGGCTTAGGCCCCCCCCAAGTTGCTCTGGAGCACCCTCGGGTGGTAGCGCTGGGCGGCTTCAAGTGTGGTTGCGGGGGGCGGGGGGAATCCTACGAAGGTCCCTGAGTTCGCCTTATGCCTGCTGTTGCCGTCTTGATACTCTCAATAATACTGGAACAAGGGCTTTGCAGTTCCAGTTGCACAGTGCCCAGCGTGGTATGTTGCCAGTCAAGTGAGCTCATCCATTTGCCCTGATGACCAAGCAGGCGCTGGGCATTCATCGTGAGCACCTACATCCTAGTGCACAAGTGTGTGCAAATGTGTACGTGTGCACACGTGTGTGCGTGCGTGCACTGGAGCAGGAGCTAGTCATTAAAGAGCCTATACAATCTACTAAAATTTCAGATGCAAGAAGATGCTAAAGATGACAAAACTGGGCGATGTGAGCCCGGAGGGACCTAAGTATTCACTTTGGCAGAAGAAGGGAAGCTAAAATTGACTCTGGTAGGAGGCTAAGTCTTGCTGCATTCTTGGGGTGCTCCATAAAGACCCGGGTCACGTCTAGGCTCCCCTGATCCCCAAAAGCACTTGAATCAGTCCAAGGAGGGAAGCTGGTAGGAGACGCCCTGCGCTAGGGGGCTATTTACCCCAACTCCGCACAGGCTGAGTTGGGGGGTCGTGAGTGCACAGCGTCTGCCTTGTTTTCTCTGGTCCTCTCCAAGTTCTCAATGTGCCAGCCCCCTGCACCCCCGCAGGCATGGGTGCTCTCTGTTTCCCCAGAGGGAGATGGTGAAGCCCAGAGATGCCGAGCGACTCATCCCAAAGTCACACAGCAAATCGGCTCCAGAGCACAGCCCTGGCCTGCCTGGCCCTGACCTGGCTGCTTCTAGTCCAGAGGGCAACTCGGAGGCCGGCACTGCCATGGGCCTGCGACTCAGCCGGCCCTGGGAGGCCTTGCAATAAATGGCGGCTACCTGCCTGGTGGAGGCGGAAAGCAGTGGGGACACTTCAGCTCTGCTTGTACCTGGAGGAGGGGCCTGGGCACCCCAGCTTTGCTGAAAAGGGAATGCGCTTCCGGGAAAGCCCTGCACCAGGGCAGGCACTTCCGCATTCTGCTGGGTGGAGAGCCCAAAGCTGACCCCAGGGCCCCAGCCCTCAGTGTGGAGGGTTCTGGGGAGGCAGAGGCTGGGGTCCCTCGGAGCAAGGGTGACCCCAGATGGGTGGGCGCTGCCAGCCCCGTGGGATCCTCTGGAGAGGGAGGCCCTCCCTGCGCTCCTGGAGCTGGTGCCTGCCAGGGGGGCGGCGGAGGAGGGCCTCGGAAGGTTCACGCTGCGGCCAGCAGACTGGCTGCGTGTTGCAATGTCTGGTGGCGTTTGCAGCATCCTGTCCGTGTGTGCAGCTGGGGTAACCTCAGGCCGGCTCAGAGGAGCGTGTGTGGCTCGCAGGCCCTGCAGCCGGCCTGGAGGCTGCTGGCACCTTGCATCTCATTTACAGCTCCGGGTTCAGCAGCAGGTCAGCGACGCCCGTGACATCACGGCGTTTGTTTACCGCAGGCCGAGAGGAAGCGCGGGCGGTCTGGACGCTGGCAGGGGACCCCTTCCCCAGTAGCTCCCCATCTGCGCTGGGACCCCAACCGGCCCCCGCCCCAGCCCCCAGCCCCGGCCCACCACTCCCGGCCCCGCTCAGCTCCCGGCCGCTCCTCCCCCATCCGCGCCCAATCTGGGCTCCACCACATCTGTACCCCCACCCCAAACCGACCCCGGCCCCGCCCCCCTTCCCCCTCTGTCCCCTGACCCCCCTTCTCCATCCGCGCCCCGCCCCCAGCCTTAGCCCCGCCCCCAGCGAGCAGCGTCCAAGACTCCAGCCGAGCCTTCTCCCCTCCCCTCCATCCGTCCTCACCCCTCCACCCGCTTCCCAGCCGCCCGGGGAGCCCTACCCGACCCCCCAAACCCCACCTCCGGGAGCGCAGCCCCACCCACTCCTTCCCTGACCCTTTCCTCCCTTTTCCCATCCGCCAAATGGGATCCCAGCCCAGTCCCCACCCGGACTCCGGCCCCGCCCCGCCCCTCCCGGGACCCCCGCGGCCCCCACCCTCCGCCGGCCCTGGGCCCACTTGCAGAAAGACTTCCTGGAGCCGCCGGCCAGACCCGCTGAGGTTTGGCCCGCCCGGCGGCCCCTCCCGCCACCCCCTCACCCGTCATGTGAGCGCGCACTGGCCTCCCCGCGCCGCGGCCGTCCGCGGGCTGGCCGGGCTGGCCAGCGCTTTGTTATTGGAAACCCGCGTGTTTACGGCGCTAGGTGGGTAGCTGGCCGGCTCGGCCCGCGGCCAGGCACCCGCTTCCGGAGCGGGCTGCCCGGGCCACCTGGAACTGTTTCCTCACCCTGCGCCCCTCCTCCCCTGCGGGAGCCGAGAGTTCTGGAAGCCGGAGGGGCCCGGATCTAAGGCAGGATCTGTCTTTTCCTCTACACCTGGCTCTGGCCAAGCCTACCTTCCTGGGAAAGGGAGCCGCCCTCTTTGGGCTCATTCTTCCATTTTCCCAAAGCCGCGCTCCACCCCTGCAGCCAGGCTGAATCCCTCCTCTTGCAACACCTGTGTTTCCCATCCCAGCCCCTCCCCGCTGGTGTAGCCCCCGACAGCCCTCTCTGGGCTCTGCCAGAGGCCTCCTTGCGGAACCCCAACACACCCACCTTTCCCACCCAGGGCTTTGCGCTGGCTGCCCCCTCCTTTGTTCCTCAGGTCAGCCCTGGTAACCGGATCAGAGGCTCCCCGTGTCCCCTGCACTAAACCCCGGGATCCACCAGGATTGCTCCAGCCCCTTCCTCTCTACATCGGGTAGTAACTGTTCTGGAGTTCCTTGTCCGGGTCTGCCCAGTGCATGGTGAACCCACGCTCTGGGAAACCCGGGTGAATGTGTGTTCCTGCTGTTGGGGCCCCCAGCAGTTCCCCGCTCTGTCACCTCCCCACAAACGCTCTTGGATGAATGAGTGACTCAGACAGTGAATGAAGAATAACAGGCCGGTCAGGGAGTAATGAGGGAGCCGGCTGTGGAGTCCAGGGTCGGGAGCTGTTTGAAAGTTCTGGAAATGCAGGCCGAGTGAGCTACAGGACCAGACCCAGCCTTGTTCACACACTGGGTCCCAGGGGTCACCCCAAAGGTGCGTGCAGAGCTAGAGAGAAGCTGTGGGGCCAGCTCTCCTCCCGGCACCCCCAGACTAAATCACCTGGCCTTCTTCACCGGGGCCAGCTTGGGCAAGAGCCATGGGGTTTCAGCTGGTGACTCTTGAGTTTCTCTACCCCCGCCCCTCATGGTGCCTCGTATGTCCAGAACAGATGAGGTTTGGCTCCTGGGCTGTTTGGTTTGTGAAGAGGAACATCCACCCCTGTGTTGCTAGCTGGACCTGAGCCCCAGTGCTGCGCCCTTCCAGTCCCCCTTGGAGACTGCCTCCCTCCAGGGCTTGCCTGGGCTCTCGGGACCTGAAGGATCCCAAAGAACCACACCCAGGGAGCCGGGGCACTTAGCCGGGAGGTGCCCTTCACCGCGGGAAATGCGTGTCTGGCCACTGGAAAAGAGAAAACCTGGGTGGTGAAAGAGGGACACGTACCCGGATGTTTGCAGTGGCTTGGTTATAAATACCCGAACCGGCAACCGAGATGCCCTTCAGAAGGTGAATGGATAAATAAACTGTGGTCCATGCAGACAATGGGATATTATTCAGTGCCAGAAAGAAACGACTATGAACCAGGAAAAGACACGGAGGAACTTTAAATGCATATTACTCAGGGAAGGAAGCCAATCTGAAAAGGCTACGTACTGTGAGGTTCCGACTGTGACATTCTAGAAAAGGCAAAATTGCAGAGACTATAAAGCTCCCTGGTTGCCGGAACCCTGGGGGAGGTTGAATAGGTAGACCGGGGAGGAGTTCTAGAGCAGTGAAATGTCTCCGTGATGGAGGGTTGGTGAAGTTGTACACAAGCCCACAGCGTGCCCACCCCCAACAGGGTTTTGGGTGATGATGATGTGCTATGTACACATAACAAATGTGCCCTCTGGTGCTGATGTTGGCAATGGGGGAGGCTGTGCATGATGGAGGTGGGGAATAGCTGAGAGATCTCTGTACCTTCCACTTAATTTTGCTGTGGATTTAAAAGTGCTCTAGAAAGTAAAGTCTAGGAGGGCCTCCCTGATGGTGCAAGGGGTTGAGCGCCGCACTGTGGAGCTTCTGCAGCCACTGCAATGTAAGTTCAGTCCCCCACCAGGGAGCTGACCCACAGGGCGCAGCAGACCTCTCCTGCCTCGCATGCTGTTCCCCTCAGCAGTGTGTTTCAGTCGATCTGCCTTGTTCTGCTCCCCACTCTGTGTCTGGTGAATTCTCTCACCCCCCACACCTCTGGGCTGTACCCCAGCTCTTATATGCATAAATAAATAAATAAATAAAAGTAAAGTCTAGGAAATAAAAACATTATTGTTAAAAAGCAGGAATAAAGTTGGGGAGCCAGTGTCTGGGGGACTAGAGAACATTTTACATGAAGCCCTCTCAGATAAAGCCATTTGAGTGTAACCAGCAGAAGTGTGGGGAGGGGGCAGCTACCTGGAGGAAGAAGACAGAGAACAGCTGGTGCAAAGGCCCTGAGGTAGATGTGGGCCAGGTAGCAGTACAAGACCAGTCTGCCATGGCAGGGAAGAGAGAAGGGGAGGAGAGGGGAGCACAACAGTTCTGGGGACACTTCAGATTTCACTGTGCTTGTCGTAAACACATTAGATTTCACAGGGAGTGCGATGGGAACCTTTGGTGGTTGTGAACAGAGCAGGTCTGACTGACATTCTAGAAAGATCTCTGCTCTGAAAACAGTCAATTTGTTATTCTTAAATCATGATGTTTTGAGGTCAAGTGGTCACACTGGGCAGTGGTTAGGCCATTGCTGTGCTCCAGCTGATGGGAGTGGGGGCTGGGCCCAGAGAGGCAGCCACGGGAGAGAGGCAGTCAGCTTCTGAGTTTCCAAGCCCAGGCTCCTGGAACGGGTGTAGGACGAGTAAAAAAAACAATGAATGTGGCATAATAAGAGACTTGGAGGTGGGGGAGAGGCTGGGAATCTAAAATGGGATAACATGGTGGAACCACAGTTTCCTTTGCTTTTTTGTCTTGCCAGGCCTCTCTGCCTCCTGTGTGAGTTAGGAGAGGGGTACCCACCTGTATTTGTTTCCGGGGGCTGCCACCACCAATGTCCACAAACTGGGTGTTTTAAAATAACAGACGTGTTTCCTTTCATAGCTCCAGAGGCCAGAATCCAAACTCAAGGTGGGGGCAGGGCCAGACTGCCTCCAGAAGCTCCTGGGGAGAATCGTCCTGCCTCCCCCAGCTCCCGGGACCCTGGCATTCTTTGGCTTGTGGCCACACCCCTCCAGTGTCTCCCCCTTCCTAGGGCCTTCACCTCTTCGCTGTCTCTTCTAAGACCCTGCATTGTGTTCAGAGCTCAGTTCAGAGCATTGTGTTCAGATCATCCTAACCCTGGATGATCTTATATCAAGACCCTTGATTGGTTAATTACATCTGCAGTGACCCTTCCTCTGCATAAGGTCAGTTCCCGGTCACCAGAAGTGGGGAAGTGACATGACTTCTCCGTGAACATAAGTCAAGTCACTCCCTCCCAGGGCGCTCCGAGGACCAGGTCTAAGGCGTGCAGCAGGCCTGGCCCACAGAGTGTTATCTACGGCTCTGGTGCGCCCCATTCTCGCTCCTACCCAAGGTGCAGCTTGCTCCCAACCAGCTCCAAGCACCTCACCTGGGCATGGAGCTGACCCACGCTCAGAGGGCGACTCCTGCCCCCCCTTGTCCCACACCCGCCGTGGGGGGCGAGGACCTCCCTCTGCCACCCGTGCAGCGAGCTCTCAGCTGGCAAGACCTGGGCTGTACCGTCAGGCTGGTGTCTCCCCTTCCTTCCCTGGGAGGTGGCCACCTCAGCGTCCGTCCTCGGCACATGGCGGTGGTGGGGCACCTCTGAGACGAACCTGCATGTCCTTTTACCGGTCACACTCCCCTGCAGGGAGGCACTGCGCCATGGGCTTGGGGTCGGGAGCAGACTGAGTACGTTGGCCTCGGCCCTGACGCCTGCTGGCCGGGTAACTCTGGGGGTACCGCTTAGCCCCTGGGGGCCTCCGTGGTCTCAGTAGGAAACTGGCGTACTTGCTCGCTCCTTGCCGAGCTGTCAGGGCGCCGGCCACTCGCTGTTGCCTGTGAGTCCAGAGGGGCTGGCTTCAGGCTGGACATCGGCCGGAGGAAGTTTCTGGCTGGCTGCAGGCTATGGTCAGAGACTGGTGGGAGGAAGACATCGCTGGCTGATCTAATTTGAGGAGCTTCACTGCAGCTTCTCCAGGCTGAGCCAGCCGGAGCCAGGACGTTCTCAGCAGGCAGACGGGAGGGAGCCAGCGGGGCCAGCTGGGCACGGGACGTGGGCTGGGCCTGGTGCCGGCAGCTTGGCAGTGCACGAGCAGGAAGGGAAGGGACCCTCCGGGACGCCAGGGCTCTCAGCGCCGCAGAGAGGCTCGGGCACCCCTGCCCCGCGGCCCGCAGGTGTGCGGTGGGCCCTGGGGGCAGCCGCCGGGCTGCTCCGTGGGCGGGTGCAGCGGGGCAGAGCCTGGGAAGGGGTCCTGGGAGGAGAGGCAGAAAGCCGAGGGCATCTGGTAACACCCTCACCCCTCAAGAAGGCAGTCACCCCATTTTGAAGGGATGTCTTTCGGAAGAAGACATGGTGGGCTTGGGGGTGTCAGGGTGACCGGTCGGACGCCAGCTGGGTTTCGCTCCCAGAACACAAGTCTCCCAAAGGCTCTGGGACAGGAAGGACTATGGGGCGGGCGCGTTAATGATTAAAATTTTAGGCAGCGGAAGCACTATAGACATGACCGTTAGAGTCATTCTGGGTGACCTGGGCTGGGGAGGCTGGACCCCCGGGCCCAGAGGTGTCTAGCAGCCCTCACCCTGGCCGCCCTGGCACCCCAGAGCTCAGCTTGAAGCCCTCTCCTCCCGAGACAGGCTCCCTGAGGGGCACGCAGCCCGCTCTGCCTTGACAGCGTGACCCCGTTCCCCCTTCCCGGCCGGGGTTTGGGCCGAGCAGGGCGCTTGGTGCGAGGACAGGAGGGGAGTGCTTGCCAGGTCCCGGGCCCTGCTCCGTTGAGGCCAGGTCCGGAGGCAAGGCAGAGAGCTCCAGTGGCATGTTCCAGCAACCGCCTCCTGCCCGCTGCAGTTGGGGGTACGGCTCCTGCCCGCTGCAGTTGGGGGTACGGCTCCTGCCCGCTGCAGTTGGGGGTACGGCACAGAGGGATCTTCTAGGAGCGAGCGGGGTCCGTTTCTGCTGCTGGACTAATAATCCCAATTCCATTTATTGTGTCCTTTCCTAATCCTCCCAACCGCCCCTGTAAGCGGGTGCTTTACTACCCTGACTTTATAGAGGTCAGGCAGGTTTTCCAAGTCCACGTAATACGTGAGAGGGAGACCAGAGAACCCCGCCAGGCAGTCCCAGGCCGCTCTGCTCAGAGGTGGGAGCGTCGCTCGAGACGGATGGGCGTGTGCAAGCTCAGCACACACGCACCTAGCGAGAATACGTTCCGTGATTCAGCCGTCACCTGCCCCACGCAGACACCCGCTTCCTCTGCACCCCCTGACTGCACGGCTCACACTGAAGCTGGCTTGCTTGTTCTGGCCACAGGGTGGATCTTAACTAACATCCTCCTGCTGGAGGTGCAGCCCCAACTTGGGGCCTACCCCCCACCATCGCGGGGCGTGTCTCTGGGGGGTAGCTCCTTTCCGTCTAAGGAGCCAACTCAGCATCGATCCAGCTCCAGACGCAGGGCCCAGGGGACATGAGCTGGCCTGCCAAAGACCTGCCCAGGGGCTGGGATCTTTCCGGGGCTGCCAATTATAAACAGATGCTCCTCCTGGGAGCCGCCCGAGACCACCCAGCTCATGTCACTGCAGGACTGTGCTCCAGCAGTGAAAGCCAAGTCCAGGCAGCGCTGCGGGCCCTGCTGGGCAAAGATGGCCGGGCTGGGTGGGGAAGCGGCACTCAGTGTTCTGTGGTCAGCAGATTTTTCTAGAAGCCTCCTGGGACCGGTGCCATGACAGCGACAGACAGTCGGCTGTTGCTCTGTGCCTGGTCCGCGCTGGATGCTGGGCAGCCATCGCTAGGACCCCGTAGTGAATGGGCGCTGTTCAGATGACTCTGCACGCGGGCCTCCGTCACCGCCGCTCTGCTCTCGTGTGTGTGTCCCCGGGCGAGGCCCTTTACCTTTCTGAGTCTCACCTGTAAGGTGGGGAGAGGTACCGTCTCCACTCATGACCTAGTGAGGATTAAAGGATCAGACGCATGGATGTACTCAGCATAGCACCTGGCCCCGGCAAGTGCTCGGTACATGTTAGCTGTTGAATGCCGTTGTCGTAGGGAGGAGGAAGGGGCAGCCAGGGGAGCGTCGGAACCGAGGGGACATTTGAGCGGGTTCTGCGGGATGAATAGGAGTCCTCAAGTGGCCTTGGCATTTAAAACCCAAGCACTGTCTGTGCTGGGCACGAGGTAGGGTCACGGGGACCCAGAAGGGGCTGTGAGTTTTGGTCCCTGCTCCAAGGCACAGGATGTAGAGATGCAAGCCCCGGTGCCAGAGCCAAGCGCACGGGTGTCCTGGGTGCGAGCAGCCTGAGCCCCAGCGAGCGCGTTCACTCAGCGATGCGAGAAGGAGGCTGCGGCCGTGGATGGGAGCTGCCAGGGGCGCTGCTGAGGGTTGGGGAGCAGGGGCTTGAGCTGCCCGTGTGAGCTATTCATGCTGCCTTCCTCAGTGTCATACGTAAGAGTCTTTTGGAGACCGCGCCTCTATGCAGACCTGCGTAAGGCAGCAAAACGGCAGCCACAGCACGGTCCTGCCCGACGCAGCCGCCTCCTGTGAAGCCTGCTGGCTGCAGCTCAGCCCGCTTGTAGGCTCGAGAGGGTGCTGCTGGGCAGCACCGCCCCTCCTCCTCTGGTCGTTGGACCTGAGCTCGCCCCGCTTCCATGGCCACAGGAGAAGGGTGGTGCTGCCATCACTCTCAGCTCTGCCTCCCAGGGGAGGTAAAGCCAGTGCGCGGCCGTGGGCCTGGCACGCGCCAGCCTCTGCTCCCTGCATCCCCAGCGCCCCACGGAAAAGCCTCCTCTGCCACCAGGAGAGTGAATGGCAGTGAGAAGCCTCATGTCACACCCCAGCTGGGTCTTCCCCTACACAGCAGGGGAAGGCTGTGCGCACACACACACACACGCATACACACGTGCACACTCACACACACGTCAAGGTGTGCACATGTCTGCCAAGCCTTGTTTTCATCTGGGGCTTCTTGAAGCTCTGGGGGAACCCCAGATCTCATGACTTTGGGCAAAGCGGGTGCTGTGTGACCTCGGATAAGTTGCTTGCCCTCTCTGGGCCGCTGCTTCCTCCCCTATACAACCGGCATCGTGTAGCTGCCGCATCAGTGTCCCAACCTGAGGCGGTTCTCCCACTGGCTCTTCACCCGGCTCCCTGTGATTTCCGCCCCACTGTTGTCTCGTTCCTTCGCCCCTCGCCGTCTGCCGCCCTGGACGCGACACCCTGCGGCAAGGACCGAGCCTGTTTTGTTCTCTGTTGGTCTGCAGTGCCGGGCACGGCGCCCGGCCCACAGCGGCCCTCTGTGTGGTCCTGAGGAGCAGATGGATGGCTGGTTGTGGACATCACGAGATGGGCAGGACCAGGGCCCGCGGGGGGTGCTGCTGCGTGAGGACACGTGGGACTCAGGGGCAGGATTCTCCAAGCCCAGACTGGCCGCTGCGCCCGGGGCTGGGGGCCCGTGAGGACAGCAGCCCCGTGTTCGAGTCCTGCGCCCGCCACCCACCGAGGGTGACTTGGGGCCAGTGACTCAGCTCCTTGGAGCCGCTGTCCCCTCCACTATAGAGAGGGGACAATAGCTGTCGGCTCTGGGCGCCGCCGGGGGTACAGACTCGCTGGAGCTGCGATGCGGCGGCTCTGAGGGCGAGGTGGGCAGGAACGCTGCCTCTGCAGGAGGTCTTGCCGGGCAGGGCAGCCACGGCCAGCGTGGCCCTCTCCCGCCTGCCCGCCTCCCTCCCAGCCCGAGGTGGGGAGGGAGACAGAGGCTGACTGTGGGCCCCAGAGGGGAGGGGAGGCAGGAGGCCCGAGACACCCTGAGCCCTCATTTCACAAAGCAGCTCCACAGTGAATCCGGCCACTGGCCTCCCCAGGTGTCGCGCAGACCCCGGCTGGTCCTTGCCCCCTCTGACACTGGGCGGGGCCTCCTCGTCTGGGGCCACCGCATGTGACCCTGGACAGGAACCGTGTGTCTGCCGGGTCCCTGGTCAGCAACTCGGCCCCGGCACTGCCCCGCAGCAGACCGGAGGGGAGGAGCAGCCAGAGGGGAGGGGGCTGGCGCCATGGCCGCCAGCCACCCCCTGGCTCTCCCCCTTTCCTGCCAGCCCCTGGAACCTGCTCCTGGCCCCCAAGACAGACCAGCCCACTCCCCAGCGGCTCTGCGCACCCACCAAGGGTCTCGGGGATGCACGGCAGGGGAAGGCTGCACACACGCACACGTTCACACTCGCGCACGCACGTCAAGGCGTGCACACGTCTGCCAAGCCTTGTTTTCTTCTGGGGCTTCTTGAAGCTCTGGGGGAACCCCAGGTCTCATGACTTTGGGCAAAGAGGACTCTGTGTTGAAGGTTCCAGGACCTGACATGGCCCCAAAGGCAGGTGGGCTGGCTCAGCCCTAGAGGCCGCTGACCCCTCTCACCCCAGCCCACCCGCGACCCCGAATCCCTGCCAGGGACAGGACTCAGAAGGAGCAGGCGCAGTGGAGGCCTCCAGGGTGCGGGGGGCAGGGGGTGTCAGAGAGCAGCTCGCTCGGCGCCAGCGCACAGGGAGAAGTGTGGGTTCCAACCCGGGCGGGGAGCAGCAGACCGAGCGTCCAGGGGCAGCCTCATGGGCCCCTGAGATTCGGAAATAGCCACACCTCAGGGAGTAAGTCCCGCCCATGGAAGACGGGGTTCAGCCTTCATTTCACCTCCTCGCCTGGCCCAGCTCCTTCCCCAGGGCGGCCTTCCAGCCATGGTGGCCTCCCTGGTTCCCTGCTGCCAATGGGGTCGGGGTGTCTTTAGATGCTGCCCTCCTCCCCCTGCCTGAGTCCTAGGGGTACTGTTCATCGCTGTTGGGACCAGGACCCCTAGGGCTTTGGTGCCCCTCTTGCTGGAACCCCGAACTTGTTGGAGACTCAACCCAGAGTCGCAGAATGAAGGGTCCCGCAGCCAAGCTGCTTCTCCAGGCCCTCTGAAGGAGTCACGTGTGCTCCCAGGCCTCTGGACCCCTGCACCATCCAGCAAGCCCCGGCTCGAAGCTGCCCCCCACTGCTGGTTGGCCCAGATTTTCTCAGAGGCACCTCCCTCTGAATCACCAGTCCCAAGGAACCTGTGCAAACCTCAGAGACCTCCTCCCCATAGAAGCCCAAGCTGGGATAAGCGTGGCTAGGGAACAGAGCAGGACAAAGAGGCCAAAGATTGCCTTCACCTCAGACTGACATAATCAGAAGTTGGATGGATGCATGGATGGGTGGGTGGGTGGATGGGTGGGTGGAGGTTGTGTGGGTGCGTGGGTGGATGTGTGGATGGATGGATGGGTGGATGGATGGATGGATGGAGAGGTGGGTGGGTGAGCAGATGGATGGATGGATGGATGGATGGATGGATGGATGGATGGATGGATGGATGGATGGATGGATGGATGGATGGGTGGGTGGGTGGGTGGGTGGGTGCATGGGTGGATGGATGGGTAAAGGTTGTGTGGGTGGGTGGGTGGGTGGATGTGTGGATGGATGGATGGATGGATGGGTGGGTGGGTGGGTGGGTGCATGGAAGGGTGGGTGGACAGACAGGTAAATGGGTGGGTAGACGGATAATAGAAGAAAGGAAGGATGAAAAAAAGGAAGGGATGGAGGTAAGGGAAAGTTAGAGGAAGGAAAGGAGTGGGTGGGTGAGCAGGGGGAAGGAAGGGGGACAGACAGATGGCGTGACAAAGGAGGAAGCAAAGAAACCTGGTGACAATGACTTCAAGGCAAGGCTGAGCTCTGGTGGCGCAGCAGATGCCTCCACCAAGCTGAAGCAGATGTTTGTGTCGTCTTCTCCACGACGCTGATCGCTCCGGCTGCTGCTGGAGAGCACGTTCTCAGTCCGTTTCTAGCCGCACAGACAAGAAAGCGTCCCGGGAGCCTGCCTGACGCAGCCTGTTTACCCGGGACGGGCTCTGTGGTCTCGGGAGCCACCGCCGGGCCCTCCCCCGCAAGCCCTGCCTGGATTTCAGGGCTCCAATTAAAATAAAGTGGTTGGACCAGGTGGAGTTTTCCCAGAGATGTTTCTGGGTGGTGAGAGAACACTTTTGTTTTCTTTTCAAAAATATTTCAGAAGTTTCAAAAACGCGAAGAAGCCAAATCCACGGGAGAGCGCCAGCACGTGAGCTCTCGCCCGCTAAGCCCTCTGGGGGCCTTTCTGCTTAAGAGAAAGTTCTGAGATTTCAGGACAGCCTGAGACTTCAGGGTAGCAGCCGATCAGCTGTCACCAGCACCATGCGCGCTCCTGCGCTGCCCCCCAAAGCCGGCGGTCTCTGGTTTGTGTGGCGGGGTGACATCTGTGACTCCCGCTTCCTGTGTCTGCCTTCGCGATGGCCCTGTCCTCTCTCAGCTGACTTCGGAGTAAGAAGATGTGGAGCGGGCATGAGATTTGCGTCTGTTACTGATTTCACACATCGCGGTTTCCATGTTGGGTTTTATGTTTAAAGGAAGAGTTTCATTGATAATAGTTTTTAAAAGAGAAACAAAACCAGAAACCCAGTAGGCTGATCCCCAAGGGGGCTTTCCTCCCTCCCTGTCTCAATTGTCTCCTGTCCCCCACCCCTCTCTCTCTGTGCTGACGTAGCTGAGTCTTTGTTAGGCTTCCCCCCCCAACCCCCTCCCCACACCCCATCACTGGACCTTGGTTCTTCCAGGACATGACCGGGGAGGTGCAGGGCCTCTTCCAGGTCAAGGCTGAGCATTGCTGGGCTCTTTTTTTTTTTTTTTTTTAGATTTATTTGTTTTTGCATGCAAGCACTGGGGTACAGGCCAGAGGTGTGGGGAGGTGAGAGGATTCACCAGAGGCAGAGTGGGGAGCAGAACAGGCAGACGGACTGAAACACACTGCTGAGGGCAGCAGCGGGTGAGACAGGAGAGGTCTGCTGCGCCCTGTGGGTCCCCCCCACTGGCCGGCAGCAGGGATCGAACTCGTGCTGCAGTGTCTGCGGTTGGCTTCATAGTGCATTGCTTAACCCGCTGCGCCACCAGGGAGACCCCACTACTGGGCTCTTCTCCAGAGCTGGTCCTGCCCTCACCCATTTGTCTACTCGCCTGGAGAATCCATCCTCGCCCTCGCCAGGACACTTCCCGCATCCCATGTGTCTTACCTGCGGGAGAGGCCTCCTTCTTGGCAGGAGGGAGCCTGGCTGCCTCTCTTCTGGCCAGCCAGCTGGGACCCCAGTGGAGAGCCCCTCATCCCGAGGCTACTTAATAAAGCAGCTGCAGACCTAATCGGCAAGAAGGTGGAAGCTCAGAGCGGCCTGGACCATCTCACGGGGCGGAGGCTGCTGGTGCTCGTACCTTTGCAGGTTAACTGAATGGCGCTCCTGGAAGGAATTAACCGCCTTGTAAATAACGTGCCTATTGCGCGTTAGTGGCCGCTCACCTGGGATCACTGCAGAGCGGGCGCTGTCCCTCTTTAAAAGCACAGAGTTTGTTTGCTTCGGGGTCGCCTCACGCCAGTTACATTCAGCACCAGCTTTGTGCGGCAGGCAGGGACTCACGCCGGCTTGCTTGATCACCACCTGCTGAGTGCGTGATTCTCCCCTTCCAGATTGTTCTCTGGGGCCGGACTGAGAAATGCCTGAAGGAGACAACAGAGGAGATTCGGCAGATGGGCACCGAGTGTCACTACTTCATCTGTGACGTGGGCAACCGGGAGGAGGTGTACCAGACGGCCAAGGCTGTCCGGGAGAAGGTGAGCGCAGCACGCCAGGGCGCTGGCCAGTGCACCCTCGTGGCGGCCCGGGAGGGCAGAATGGCTGTCTCCTTGGAGGCTGCCCTGTCACGCTGGCCCGAGAACCGTGTCTCTGTGTAAATACATGCATGCCTGCGTGTGTGTGTGTGTGTGTTGCAGGGGGAAGGGATTCGGGGTGTGGATTGATGATGTAACAGGAGTAGCCCATAGTCCCCTTGGAAGTTTAGATTTTGTGAGTTTCTTTCCTGAGGTAATGGGGTAGGGGACGGGACACAGGCCGCTCTGCCCTTGGGGGACATCCGCCTGACTGTCCCTATCTATTGGGCCTGAGACCCCAGCGAATGCCAAGACGCAGTGCAGTGTCCAGCACACGGGAGCATTCGTTATTTTTTTTTTAAGATTTATTTATTCATGCACACAAGAACTGGGGTACAGGCCAGAGGTGCGGGTGGTGAGAGGGTTCATCAGAGACAGAGTGGGGAGCAGAATAGGCGGATCCACTGGAACACACTGCTAAGGGGAGCAGCGGGGAGGCAGGAGAGGTCTGCTGTGCCAGGTGGGTCCCTCCCTGGCCGGCATCAAACTCGCGCTGCAGTGGCTGCGGATGCTTCACAGTGCGGCGCTCGACCCCTTGCACCACCGGGGAGGCCGCGTTCGCTGTTTTTACATGCCGGCTCACGTGGTACGGATGTGCTCTGTGCCAGGTAGGTCGGCCGTCAGTTACTCCTCATCCTCAGACGCATCTTACGAATCAAGACCGATGACTGGAGCCCTGCGGCTGCCCAGGGCCGCGTGCAGTGGCGGGGTTGGGGCGCCCACGGCTGCAGGCCTCTGGGCTGGCTGCGCTCACGGCCCCTCTCCCTGCAGGTGGGCGACATCACCATCCTGGTGAACAACGCGGCCGTGGTCCACGGCAAGAGCCTGATGGACAGCGACGACGACGCCCTGCTCAAGTCGCAGCACATCAACACCCTCGGCCAGTTCTGGGTAAGCCTGTGCCGGGCCGCGGGAGGAGGGGAGGGGTGCGGCACAGCTTGGGGCAGGCCAGCGGCGTCCGGCGTCCAGGGGGTGGGCAAGAGGACTGGCCGCCCAGGACGCTCTGAAGTGTGGCGCCCACGCCCCGCAGCCGTAACCCTCGGCCCCTCCCAGGGCGGCCCAGTGCCTGGGGGCGCGTGTCAGCATGGGCCTGTGCTCCCCGACCCCGACCGAGGGGCACTGGGGCTCGCCTGACTCCCCGCCCCCCGCAGACCACCAAGGCCTTCCTGCCGCGCATGCTGGAGCTGCAGAACGGCCACATCGTGTGTCTCAACTCCGTGCTGGCGCTGTCGGCCATCCCGGGCGCCATCGACTACTGCACGTCGAAGGCCTCGGCCTTCGCCTTCATGGAGAGCCTGACCCTGGGGCTGCTGGACTGTCCGGGCGTCAGCGCCACCACCGTCCTGCCCTTCCACACCAGCACCGAGATGTTCCAGGGCATGAGGGTCAGGTCAGTGAGCCGGGACCGCCTCCCTCGGCGGGTCCCGCGGGGAGGGGGTTCGCGCGGCTGCCTTAAAGCCAGGAGCCCTTTCTCTTGGCCATCAGTCTCCATCTGCGCGGCGGGGGGAGACCACAGTGGTTTAGACCCGGCTTCGCAGGCCCAGGACCTTTTACGAAGTGCCTGTGCTGCGTGGAATACTACCCAGCTGTGAAAAAGAGAACAGAGTGCTGACACAGGAGCGATATGCATGAGCTACAGAGGCACCATGGTTGGCCAAAGAAGCCAGAGGCAAAGGAGCGTCCTGAGTAATTCTGGAACAGGCAAATCTGGGCCCTCATTAAAATCAGAGCTGTGGCTACACCTGGGGGGTAGGGAGGATGCCTGAGAGGCACCGTAGGGAACTTTCTGGGCTTTTAGAACTGGTCTGTCTTGTTAACCTAGGTGATGGTTACAAGGGTGAAAATTAATCCCGCTTTACCCTTCAGACTCATGCCTTTTATTGTATGCAAATCTAACTCCAGTTAAGGAAGAGCTGAGGCTCCTCCTCCTGGCAATTAGGCCCTGGGGAGGGGACCCAGGTGGAGCCCACACTCTTGAGCCAGGCCCTGGGGTGCAGACTCACTCACCTGCGGTCAATTCATTCCCTCTCTGCCTTGGATGCTCATTTGTTTTCTGTTAAGATTTATTTATTTATGCACACAAGAGCTGGGGTACAGGCCAGAGGAGTGGGTGGTGAGAGGATTCACCAGAGACAGAGCGGGGAGCAGGACAGTCAGATGGACTGAAACACACTGCTAAGGGGAGCAGCGGGCGAGGCAGGAGAGGTCTGCTGCACCCTGTGGGTCCCCTCCCTGTCCGGGGATCGAACTCGCGCAGCTATGGCCTTGATGCTTCACAGTGCTGCGCTCAACCCGCTGCGCCACCAGGGAGGCCCTCTGACGCTCCTTTGTAACATGGTGTGAGAACAGGATGGAATGCTGCTGTGGGGTTCTGTGGCCTGGAGACGGTGGAACCCAGCGGGAAACACCGTCTGTGGCACTCAGATGACATATGACTGGACAGGACCCACAGCTATAGATGGATGGAAATGGGGAGGCACCAGGAATGACTTCCTTGGTTTTTGCCACGGATCCTATGATAGAAGATTTGCCTCCACCTAAAAATGAGGGTGACCAGGCAGGGTCTCCTTGAGAATTCAGCGAGACGGTAGAGGGAGGCGATTCTCATGTGGGTGCCCATGGGGACCCTCAGGCTGCCTTTGGAGGGACAAGCATGGTCCCGGTGACCAACAATCAAAATCCCTGCTTTGGGGTCACGCCTCAGCTGCTGTGGGATCTTGAGCTACATTTTCTTACGTCCCTGAGCTTTACTTTGCTCATCTGTGAAAGAGTGAATGTAACGTTTACCTTGGAGGATTATCAGGATGATTGGAGATGATGCACCTTGCACGTCCGTGCAGCGCCCAGTCACGCTAGATGCTCCGTCACCGACTTCTGCTCTCACTTTCACTAACAACCGGCATCTTCATAAATGCACGTAATAACCCAGCATGTCCTCAGCTCATCACAAAGGTGCTTCTTTCCACTGACCTGCACATCAGTTATCACTGATTCTGATGTGGAAGAGGCTGTGTTCATGACAATGAGTGTCTCTGTTGGTTTATTTGCCGGGGGGTGTCCTGGTTTGTTTGTTTTTTCATCTGTGCATACAGGAGGTGTTCAATAAATGCACGCGCAGGGAAAATTGCATGGAAGAGCAGCAGGGGCGATCCCGGGTTCTCAGTGGGCACCCAGAGCACAGAAGGGGCCGGGACACTGCAGACAACTGTGCCTATTGCAGCCTGGCTTGCCCCCTCCCCCCCTGTGAGAAGAAAACTCAAGGCTTCCCCAAGTCGCTTTCTCCACAGAGGTTCAGAGTGAGCACCCGACCGCCCGGGGTCAGATCCCAGCTGTGTGGCCTCGGGCAAGTCACTTGCCATCTCTGTGCCTCAGTTTCCTGATTTAGAAGACCGGGCTGATGCCAATCCCCCTCCTTCAGGGCAGATGTGGTCCCCTGTGGGGGGCTGGCCCCGCGGGCGGTGGCACCAGTGAATGCTAGTCCCCGCGCTGTGCAGTGAGCGGGGGCCTTGAGGGGAAGTGTAGAAGGAGGTGGGTGTTTGGCCAACTCCCGTTTCCTGAAAGAAGAAGAGAAGCGTTGGTGCCTCGCCCCCCACGGCTCTGCAGCTCCCCACGGCCGAGGTGGGCAGCCAGGGGTGAGGACAGAGCTGATGTGGCCACAGAGGTGGGCGCTGTTGTCTGTACATCGCTGTTTATCAGTGCTGCAGCCACAGCAGATGCTTTACAAACCCTGCAGCCTTGACCCTCAGCTGCCCTGGGGGACACCAGTGTCCCCGTTGCACAGCCCGGAAGCTGAGGCTCAGAGAAGTGGACTTACTTGGCAAAGGCCACACAGCCAGGTGCTGGCTCAGCCGCCATCTCCCAGTTTGTGCTGCCTCCGTGGGAGTTAGTAAGTCTGCGGGCTCCCCATACCCATCCCAGAGGGCCAGGAGGAAGTCGCGCCTGCAGACAGGCGGGAGGGGCCTCTGTCAGGCCCATCCAGGCTGTGTTCCCCTCCCCCAAGCAGCAGGAGTGGCTCAGGGAAGGACCGAGAAGACTGCCTGGTCTCTGGGGCCCCAGCAGCAGCCAGCTGAGGCTTACTCTGCAGGCCCCGGTGGGGCTGACCTTCCAGGCTGTGGGCTTAGCAAGGAAGCCTGGCGTGGGGGGTGAGATCCTTGGACTCTGAGGCCAGGTGACTCATCACCCTTAATCCTGGGGTGCCAGAGAGACTCCAAAGCCTTTGTGGGACTGAGGTCAGAGCTCAGCCCTGTCCCACAGGCCCAGGAGGGCGGGGCAAGCAGCAGGGGGCGGGCACAGAGCCTTGACCCAGGGCTCAGGCTCTTGCAGACCTGGTTTGGTTCTCTGTGCCCCACTAATTCCCCTGCACCTCACTTCCCTTCTCTGTGAATAGGAGCAAGTGATGCCTGTTGAGCTAGCACAGGCCTGGCACGGAGGGAGCTTGGTTGTCATGGGAGGGCAGGGTGTCTCTGAATAGACATGTGAAGTCCCTGGGGTTTGCTTACCTGAGCTTCGTTCATTTCAGTTCCATGGAAGGCAGTGTGAATGGATGAATGAATGAATGAATGAATGAATGAGTGAGTGAATGAGTGAGTGAGCCAGCAAACCAGGCAGAGAAGGACATCCCAGCAGACTGCCTGCTTCCAGACAGGTCAAGCAGGACACATCTGGGGAATGGCAAGTGATTCGATGTTTGTCCATTTGGCAGGCATTTATTGAGCACCTACTGTATGCCACCCTACTAAATGCTGGAGCTACAACAGGGAGCAAAAGCAGCCAAACCTCAGTCCTCACAAAACTCAGTCTGACGGGGGAGACAGGCTATCCACAGAGAAACAAACAGGCCAGACCATTCTAGATGTGACAAATGGCATCAAGGAAGTTAGCTGGGGGACAAGATCAGAGGCCCCCTGAGTGAACAGCACAGAGACACCTTCCTGGGGTGACCAGGTGGGAGTGGGCCCCCGGAGGGCCGGAATGTAAGTGAGTGAGCAGAAAGCGTGGCCAGACTTCTGGGGTGCAAGCCGGGAAGAGGAGGAAGGTCTGCGGTGACAGGGCCGAGAGTGGACAGAAGCACGTGTGGGTGAACCCAGTCAGGGGTCCTGGGAGCCCCGGAGGAGGGGAGGGGACGTTTGAGCAAGGCAGTGACATTGACCATTTAAAGGGGCCTCGTGGGTACTTTGGAGAATAGGTCGTCAGTGGGTAAGCTAGACACCCCTAATTCTCATAGGGAGTCTCCAACCCCTGGGAGCTGGGAGCCCCACTCGCAGGCACTGTGGGTGGTGGGAGATGGAAGGGTTATAGGACCAGGAGAGTTCACAGGGAGGAGAAAATTTGACTGGGTCTCAAGTCTCCCAAACAGAAGAAGCCAGAGGGAGCTCTGGATGTGCTAGCCACTGAGGCTGGCGCACAAGCCCCCGCCGCTCTAGGACAAGCCCACATGGTCTCTTCCTGCATGCAGGTTTCCCAACCTCTTCCCCCCACTGAAGCCGGAGACAGTGGCCCGGAGGACCGTGGAGGCGGTGCAGCTCAATCAGGCTCTCCTCCTGCTCCCCTGGACCATGCACGCCCTCATCATCTTGAAAAGGTAGGGGCTGGCAGGGAAAGCTCTGGTGAGGCCCAAGCCGACATGTCCCCTTCTCCCCAGGACGCTGTGGGGCAGAGGCCTCAGGCAGGAGGAGGCACACGGTGATCCATTGGTCATGTCTGCTGTGGGCCTGGAAGTGACAGGTGGGGCACGTTTGCCATGGACGGTAGTTCTCAGACTCGCTGGTTTCAGGACCATTTTGCAGTCTTAAAATTTACTGAGGAACCCAAAGAGCTTTTGTCTATGTGAACTCTATCACTATTTAAGTGCGAGAAATTAAAATTGAGAAAAGTCTTACAAGATTTTCCTATTTGTTTATATTTAAAATATGTATAAAAACAACCACAGATCCATTCAATAATAACATAAATATGATATTTTTATGAAAAGAGGTACATTTTCCAAAAAACAGAAATAATATAGTGAGAAGAATGGCTTTGTTTTACATTTTTGCAAAGCTTTTATTGTCTGACTTAATTAAAGACAACTGGACTCTTATATCTGCTTCTGATTTTAATCCATGTGATATCACATGTCATGTAACCTCTGGAAAATCTGACTGTACACCCGTGAGAGAATAAGAGTGAAAAAGACAAAATGTTATTGTAATAATAGTAGTTGTGTAAAAATAATTTGGCTTCGCAGAACCCTGAATAGCTCTCAGGTAACCCCCCAGGGTTCCTGGGCCACACTTGGAGAACTATTGCAGAGCTAAGCCCTGGGTCCAGCCTTCAGGAAGTATATCCAGCGGCGAAGACAAGGGTCTCGAGGTCTTGATGCCAAAGGCTGGGGACTCATAGGTCATAGAGCAAGTCAGTTGGGAGTTACGGGGCCATCACCCAGGAGGCAGGTTTTACAGAGGAGAGAAACTCTTCCAGAATTAGCCAGCATCATGTTCCCACAGAACTTTCCAGACTATGGGCAGCAAACCCTTCCCATCCTGTCCCATACTGAAGGGGCCATTCCAGGCACGGTTTTCATGGGCTTGTCAGGCCCAGGGGCATGCTCTGACCCTCACCCGCCATTTCTAGTCCCCGGCCCCCAGCTGCCTGGGCCCTCTGGCCAGAGGCCTCCTCAGGAGGAGAGGCTCAGGTGCTGTTATCCAGCATCAACTCCCGGTAACTCAAGCTCCCCTCTACTGAGTGTCCACGGTCACCCAGCTGGGGAGCAGCTCCGGCTGTGGGCCCAGACCAAGGAGACGTGACTTTGGAGTCTTCTCCTCCAAACACAAGTCCGTCTGGAGACACAGAGCAGTTGGCGGAGGAAGGGGTTGTGGGGGCATGGAGCCGCACCTCAGCCTTCCTTGGTCCATCTTGACCATCACTCTGAGGTGCTTCAGTGGACCCTACAAGAGCAGGGACTCGGGACTTCCTGAGACTAAGCTGCCATCCTCCACCTCAGTGGGCTTCTCAGAAGCCTTTTAGAACATTCTAGAAGAAAACTAGTTTGTCTAGAACACCTCTGTGTTCTCCACAGTAAGCCCCAGCCTTCATTTCCTACTCTGTCCCTACTACTTCCCCACCGGAGGAGAGGTCGCTGCCCCACATTCCCTGTACTGTCTCCCTTCTTCATCTCTCCTGAGAGAAATCTTTACAAGCTCAAGTCTCGTGCTCCCCCCCCCCCCCCCCCCCCCCCCCNGGCCCCCCCCCCCCCCCCCCCCCCCCAGGAAGCTTCCGGGCAGATTGCTCCCGGGGTTAGGGAGCCTTTGCCATCTTGGACCTTGAGTCAACATTCTGAGCTAAGAAATGGACGAACAGGCGCTGTCTCTGCCGGGCCCTGTGCCCAACTGGGATCAGAGACGGAGCGTGGCCACAGAGGCACCCACAGGCCCAACGAGTGACCAGCAAGGGCAGCACTAGGGCTCCAGGGGAGCAGAGGGGCTGTGGGGAGCCAGGCAAGCCTCCCTGGAGGAGACCCCAGCACCTCTCTCCACCTGCCGGGTGAATGCTTGACTTGCAGCCTTCAGAGGGGGTCGATCTCAGACAGGTTATGGGCTCTGACGGGCTGAGTGTGCTTGTTTCTGCTGGCACGAACCCCGTAAACAGCTGTTTCTGCCCTTCCTTGAAAGTGGAGGGGCAGGGTGGCCGTGGGGATGCTGAGGGGAGCTGGTCCGTGGCTCGGGAGGGGCGGGGGCCCTTCTGGACTCTTCGCTCTCCTGCCCATCTCGTGCGGCCGCGCTGACCCTCTTCTCTGCCCCTTGCCAGCATTCTCCCCCAGGCTGCCCTCGAGGAGATCCACAGATTCTCAGGAACCTACACCTGCATGAACACTTTCAAGGGGAGGACATAGGGCAGGGCACAGACGCACAGCCCACAGCCACAGAGCGCGCAGGCCTGGCTGGGCACGTGGCCGCTGCCGGCCGGCCGCTCCGCAGGGGAGCAGGACCGCCCCTCCCAGGGAAGGACCCGGCTGCCCCGGCCAGCCCCGGGACCTCTGCGCAGGACGGCCGGCCACAACTCGGACCCCCGGGGGGAGGCAAGAAGCCAGCCAGCAGCCGCCTCGACTCTTCCGTACACTTCTCGTTCTGTAGAGTTTGTCGTTACGCCGCTTCTCCAGCCCAACCCGCCTCAGCGATGTGCACAGACTGCTTCCGGGCGCGTCTGCCCCAGATGTTCCTCCTCCCCCTCCAAAATCCACTCGTCCTCAGCTTGCACAAACCAGTTGAACGGCAGGAATGAAAAATAAAGAGATGGCTTTCGCGAGTTCCGCTGTGGAAATCCTTGGCCACCCCGGCTCTCGGCGGGCAGTAGGGAGGGGACCAGCCCCAACCGCAAAACCCCAGCCTCTGGGGGAGAGCTGGCCCAGCTGCTCGGAGCGGGGTGGGCAAGAAGAGAGATTGGGAAAGAACCAGAGACCAGCTGGGACGCCCAGGGGATGTGGCTCCTCCTCCCCCGGCAGCCACAGGCGGGCCGGGCCGCTCTGCTCCCCACCCGCCCCTGCTGAGCCCTCCGTGAACTAGTCTGCAGAGCTGTGCCAGCCGCCCGCCACAGCTCGGGGCAGCAGAACCGCCTCGGGGGCACCCACTGTCCAGCTGGAGTGTCCTTCCGCTGAGCAGTCAAAGCCTGGGAGACCCCAGCACACACAGGGCGCCTGGGGGCTGCCGGGGCTGCATTGCAGGCGTTGGGCGTGACCTAGCCGAGGAGGGGGGCGGGCTGCAGAGGGGTTGGCACAGGGCGGCCAGTGGGGACCCCACAGCCCTGGACACCCCCACGGCGCCTCGGGAGCAAGCGTGACAAACCTGGCCTGGGCAGGGGCTGGGTGGGCCTGGGTTTCTCCGTCTCTCCGCACGGCTCCGGCAGTGGGTGATAGGACGGGAGGTAGCAGGGGGTGGCTCCGAGATGAAGACGGGGCAGGACCAACACCGTGAGGGCCGCGAGGAGCTGGCACCTGCCAGGCGGCCACCCTGTCGGCACCTTTCTGCTGTTCCCGGCCTGCCACGCCCAGCAGCAGGGAAAGCCGAAAAACAGGTCCCGGGCCCCCTGGAGACTGCCAGAGCCCCAGTGCATGGCCGCTGGCTGGCCCGTCTGAATGGCTCCTGCCATGGGGCCTGTGCGTGGGGGGGCGGGGCTCCGTGTCCTCCTCCTCGGGACCCCAGGGGCAGCGCCGCCGCGTCGGGGCCATCTGGCCTCGTGGCAGAGGGCACAGTCCTGGCCAGCTTCGCCTCTGCCGGTTTCTGCGCCGAGACGGCCTCGCGTCGCCTTCTGCTCACATCACTGGCCAGACAGGCTGCGTGCCCGGTGGCCCGGGGCTTGGGGGGAGCACGATCTGCTGCAGGTGGGGAAGGACGTCCCCAGACCAGGGCCCCTTGAGCATAGGCAGAGGACGGGGGGCAGGCGCACCCACCCCGATGGGGCCCCCACGAGGGCCTCGGGCTGCCGTTGTGAGTCCAGAGCTGGGTGAGAACCACTGCACCTGCCACATGAGCCGCTTGCCCCTGCAGTGAGTGGCAGCGCTCGGGCCAGGCCTGCTGTCCCCCCCTGCTCCTTGACCCGGGCCTCCAGCGGGGGCAGCGGCAGGGGAGAAAGCGGCTCAGTTTTCTGGCCCCTGGCCAGCCTGGGGTGGTCGTGGGGAGCGTCCAGGCCACGCTCATCCCCCAGTTTGGCGTGTCTGGACGGCGACGGCAGGAGTCCTGGCTCAGCCAGCCCCGCTCTCCCCGACCTGACAGGTGCCTGTCGCGTGGGGTCCTGTCCGCTGGGCCCTGACTTTTCTGACTCTTGAGTGGCAGCACATTGGCGCCCTCGCTGACTGGCTCCAGGCCCACTTGCTGGGGAATCCAGGTCCAGAGGGCCCGCGGACCTGCGTGGGCCTGCAGGCCAGGATGCAGGCGGTGCCTCGGGGCCCGAGGGGCTCTGGGAGCAGCGGGCCCCAGCTGAGCGTGGGCTCTGCGTGGCTATCTTGGAGGCCGAGAGACCTCGGCTTCCCAGAGCCCTCGGCGCTTCTCCCGACAGCTGGGACGGGCCCGGTCCTGCCCTGCCCCCTTCTCGCCGCCGGACCTTTCAGTCTCTTTCTGGAGCTTTTCCCAGAAGAACCCGGGGAAAAAAAGGCCTGGGCAGATTCCCAGGAGGCCGGTCCTGGTCCTCCCGGGACGGCTTGGCCGCCCGAGAGCTGTGAGAGTAAGAGGAGAGCTAATTCTGTCCCTCAGCCCAGCCAGCAGCGCGGAGGGGCGGGCACCCTGCCTCCCTGCGCCCCGAGGGGTAGGGCAGGGCGTGCTAGGCTGGGAGGCTCAGGCCCTGGGAAGCGACCCGGTTGCCAGCCCTGGGCCTCTCCCTTCCGCAAGGAGAACCAGATCAGGTGGCACCGAGGCCGGGGAGGCGCCGGACCAAGCCCATCCCGGCCAGGATCCAGGGTGCCAGGCTGGGGCTGAGGGGCCAGGAGTGCGCCCCGGGCGCCGCCCCATCTCTGGGGTCAGGATGCGTCCTCCCGGGCCACGGCCACGGCCAGGAGGGCCCTGGTGACCTGAGCCTGTCTGCGCGATCCACCTCGGCTCCTTCTGGGGGCCCTGCCCTGGGGACTGCCCGGTGTGGCGGGCGAGGTAGAGACAGCGAGACACCGTGACTCCAGCTGCTGCGTGCAGAGGGCGGGAGGGAAGGGAGACAGGGGAGCGGGAGGGCCCTGCGGGGACGCTCCCACCCACAGCTCAGCAGGATCCCCCTGCAGGGGCTTCACGGGGGCGGGGCTGGTGACCAGGAACCCGGAGGGCTACTTGGGAGAAGCTCGATGCGCAGACGCCCTGATTTCGGCTAAGCGGGGGGCACTGCCCTCCACACAGAGGAAGCCCAGGACCGCGCCCCGCTGCGGACATCGTCCATCACCCGCAGGCCTGTGCTCGGGGCAGAGCCTGGCCCAGCCCACTCACCCGTCTTGGCCCTGGGGTCCGGGCTCCCGGCCGCCCAGCGGGCCCAGGGCTCGGCTTCCCGGCCGCCTGAGGTCAGGCGGGCGGGGCCCCGGGCTCCACTGGCGCAGCCGCCTCCTGTGGGTGAGGCGTCTCGCCTCACCAGCTGAGTGCCGGGGACCCCACGCCCTCCAACCCCTGGGCTGGCAGCCCCACTGCTCCCACCGGGACCCCAGTGGCCTGGCTCGGCCCGTGACAACATGGTCTTCTGTCTGCCTTGTGGCTGGGCTGGAGTGGAGCTGTGGCTCAGAAGACCTCCACATGGTACCGCCAGGGGAGGGCAGAACCAAGGCCTCCCAGTCCCTGCAGGAGGCTGACACTGCGGCAGGCAGGACGCTTCTCTGGCCCCTCGGGCCATTGCCAGATGGCCAGGGTCACTACACCCAAGTGTCTGTGTGGTCTCCCCAGAAGGCACTGCCCGGGGCGCCACACGGCCCTCAGGCCCTTAGGTGAGAGGCAGGCCTCAGAGACAGCACCCTAAAAGCACCACCAGGCACGCCTAGCGGGGGGCAACTCGGCCTGCACCAGGGGCTGGCTGGCCAGTGCACAGCTGTGGGCCAAGGGGCAGCAACTGCTAGGCCTGGAGGCAGCCAGAGGGGCGACTCCCGGGGGCTAGAGCCTAGATGCAGGTCACCAAGGACACCAGGCCCCGTCAGCACGACCAGGCCGTGGCACCTCTCCAGCCCCCAGGCCTGGGGCTCCCGGCCACCCCTCCCTTCCCAGCTGCAGATGTCACCCCCAGAGCCTCCTCCCGACCACGGGCCCAGGGGGCTCCCCTCAGCTCCCCGCTGATTTCACTGCTGTGACGACTCTTTCGCGCAGGAGCTGCTGGGCCGGTCTAATCCCCTCACCCGCAGATCCCCCACTCAAGTGCACAGTTGTGTGATGCCCAGTCTGGGCCAGGGCTGTGCCGTCGCCGCCACAGCGTCTGGAGCATGCACGCAGGATGTGGGCTCCCCGCGGCTCCTCCTGCACAGCAGGCTTCGGGCTCCCGCCCCGAGCTGGCGCGCCCGGGGGCCCGCCCATCACTGCCCATGTGTCCACAAGGTGCTCGCCGCCCTCCCCTGGCCGCCACGGGGCATGGCCACGCCATGATGTGACCGGCTCTCTGGCCTGACTCTGCTCCCTCTCGCCAGACTCAGAGACTCGTCAGCTTCTGCAGCAACGTCTGCCCCAGACGACACCCAGGAAGGGTTTGCTGTCTGCGCGAAGAGGGACAGAGCCTGAGGAGGGACCCCACATCGTTCCAGGCTCCCCCATCACGTGCCTTCTCCCAACTTCCAGACGGGCCCCTGAGCTGTACAGCCCACGCTCCACACGCGTTTTTCCCACAGCGCCACCGACACGAGGGTCGGGAAAACCCATATGGGGGCGCCCTGTGCAGGCTCTGGGGCAGCAGCCCCCACACCTGCCGGCAGCTCCTTCCCTTCCTGGGTGTGACAACCATGAACTTTTCCGTAAACGTCCCCCAAGGAGCTCATTCAGGCCCTTGGACAGCCTCCGGCCCGCACGATTTCTTGTTTCTTTTTCATAAAATCCAGAGCCGTGGAGTTGGTGTCATTGCCCTGACTAGTGGAGGAGACGCAGGCCTGGAGAGGTTCAGACACCCATCTGTGGGGAGAACCCCAGGACCCTTCTGCCTCACACTGGGAGCGGGAGGGGGGAGCAGGCCTCCACCCCAAGGGGGAGCCGGGAATCCCAGAGGCCTCTTCCCCTGCCCTTGCACCACTGAGCTCCGCTTCCTTGGGGCCTGCTTGGAAAACTCCCTCACGCCGCCCTCTTGGCGAGAGGAGCCAGCGCCCAGAGCCCGCCTGCCCCACCCCTCCCCACCAAATCCTTATCATTCCATTCATTTTTCACTGTTCACAAGACAAAGGAAATCCACTCCCGGAGGAAGACACAGGCTGTGTTTGTTCCTTAGCGGCTGCTGCGCTGTAACTGGATCCGGCCCAGGGAGGTCACTCCAGGGACCACGGGCACTGCCCCAGCCCCGGCCAGGCCAACCCGGAGAGTCAACTTCCCCAGCCCCAGAGTGTGGGGAGAGAGGTGGCAAACCGTCCCTGAGCCCCAGGGGTTCCCGAGGCTGTGGGCTTCCTTGAGGGGCCCTTGCCCTCTCAGCCCGCTGGGTCCAAGTGGCGGGAAGGCTGGGAGCCCAGGTGAGAGGGAAGAGGCTGCAGCTTCCCGGCTCGGCTCGTGGGCCCCTGTGCGGGCCCTGGCCCAGCCTGAACTCCTGGTTAGCAGGCAGGCTGGGACCACGCCCCACTCACTGGTCCTCACAGAGCTGGGCAACGAGCAGTGCCCATCGTCATTGCCTGTGCTGGGCTTGGTAGTCATAAATGCCAAGGAATAAACCAAGAATGTATATTATGTTATTTCATAATAATAATAATGCTTATTATTGCATAATAAAAGTAATAAATTAATTGTGTGCTTAGGCCAAGACAGACCCTCAGTGCTCTAAATGCATTTATTAATTTAAACCTCCCAACACTTTACAGGAAACGAGGGCAGGAAGAGATGCCGTCATCTGTCCGGGGGTGGCTACCCAGGAAGGGATCGGCAGATCAGGGGTTCGAGCCCTGGCCCAGCTGCAAAGCCCTTGTGGATGTCGTGGCTTGAATAAAAAACCTGGTGTGTGAGCGAGGAGGATAATACCAGCGAGTATTCAGAGTATGGCTTCTCGGCCAATCACCAGAGCCGCTTCCTGGGGGATCTAGGTCCAGGTCACTGCCAGATTCCAGCACCTTCTGACCTGACAGCTCGCTCCCGGTTGCAGGTGGGCAGGCCAGGCGGGCCTCCGGCCGGTGTCTGCACCTCTCTGGGGTCAGGCGCCTTCCAGGGGGCTCTCCTTCCAGAGCTCCCTGGGACAACCCTGTCCTCTTCTCTGTGGTCTGGGAGGGAGAGCCCAGGCCCCGCTCACACACGAGTGTGCACACATGAGCGTGCACACACAGGCATGAGCAGATGCACGCTCGCACACACACCCAGGCCCCCAGGACTGGGCACGGGGCCAGTGCTGCTGGGAAGATTACTCCCTCTGGCTGATTTCTGGGCCCCTAAATGTGCCTAGCACCCCACTGCATCCTTCAAAGGTTACTTAGCAAGAAAAGAGAGTGGGGTGGCTGCTCAGGGCCTGAGCAGGGTGGGAGCAGCCGGCTCGAGTCAGGGAGTCCCTTCCGGTGTGTATCCCAGCTGCCCTCAGACCCCCAGGTTGCAGCCAGGTGCAGGGGCGGCTTCTCCCTTCTCAGCCAGTCACCAACTCTACCTGCAGTCTCTGGAATGGATGCCAGGGAGTGGCCCGACCCGTCAAAACCAGGGTTGAGACCTGGGCCAAGGCCAAGAGGTGCAGTTGGCCCACAGCCCCCCACCCTTGCCACAGCACGGTTTCACAAGGAAAGTTATGATCTGCTTTGGCCACCAGGAAAGCAACTGTGGGCACAGTTTGTCCAAGGCTGTTTCAGTCAGGAGTTCCCTGGAACCACCCTAGCCTCAGACGAGGGGTGGTAGCCTGAGCAGCCCAGGGCCCCCAGGGCACACCGCAGACCCCTGAGTGATTAGTAGCCCACCCACTGCTCTCCTCAGGCAAAAGGGGGAGCATTACTGGTTCGGTTGATTGGAAAGTCCAGTGACCACTGGTTTCAGGTATGGCTGGATCCAGGGGTTCAAGCAGTTCAGGACCCAGTTTCTCTTTATCCTCAGTTCCACATTAGCTGTCTTGTCCTAGTGATAGCAAGCTGGTTTCTCCATCCAAGGGCATCATCCTAGATCCAAGGGCAACAACAAAAAGTCTCTCCCCTGCCATGCAGAATCGGTTTTGACTGGTTCTGATTGGCTTGGTGTGCGTCACATGTCCATGTGTGAGCCAATCACTGTGGCCAGAAGAAGGCCGTGCCCTGATTGGCCAGACGCGAGTCCGCGGCTCCCCGCCGTCTGGAAGGAAACAGCACCCATGGCAACGCGTGAACTGCGAGTCGAGGAGGGCGGCGCCCGGAAGGCCAGTGGGGCAGCCGGCGAGGAAAGGGCAGCGAAGCCAGCGGTCGCCAGGACCGGCGAACTCCCGGACTTGCGGCCGGGCCCTCCCGAGTGGCAGCTGGCCGGCGTCCTGACGGGCGGGCGGGCGCGGCCCCCCTGACTGACCGTTGGCCAGGGTGGTGACAGCAGTTGGCAGCCCCTCCCCTGGCCCTCGCTGCACCCTGCTGCGCCCCGGCGGGGTAGCGCTTGCGCGTCAGCCTCGCCCCTGCCGTCCCTCCTGGGGCTGCCCTGGGGTCCGCAGGGAGATTCCGGCCACGTTTGTTTGCTTTTTTGTTTTTGTTTTTAAGATTTATTTACCCACACAAGAGCCGGGCACAGGCCAGAATGCGGGGAGGTGAGAGGATGCGCCAGAGACAGAGCGGGGAGCAGAGCAGGGAGATGGACTGAAGCGCACTGCTGAGGGGAGCAGCGGGGAGGCAGGAGAGGTCTGCTGCGCCATAGGGCCCCTCCCTGGCCAGGGGCAGGGATCGAACTCGCGCTGCAGGGGCTGCAGCTTGCCCCACAGTGCTCCGCTCAACCCGCTGCGCCACCAGGGAGGCCCCAGATTCCCGCGATGTTCCCACTCGCCGCGTCCTCCTCGCCCCCAAGTCCAACCAGGGAGAGAAAATGGCGGCTGGGGCTAGGCATAAAAGCGTGTTCGGGCCTCCCAGGTGGCGCAGTGGATTAAGCAACAAGCTAAGAAGCAAACCGCAGCCACTGCCCCACGAGGTCGATCCCCTGCCAGGGAGGGGGCCCACAGGAAAGGGCTGCCGCAGCTGTTGAGCACAACCGTGCACCACGCAGACAGTGCCACAAAAGTCTTTCCTGCCCACACGCGACCCACGCGCCGCACCCACCACGCCTGTGCATGTGCGCGGGTGTGCAGACGTGGGAGAAGGCGGTCTGACACGCGGGGGAGGCGCCATGAGCTGGCTCGCTCCCCGGGGCTCTCCGGGTTCCGGGTCAGCGCACAGACTCTCTTCAGAGTCGCTGGCGAGGGAACTGAACGAAGAGTGAGAAGCTGGCCGTGGGTCACAGCGACCTGGGCTGGAATCCTGGTCGTGCCATCACCACTTGCAGACCTGGAGTGGGAGCTGGCACCCCGGCCTGAGGCCTTCAGGCGGCCCACCGCGGGGACGCTGGGCGAGCGTGGGTGACCAGGATTCCGCGCCACGCGGGGCGGGACTGTACCGTGGCGTCCACTCGTCCAGCCTCAGCCCTTCCACCTCACAGCCCTCCACACCCCCACGCCTGGGGCAGAGGGAGGAGGCTGCCCCAGGGCCAGGCGCGGAGGCTGTGGTCCTCTGCGTCCAGCTCCTGCCTTAGGCCCGACGACAGATGGCCCCGAAGGGAAGGTCACCGTCTCCGGACAGTTGTGTGTTTGGCAGAGGCTGCGGGCGGGCGGGGCACCCGTGTCTGGCGTTTGGGGGCCTGGACCTCGCCAGCAACCGGACTTTATTTTGGTTACTAAGGATGGGAAGGTTCAGGTCATAAATAACCGCCTGGCCAGGCCGCCCGCCTCTCCCCCGGGCGCCTGCGGCCCGAGGCCTCTTCACGGCCAGCCTCAGCCTCAGCCCCGAGCGGGAGGTCCAGTGGCAGCTTGGAAGCCCAGTGGGGAGGTGGGGAGAGAGGAAAGGGGTCCCGGGGCCTGGGTTCAGAGCAAGGTTAGCCAAATAGTGGGTAAATTAGGCGAGGGAAGCAGACAGCTCCCCTCACAGTGGGCTTTCCACTCAGGTAACCTGCTCCTCGCCCCTCTCAGGTGGCGGCAGCCCCCGTCCTGGGCTGTCACCTCCAGGGGGTTGTCACCTGCTTCTTCCCCAGCCACTGCCACCCCAGGTGACAGGGTGGGCACAGAGTCAGGGCAGTTTCCCAGATGGAGGTCCGGCGAGGAGCTGACGGGCTCATCTAGAAACGTGGGGTTTTGACCCAGTCTGAAGTTCAATATCGGGAGATGGCCCATCTCCCCCCCAAGCCCTCTCCCTTTACTCAGCACCCTCACCCCAGCTGGGCCAGCGATTCTGGAAGAGCTGCACCTGCCCGTCCCTGGACAGGGGACCCTGGAGAGGACTCAGGTTAGCTTACCTGCTGGGTCAGGTTTAAGATGGCAGCGCCTGCAGGGCCTCTACCCAACCTCCCTTCTCTTTGCTTGCTTGCGGCCTGAGCCACCTTGAGAGACCAGCTCTATCTTTGGGGAACCAGGAAAGAGGTCCTTCCCATGGTGAAGCAGGCTCAAAGGGTCCCCCCCAAGCCACAGTCCTTGCCCCCAGGTTCCCTGCCACAGTCACGCCCCTCAGTCACCAAGGCTTCTCTGGGCCAAGCCCCAAACAGAAACAGCCTCCCAGGCCATCAGGCCGCGAAGTGCGTACAGAAAGAGGCCCTGGGGTCAGGCCGGCCACAGCGAGGCTCACCAGGAAGGAGCTCTGCGGCCGGCCCAGGTGCATGGCCATCCGGTGAAAGGCCATCCGGCCGGCCCAGCACCGGCAGTTGCCTGGTGCCAGCTCACTCCAGGACCCACTGGCACTGAGTGTCTGATACACGGAACACTGTCTGGGGCCAGGGCCAGAGAGAGGGGTGAAGGAGGGCAGAGACCATTGAGCAGACAGCCCAGAGTGGGAGGGCCTAGTAGGCGAGAGACAGAGGCCGGAAGGTGGATGGACAGACAGGCACAGATCAGCCACAGGGACCATATCAGACTGACGGGTGGTGGGTGAAGGCCCCAAAGAGGAGGTGCCATCTGAGCTGAAGTCGGGGTGATAAAGAGAAAACAATCTGGTAAAAAGAATAGAGGGAGGAGCAGCACCCCATAACCCTAGACTGGGGCCACAGAGGCACTAGAGCTTGGGCTCTGGATGGAATGATGAGAATTTGTTTCTCCTGCAGAGACCCCCAACTGTAGAAAATCTCTTTGAAATTCCATGAACCGTCATCCTTCTTTTGTCTTGTAACATGAATTAAGTCTGTTGCATGATTATGAAAACAACATATGCATTTGTTTTTTTAAAGATTTATTTATTTATTCATACAAGCACTGGGATACAGGCCAGAGGTGTGGGGGGTGAGAGGAGTCACCAGAGACAGAGCGGGGAGCAGAACAGGCAGATCAACAGAAGTACACTGCTGAGGGGAGCAGCGGGCAAGGCAGAAGAGGTCTGCTGTGCCATGTGGGTCCCCTCCTTGGCCAGGGATCGAACTGGTGCTGCAGTGGTTGCGATTTGCGTCACAGTGCGGTGCTTAACCCACTGAGCCACCAGGGAGGCCCCAGCATATGCATTATTTTAAAAGGATAAAATGATGTTAACATACATTCAGGTCTCAGGAGATGTCTGGCTGCCCTCCCTGATGACCCAAGTCAACTGTATCTATCCCCAGGGAAGTGTCCTATTCAGATGGGTTGAGCAAGTGAATGATTCGATGGATGAATGGGTGGATGGGTGGATGGATGGATGGGTGGATGGATGGATGGGTGGATGGATGGATGGATGGATGGATGGATGGAATGATGGATGGATGGATGGATGGATGGATGGATGGATGGGTGGGTGGGTGGATGGATGGATGGATGGATGGATGGATGGATGGATGGATGGATGGATGGATGGATGGATGGATGGGTGGGTGGGTGGGTGGATGGATGGATGGATGGATGGGTGGATGGATGGATGGGTGGGTGGATGGATGGATGGATGGATGGGTGGATGTGTGGATGGGTGGATGGATGGGTGGGTGGATGGATGGATGGATGGATGGGTGGATGTGTGGATGGGTGGATGGATGATGGGTGGATGAGTGTATGAGTGAATGAGTGGATGGAGAGGTGGGTGGATGAGCAGATTGATGGGTGGATGGATGGATGGGTGGATGGGTGGATGGGTGGATGGATGGATGGATGATGGAAGGATGAATGAATAATGGATAGATGGATGAATATGTGTGGATGGATAGATGGATGGATAAATGACTGGATGAAAGAATGAGTGAAATAGTCAGAGAATAAGCTCATGTGACCCTTTGAAGAGAGCTGATTACTTGAAGAGCAGGTCATTGGGATCCTCAGCTCCCTGCCCCCAGAGACACAGGTTCTCCTTAATGGCACCCATCAAGCAATGGGATTTCCCTGGGGCACAGTGACCTTTCTGCTTCCTGTCTTTCCCACAGTTCCTGGGCCAGGGGCTTCCCAGAGAAGATGGTCCATCCATGGGTTTATTGTTTCACAAACATTTATTTAGTATTATTAAAAAGATGGTAGTGTGACAAGAGAGCAAAAAATAGGAAAGAACGGTGGGGGGCAGGGGGTTCCTGATCAAGTCCCTCTTTCCTGAGGCAGTGGCCCTGGGTGGGTAACAGACAGATCTGTACGAAGCTGCAGCCTTTTGACTTATGTTCGCAATGGGCAATTTTCACTTAATATTTTAATTGATGTTTCCTGTATTTCCACATACAAACTCTTCAAAATGATCAGTTTAAAGATCATTTTAATGGCTTAATCCCTTCCTGTAAGTTTTGCTCTTGATGGTTTCTCCCTGATGGCTATATAGGTTTTTCCGTTCACAATGACTCAGCCACATTTTTGCATATTTTCAGGGCTGAGACTTTTAAACTTTTTTCTTGGGATGAATTCCAATCAAGGGCTATAACAACCTAGAACAGAAAGAAATTTGCAATCCCCCACCCCACCCCATGCCATTGCTTTGCAAAAAGGTGGCACAAATTAGCGTCATTGCCATCAGCAGCTGGTGAGATGAGGTTCTCTGCGCACTTGTAGTGAGGCAAATGCAGGCTTTCAGGGTGCAAGATCAAAACAATATCTTTGCCCCAAAAGCTTAACATCAACTTTTCCATTTCCAGTGTGTGTTAGAAGTACCCCAAATGAGCCCTGAAAGAATAGTTTGAATATAGCACTGTGACTGCATTATCTAAGGAACCAGATACCTCAGAAATAAATTATTTTTACTCCAGATAGATACAGATATCAGGGTTGTGAATATGTGAATATGAAAGCTCCAGTCTTCACACCTGAATGAATGAATGAATGAATGATTTTCTGCAGAAACATGCCTGGTTGGAGAGATTTAATGAAGGCAGAAAATCAAGGGTTTTCTTGGGACAAACAGGATGAGAGTTTGTCATAGATAACAAGGAAAAACTTAGGAATATGTTCCAGTTGCCAAACATCACATTTTTTGGTTGCATTTTCTTGTTTTGCTTTCTATGATAATTAAATGAGATGTAAAATTCTTAATGTGGTGTCCACCACTTACTGAACACATACAACCTTGCTCCAGTTCCATCCTATGTAAATGATCTCTCTGTGTTCTTCATTCACCTATTTAGACTCTTGGTGGTTTTTTTCTTGTTTGTTTTAATGAGCTCTTTATATATTGTAGCTATTCTTTCTCTACTTCCTGTTTTCTGATGTTTTGCTTTGTTCACAAAATTGAGAATTTGGAATGTTTGTGGTTTTTGATGTCTGTTTCTTCCCCAGAGCTGTTCTGGGTTGTTCCCTTTCACCCTCACTGCCCAAGGGCAAGTAGGCAGGAATGAGTCTAGAGGTTTACCAGTGGGAGTAATTTTGTTGATCTTGTCGAGGGCTCAGTCAGCTAGGCCTGATGTCATGGGTTTTTTTGGGAGGGGGTGTCTTGGCTCACCGAAGCATGTGTAATAATTCCTTTGAAATGAAAGGACTCAGAATCACCACATTCTGAGGGGCTCTTGCCCCAACTAGGTCAGTTTTCTTGCTGTCGTGGAGACTGTTTTTCTTGCTCTCTTTTTTCTTTTGCAGTATATTCATTTATTTATCGACTATCCCACAAAGGCCTGCGGTGTGCTGTCCTCTGGGTTTGGGGATATGATGACAAGCAAACCAGACACATCTTCCCAGTGCATTCACTGGTCAACGGCAGCTGGTCAGCAAGCATTTATGGAGCACCTAGTGTGTGCAGCGCCTGCGAGGGGCTGGGGATGCCCCTGTGTGCAGGTTTGGCTCTACCCTCACAGGCTCATCAGCACGAACCAAATCACCACACAAATACAGGGAAGGGATGCTGACCGGGAATGAGCTGCGAGGTCTGTGCAGGGGGAAGGGTGTGAACTAGGAAGGCTTCCCCGAGGAAGTGACATTTCAGGTGTGGAGGGAAAGACTTTGAGGCAAAGGGAATAGCATATGCAGGGCCCTTGGGGCAGGAAGAAAGTTTAAACCCCCACTCAGGGCTGGCTTGTGGTCAGGCACTGGGGCTCTGACTTAAACATCAGGTCCCTCTGAAACCGCTGAGTCAGTGTTTTGGGGACCCCTCTCCTGTCCAGGCCGCCCTTGGCCCCCTGGGCAGCGGGTCTCTTGCCTGATGGCTGGGAAGGAACGGGGTGGCCGTGGGTTGGCGGACGCCTGTTTTCGCAGGACACGTGGCAGCAGCGAGGGACCCTGGAGCCCCACTGCCGGCCTGCTACTTTCTCTGACCTCAGCTGGGCTTGGCCTCCTGCCTTCCAGAGTTCACTGGGAGGTGAAGTCTCCTCTAAGTCAGGCCAGTCCTGCCCCACCAGGGACGCCTGGGAGGGCCCGGAAGGCCTCCCCCCTTGCAGCGCTCCCTGGGCACTGCAGAGCCATGTGCGGCTCTGCCTTCTCCCCCAGCTCTGGGGATCCAGGCAGAGGGGCCATGGCTGTCCTGCCCGCGTGCGCAGGGTGGGAGGACCCTGGCCAGACTGCGGTGGCTGCCCCAGAACTGGGGGGCTGTTTCCTCAGAGCCCCCTGCTTCCCAAGAGGAGCAGAGAGCAGCCCAGAGCTCAGGTCACCCGAGCGAGGCTACCCAGGAGGCCTTGGCTTTTTCCCAGTGCCAGTGGCCGGGGTGGGAGCCGGGCAGTCCTGAGCTTCCCTCCAGTCCTTACCGGGAAATTCCAGCCCATAACGCAGGGCCTGGGGAATGTCTGCATGGGCAGACCCTGGGCTGTCTGCTCTCTGCGGCAGATGTGTGTCCCTAGCCTCGGTGTCTCCACCTGTAAAGTGGGTTTAATTTACCCGATGGCTGGCACCTGTGATGGTTCCCGGCAGCCGGGGGCGGGGGCGGCTGCTCTCAATCTGGGTCCGAGAGGCTGGAGGACAAGCAGGTCAAGGCGGCCTGGCCCGGTGGGGCCCGGCATTGCACCAGGGACACCCTTTGTCCTCCCAAAATCACGGGGAGGGAGACTCGGCCTCTCACCGAGGAGGGCGCTCGGCCCAGAGAGGTGGCAAACTCACTCCAGGCTGCACAGCCACGAAGGGATCCATTTGCCCGCCTGCAAGTTTGCTCCAAGAGCGCTGGCCCTGCGGAGGGTGGGGGCGGCGCTGGCTACTAGGCCCGCCCTGCCCTGCAGCTTAGCCCTGCGCCCCACCCCCACCGCGGCCTCGAGCCCCTCGCCTGCAGCCGGCCGGAGGAATGACGCTCTCCGCTCCGGCTCTTCCTGCAGCTCAGCTTCCCGCCGGCCTCGCGCCCCGCCGGCGTCTCCCCGCGCCGGGCGCTGTCCCCGGGCCTGGCCTTTGAAACTTGGCGTTGGCGTTGGGGAGGCGGCGAGCCCCGGGGGCGCCCGTCATTCTGCGGAGGAGCCCCGGGGAGCCGCGGCTTGGCGAGCGGCGGCCGGGCCGGGCTCCTTTGTTGCCCGCTGACAGGACGGGGCGCCACCACACGCTCGGCTGCCAGCTCGCCGCGGTCACCCCATCCATCACCCGGGCGGGGGCTCCCGCCGGCGCGCGCCCGCAGTGTTGTTCCCGGCTGCCTGGAGCTGTGAGATAAACGGGGCATGAACTGGCCCCCTGGCAGGGGGTCAGCCCCTTCTGCCCTCATTAAAGTGCCAATCAAGAAGAGCAATGGGCCGGCGGGGGAGCCGCCAGCAGGGGCAGGGCCGCTCCCGCACGCGCGCCTGGGTCCCTGGGCCGAGGTTGGGGAGCTGGGGATTCAGGGATTCAGGCCGCGGCCGGCTCACGGGTCACTGTTCGGTTATCTGTTCCCTTGAAGCAAACCCTCCAAAACTCAGTGGCTCCAAACAACTGCCCTTTCATTAGTCTCGAATCTGAGGGTTGACTGGGCGTGGGCGTGGCCGAGGGAAGCTTCTGCTCCGAACACTGGCTGGAGGTTTCCAGAAGACTCCTGGCTACCTGGTGCAGAGGCAGGGCTGCTCTCTCCTCCAAGGGGTGGGGGGAGGGTGTCTCTCCCTGTCCACCGGGTCTCTCCCTCTGGGTAGCCAGGCTACTCAGAGGGACATGGGACCCCCAAAGTGCCAGGCGGAAAGGTGGTGGCCTTCTTAAGATGCCTAGCCTGGAGCAGACAGTTATTTCTGTCCTACCCTAAAGCGAGTCAGGAGCTACCCGGTGTCCCTCCAGAGGAGTGGACACGGAAAGCAAGTCACCTTCTTTGGAGACTGACTATCCACTGTGACCCCAGTGGGGTGTTCAAGCAAGGGGTGGGACGCTCTTTTCTGCAAGTGGGTCATGCACCTGACAGGGGTGTGGAGCTGGATTCCTCACCCCCCACAAACATACCCTCCAGGGCCCACCTCTGCTCTAGCAGAATTCCTCCAAACCTATATAACAAAGCGCTTGAAAAAATGATGAGAGGCATGATTATATATTCAACTATTAAAGAAGAATGATCCTTACCTTGCTTGAGAACTCATAACATGCCAAGCACTGCCCTGTACAATTATATCGTATTTAATTCTTCCAACCGCCTTATGGAGATGATGATGGTATGACCCACCTTTTATAGAAACCGTTAAGTGGGTTCAATTATAGCAAAGACTCCCAAACATTTATTAAGGCAAAAACAATAGACGTTTATTTCTCACTCATTTAAGAAGAGTGCAAATTCCTGGTTGGGAGAGAGTCCTCTCCCATGGAGCACTTCACAGACCCGGGCTCCATCCACCTGTGGCGCTGGTGCAAACTCTGCTTGCTGGGAGGGGGACACAGTGGGTGTGTGCCTGTGTGGAGGGGGGATGGGCTTGATGGACAGTCTCCATTGACCTCCTTCTCCACCCTTCTACCTGGACGTCTAGACCCCGTGGACTCTGTAAATGGACTTCCATCCCTGTAGCTTCCGGTTGGGTTTTCAGTCGATAGAAGACAGTGGCAGGAAATCAGCGTTTCCCTTGGTTCACTCGCTCTGCTAGGATGTAGTTTATCTGCAGCTGGCTTTCTCTGCTAAGGCTATGGCTGTCCTCAGGTGGACCTTTCTTGTAACTCTCCGCTGTCCTGGGGACGGTAACAGGATGCTTCACCATCTCTTCTTGCACCCCTGACCTCACCCACAACTTATAATCCGCCCCTTGGATAACCTCTGTGCAATCGCACCCTCTGATTGTGCCACCTGCATCCTTTGTACCCTGACCATATAGAGGGCAAAGGTGGAAGTCAGGAAGCTGCGTAGGAGGCTATTGCAATAAATCCAGAAGAGAGATGATGGTGGGTATGTTTCTAAAGTTGAGTCAACGAGAGTTTCCGGTGGATTGGATATGGAGTTTCTCTTTTGAGTAAAAGAGAAATAATTAGCAATTATTGGAAGAATGAAGTCATTCATTGAAATGGGGAAAGCTGCAGGGCAGGCATACGTGTGAAGGAAACGAGAGTTCTGTTTTGGACATATTAAGTTTGGGATGCTCTTTGGACTTCCAAGTAGAGATATTGAAAAGGTTGTTGGAGCTCCAAGTATGGATTTCAGGGCAGAGATCCAGGCTGGAGATAAAAGTTTGGAGAGTATAACTACATCAATGATATTTAAAGCAACATGCTAACCAAGGAAAGTGTAGCTGGAGAAAAGACAGGTGTGATAGTGTATTCTGAAGCTTTCCAACATTCGGAGGCCAGAAAGCCAAGAAAGATCCATCGGGGCAACCAAGAAGCAATGGTTTCCTAGAAGTCAAGTGGGGAAAAGTGTTTTAGAAGAAGCTAGTGGTTAGCTGCTGATTGTTGAGCTTAGATGAGGCCTTACAATGAACATTAGAGCTGGCAAAATGAAGGTCGTTGATGACCTTGAAAAAGATGGAGTCTTGAGGGATCAGAACTTAACAGGAGAGGACTCAGAGAAGAAGAGGAGAAATCCTGGCTGTGTTCATGGCAGAGTAGCTGGTATTGGACTCAGCTGCCTGTCATAACCGAAAGGCTTCGGCGTGGTTGGACGAGAGAGCAAAGGAGGGAGAGAGAAAGAAAGAGCCAGGCCATGTTTCTGACCAGCAGGAACTGTTAATTGCACTCCGGGGCAAGGTTCTCCAATCCCCAGAGTGGGGTTCGGGGAAGTCGCGCCCAGGTTACAGGCTGCAGGGTTTTTATAGGCGGGGTACTTGGGAATGGAAAATTTTGAAGTTGCTTCTGGCAGGAAGGTTGTGGTGGGAAGAAGCTGTCCGTTGGTGGTGATCCATATGGAAGCCCCCAGGTTGTCTTCAGGTCCTCCTGCATTCCCGGGCCGCATTCCACTGGGATTGAGCCTTGTGAGTCACACGTTGTCCTGTTCCACATGGAGAGCGACTAGCCGTCCGCCATCTTATCTTTGTCACTGCTGGCTTCTTGGAACTGCTACCCTGGGGGCCTGGGTGAGGGGTTTGGGTGAGGGGCCTGAGTGACCTTTCAATAACTGACTATAAAGCAGGACAAAATATATGAAACAATTGCTAAGCATTGGACCACAGGCACCTGAAGGCTACAGTCATTAAAAGAACGGAAATACACAGGCTGAGCTTCACATTCCCCTTGACTTTTTTCCATCGCGGTAATTTTAAAACTGTGCCACAGGGAAGAAGAAACCAAGCAGATAGCTACAGTCTTACAGAGTAGAGAAGAATTCAGGGTTTAGGGCTGTTAGGTTTTGTGGGACAGATTACTCAAGAAAAAGAATCTATAGAGAAACATCAGCAGGTAAGGAGCCCTCAAAATTTGCATAGGGATATCCTTCAGGTTCATAGATAAAACCTAAGGTATAGATGTACAAGACAAGATTTCATAGGACCCCACAGAAAACAATAAGACTGGAAAAATATATTAAAGACACACACATATGGACAATTTATATGCCTGGGTACTGAGGGCTGAACAGATGTTGGTGATCTCAGTGCTGATGTGATATTAAAGTTCTGAGTCAGCCAGAGAGGAGAGACTTTAGCAGATACCTTGAGGATTCAGCTAAAAATTCAGAAAGGCTATTAAAGAGAAGTAAGGACTATAATCTAGAATCAAAGACTTTATCTAGGTTTGTGAGTAAAGCTAAAACAGACTCACCTTCAAGTCTAAAATCAATTTTCAACAAGATCAAGATAATCTTTAAGTTCTTTAACTGCTCACCAAAAGCAACACTCTTCAGGGGATGACACCATAATCCAGTCTCCACACTGTAGCACTCAAATGTCTGGCACACAATAAAAAAGGGAAATACTAGACGGCTTCTTCTTCTTTTTTTTTTTTAAAGATTTATTTATTTATACATACAAGAGCTGGGTACAGGCCAGAGTCCAGGGAGGTGAGAGGATCCACTAGAGACAGAGTGGGGAGCAGAACAGGCAGATGGACTGAAACACACTGCTGAGGGGAGCAGCGGGTGAGGCAGGAGAGGTCTGCTGCTCCATGTGGGTCCCCTCCCTGGCCGGCAGCAGGGATCGAACTCGTGCTGTGGTGGCTGCGGTTTGCTTCATAGTGCGCTGCTTAACCCGCTGTGCCACCAGGGAGGCCCCTAGACTGCTTCTATATAAAGACAAAAGAAAGAACCCATAGTCAAGAGGAAAAATTCAACAGCAGCAAGCTCAATATAATAGAGATGTTGGAATTGGCAAAGGCTAACATGTATGAATGTATTAAAAGATTTAATGGAAAAGGTGGACAAAACAGTTGTACACGTGGGGAAATTCAGCATAGAAATGAAATGGTTTGGACTGGAAATTTGTGAACTGAAAAACAGAGTATCTGAAATAAATTCTTCTTCTAAAGCACTTACTAGCATATTGGACATGGCAGAAGAAATCTGTGAACTCAGGATAGACCAACAGATATTATCCAACTGAAACATACATACACACACATACACACAGAGGAATAATGACATAAAATAGAGTAAAGCATCCAAGAACATGGGGAAATAGTAAATATATTTGTATTTGGCATCCTGGAGTGAAAGAGGAGAAGATGGGACAGAAAAAAAAATTGAAGAGAATGGTCAAGCATTCTCCAAAATGAATAACACATAGCAACCTTCAGAATGCGAGAAACTCAGCACATTCCCAGGAGAATAAATATAGAAATAACATACCTAGACCATCAAAGTTAAGTTAGTGAAATCCAGAAACAAAGATAACATTCGTAAGACTCAGCTACAAAAAATAAGAACACAACAAATCGAAGAGAACAACAAAATAATAACTAACTTTTCCTCAGAAATGTTGGAAGCCAATAGATCATAGAACATCATTAAAATATAAAAGAAAACTGGGCCTCCCTGGTGGCGCAGTGGGTTAAGCAATGCACTATGAAGCAAACCGCAGCCACTGCAGCACGAGTTTGATCCCTGCCACCAACCTGGGAAGGGACCCACATGGCACAGCAGACCTCTCCTGCCTCGCCTGCTGCTCCCCTCAGCAGTGTGTGTCAGTCAGTCTGCCTGTTCTGTTCCTGGCTCTGTCTCTGGTGAATCCTCTCACCTCCTGCAACTCTGGCCTGTGCCCCAGCTCTTGTATGCATAAATAATTAAAAATCTTTATGAAAAAAAATATGTAAAAGAAAACTACCAAACAAGAGTTCTTCTTCCAATGAAAATGTTCTTCAAAACTCAAGGTAAATTAGACATTTGCAGGAAAATTAAAATTAATAATTTGTTGTCGGCAGAACCTCACTACAACAAATATTAATGATGTTCTCCAGGTCAAAGAAAAAAGACCCCAAATAGAATTCTAGACCTGCACAAAGGAATAAAGAGCACCAGAAATGGTAAATACGTGGGTGTTTACATACATGTTAAGACTTTTGACCAATTAAAGCAAAAATATTCACCTTGCAGTGTTTACAACAATGCAGAAATTAAACATGACAACAATAACACAAAGAGAAGGATAGGTATAAATGAAATGATGCTATTCATAGTCCTTATAATACTATGAGAAATTATATGACGTTGATTTAAGGTAGACTTGATCATTTAAGGATGGTAGTATAATTTCTGGAGCAACATTTTTTTTAAAAAGGAAGTTTAAAAGCCAAGAAGATCATGATGTTTAAATGCAAATTCCTCATTTGTAGCCAATGTATCACTGGTGCAGTACGCTGACATGCTGACAGTGAGGAAGGTTGTATATGTTGGGGTAGGAGATAAGTGGAAACTCTCTCTGTCCAATCAATTTTGCTGTGAACCTAAAACTCCTTTTAAAATCAAGGTTTTTTTGTTTTTGTTTTTGTTTTTTAAAGTCAAAACAGGAGAAAATGCAATCTTAAAATAACTGTTAAAAATAAGAAAATTAAACTCAATCCAAAGAAAGGAAATATAAAAACAAAGATACAAAGTGCAGATGTAACAAATAGAAAACTTACAGAAAAAACGGGAGCTCATAACCCATTGGCACTGGCAATTACATTAAATGTAAATGGACTAAACACTCCAAGTAAAGAACAGAGAGCGTTAGTTAGATACAAGAATACCTAACAAATGCTGTTCATTACCTCTCTGGATACCAAAAGAAAGAACGTTAAAGGCTAAGGGAAAGGTATACCATGGAAATGCTGATGGAAAGAAAGCGGAGTAGCTATGTTAATATTGACAGAATTCAGGGCAGAGAATCTCTAGAGATAAAGAGGGACACTGCATTATGAAAAAGAGTAATTCACTGATAAGACGTAATAATCTTCAATGCATGAATCGAAAACTGTCAGAACTAAAAGAAATCAAGCTCCACAATAATAACTGGAGGTTTTAACATTCTTCTTTGAGTCACTGGAACAGAAAGGCATAACAAATCAATATGTATAGATTTAGAGCATTTAGGAACGAGGATATAAGTAGAGGAGGTGGACAGGGAAACCCCACTGTTCTGAGGAATTTTACTTTAGAAAGCAGTGGCTGAAATGGGATAAGGGATCAAGAGTTGATCAAGAGGGACGTGTTTGTATTATGGGGAGGCTAGTCCAGGGAGGTGGGGTAGCGACAAGGGCAGAGAGTAGACACTTGCAGATATAAGGTCACGAGTAGGCAAGGGAGACCAGAGGTGGGCACCCCAGAAGGGGTCTGAGGGGAAATGTGGGTGTGGCAGGGGAGGCAGAGCTAGAGATGTGGGTCTTTTCAAAGACAGTCTTGCTCAGCCATTGGACCTTGCCCTATGGCCAGGCCTTGTGGGCATGGGTGGTGCAGGAACTTCCAGCTTCTTAGACTTGCTGTGCGCCTGTGATTCTCCAGGTCTTTGTCCCCAGGTAATTCAAGTTGGTTACAGGAAGCTATGCAAGAGACCATGACAGGAATGCTGCTTTTCTAACTGCCTTTATTATATATTTTTTATCTCTCTGTCTATCTATCTATCTATCTGTCTATCTATCTATCTATCTATCTATCTATCTATCTATCTATCTATCTATCTATCTATCTATCTATCTATCTGTCTGTCTGTCTGTCTGTCTGTCTGTCTGTCTGTCTGTCTGTCTGTCTGTCTATCTGTCTGTCTGTCTGTCTGTCTATCTATCTATCTATCTGTCTGTCTGTCTGTCTGTCTGTCTGTCTGTCTGTCTGTCTATCTATCTATCTATCTATCTATCTGTCTGTCTGTCTATCTATCTGTCTATCTATCTATCTATCTATCTCTTACAAATACTGTAATATCTATATTGTAACTCACATGTATAAATATATATAACATACATAATATATATTATATAAAATATGTGATGTGTGATGTGCATTGTATATAATCTCTATATAACTATATTTAAATATATTTTATAATTTAACATTTTCAGTCTTCTAAAATAACACCTAAGGGTGAAAAGTTTCTTTAGGGTAACCAGTTTACAAAAAAGGAAATGATTCTGACACTTAAACCTAATTTCTCATAAGAGAAGTTCATGTTCAGACCACACAGATACTCATTTCCCCCAAATTTTCAAACATTAAAGTATTGCCAACACATTGTCCTGGTAGAGGCCTGGGGAAATGCGCCCCCATCCATCACTTCGTAAGCCGCCACCAGCTTGGCAGAAGGGGATTTGGCAATATTTATCCAAATTACAAATGCTCAAAGGCCCCAGCCATTCCTCCCCGACCATTTTCGCTCACACATCCAAGAAGTCAGGCCTCACGCGATGACTCACCGTGACCTTGTTCGTCAGAGTTGGACGTCTGGAAACAACCGAAGTGACCATCTGCAGGGGGCTGGTGGAGTAAATCAGGGCCCGTCTGTCGCTGGAACTCATGCCGCTGTCCAAGAAAATCAGAGAACTCTGTGTGCTGATAGGGAATGACTTCCAAGACTTTAGAAAGTGGAAAAAGCCAGAAAGCAGCCTGCTAACATTTTATAACAAAAGTAAAAAGGAGGGAGGTGTGTCCACAGGCACACGTGTAATTACCTGGCTAGCTCGGTAGGTATGGGGGTGTGTGTGCGTGTGCGTGTGCGTGTGTGTGCGTGTGTGTGTGTGCATGGTGTGTGTGTGTGTGTGTGTCTGTCTGTCTGTCTGTCTCCCTGGAAAAATACACAGGAAACCAAGGAGGGGAGCTGGATAGCAAGAGTGGGAGGAAGGAAAAAGATAAAGAAACCATAAATAAAAACAGAAGTCAGGAGGCAACTTCAACAAGCAATACTCAATGTAGTCTACTCTGCTTCCTGCTCTTTCTATAAATACATCTTATCTTCTAGATAAATGTGTTGAAGGAATCCAGTCCAGAACATCTCAAGGACACTTCCACCCAACCATCTGCCCGTGACTGAGGCCAGGTAGCCAGAGGTGACTGCAGGAAAGTCACATGTGCAAGTACGTTTCTGTGCTTAATAAGGGGAGCCCTCGACCACGGCGGGGGGATGACGTGCAGCCAGTGATTCCCTGTTGTGTGTTCTGGCTGTTGACATACTGTAAAGATTTTTTACATTTCTTTATGCATACAAGGGCTGGGGTGCAGGCCAGAGGTGGGGGCGGGGTGAGAGGAGTCACCAGAGACAGAGTGGGGAGCAGAGCAGGCAGATCGCCTGAAACATACCGCTGAGGGGAGCAGCAGGGAGGCAGGAGAGGTCTGCTGCACCCTGTGGGTCAGCTCCCAGGCCGGGGATCGAACTCGCGCTGCAGTGGCTGCAGAAGTCCCACAGTGGGGCGCTCAACCCCTTGCGCCACCAGGGAGGCCCTGTTGACCTATATTTTTATTTTATATATATATTTTATATACATATATTTTATATATATATTTATTTATTACATCATCCTTCCTCTTTGCACAATGTATGATTTCCCCGTGAAATCCTCACCACCAATTCGCCCGAGCGCCACCACCAGAATGATTCGGGAAAACACCGCGAGTCACAGAAGTCATCTTCAGCCATCTGTGAGGGCTGTGTCGGCGAGATAACGATTCTGAGAACAAAGCTGAGGGTCCAAGGGAGCGGCCCGCCCCGCCCCAGCTTTTGTGAACACAGTTGGTGTCATCTTCTAGAAGAACGTGGCTGAAATCTGCAGCCACTGAGCCCTGCGCTGGCAAGGCCCAGGACCACAGGCCCGACCGGCCCCTGAGGCTCCGCCTGAGCTCTCCCCGCCTGCTGGGCGAGTGGGTGTCCACGTGCAGCACCCCCGCCCCCCGGCCTCCAAACACCCGTGCAGCTGGCCAGGGCCTTGGCTCTGCTGCGGGCTTGCCCAATCTGACGCTGGAGTTTAGAAACAGATGGCCTCTTGCCTCTTCTGACCCCGAGAAGCACACGGGACCTTCCAAATGTCATGGCCAGACTTGAGTTAACCCTCCCGAGACCGACGAGGACCCTGGGAGGGGACATGGCAGGGCCGCGTCGCCCCACTCCGGCCTCGGCTGAAGAAAACCGGCCACTGTGCACAGGTCTGGCTGGGGAGACGGTGGGGTGGGCACCTCCTCTGGGTGTCCGCCGCTTCCCTGGCAGCGTGGAGCGCAGGCCTCACCGTGCTCCTGGGGAACTCTCTCTTCTTGCTGCTCCTCTCCCTCCTGTCATCCAGACCGGGGTCCCCACAGAACTCTGAAACGATACAGGTCATGGCCCCCAGCTGGGGGCAGCTCGCCAACCTGCCCTCCTCTCACAAGAGAGCCTGAAGGACAGGCCCTCGCTACTGCCAGACCGTGAACCTTCACAGTGGGCCTCATGGCTGTGGCCGGGGGCCCCGGAGGGCTGGGGTGGAGGGGCCGGCCAGGACGGCGGTCCAGCCCGGGCCCCAGCCCAGCCACAGCATCGCCCCCTCCCTCCAGCCTCCAACACCAGCCACCTCCATCCTGACCTAGGAGGACCAAGGCCCTGCCCAGGCCAGGCTGGGCCCCTCAGCAGCCTTCGCCCCGAGGCCCAGGCCAGGGCGCTGCCTGTCGGGGAGTGCCCTCTGTGTTTCTGGGTGCCAGACTCCCCATGCCACTGCCCGTGAGTGCGCCTGCGTGGCCCTGAGCTGCTCGCCGATGTCAGTGAGAATCACCAGACTCAGAGGGCGCAGTGCAAAGGGTCATAAAGCAGCTCGTCCGTCCTTGCCGGCGCAGGTCACACAGAGAACGATGATGCCCCCAGCGCCTCGCTCGGCATGGGTGCAGTGCCTGCTCATTTCTTCTCTCCTTTTAGAAAACTGCAACTTGTAGAATTTGAAATACTATGTGTGATGTGCATTATCGTTCCAGGGGACGGAGCTGGTCCGCCTGGTGACATTAAGAACAAATTGCTCAGAATCTCGTCTTGAATGGTTCCAGGGTAGAACTGCCAAGAGCTTGAGATTTGCCTCTCTGGTCACGGGAGGGTCGACAGGCTGGGCGGCGAGAGACAGGCATCATAGGGCTGATGGGTTCCAGTCTGTCTTTGCTCTTATCCCCAAGCTGCCCCCATTCCTGGCCGCCGGCCTCACTGGCCAGCGCAGACCCCGTTGTAAACCCTGGGGCAGACTCATGGAGGCAGCCCCAGCCCGCCAGAGACGTCCACTGCGGTCCTCGCCGAGAGGCTAATGACCCTGTTCTGATCTTCCCACTCTCTTCCCCACTTTCACCTCCCCAGACTGTGTAGGTCTAACTCTTACAATATGACCTTTATTGACTCATAGCTCTGGTGGTTTTCTTTTCTGATTGAGGTTCGTCCCTCCCAGGGCACTGAGGCCCCCAAGTCTAGTTGTGTTGGGAGAAAAACAATAAGCAACTTCTTGTGAATGACCCAGGCACACTGGACACGAAACCAGAGCCGCTTTCACGGCCGGCCTCCTCCCTGGGCCTCCACGACTCCACTCTGGTTCTGCCCAGCACTGATGACTCTCCCCTTCGCGCCGCTGCCTCTTCTCTGCCCACATCCCCTGCTGTTTCTAAAGCACCTACAGGGTGAGGGGCCGCCCTCACTCCCTTCCGCAGCAGATTTTACAGTCACCTTTGGGCCCTATTTCAACACCCGCAATTCAGAACGGCAGGGGAAGCTCCCTGGAGGCTTCGTGTCAGGCTTGCTCAATGCGAGCTCGGGGCAGAGCCAGCAGCCGCTGGGCCCCTCCTCGCCCGGCCTGCTGGCCTCCCGAGGGGCTCCCGGGCTCCCACTCCAGCCAGGGCTATCCCTCAGTCCACCCTCAGCACTGCCATTTACTCCCTGGTTTGTTAAACCGTCGTCTCCAAAAGACGGGCTCCAGAACCCCCTCCGCAGCTAAGTGGGCGCCACGCGGCTCCCTGTGCTGGGTGCACAAAACTCTCAGCGCCCCGTCCTCTCCCGGCTCCCCACGTGTCAGGGGTGCGGTCAAGGTCCTGTCTGTTCAAGCAGCGAAGGCCTCGCCATCTGAGCGACTCAGCAGAGCGAGGCCTTAGGCGGCCCAGGCCCGGCCTCCGGCCATGCCCCCAGCCCGGCCTCCTGCCAGCCCGCGGCCGGTGCTCTGCCTGCTTGCTCCGGGCTTCCTGGAGCCCCAGGCTCAGGGCGAGTCTTCTGGATCCGAGCCCACTGCGCGGAAAGCATCTCTTCCCGGTCGTCCTGGTCCTGGTCAGTTCAGTTCCTGGGCTCCCTCCTGATGGGGCCAGCCCTCCCTGCTGGAGCCGGCCCTGCCCCGTCGCCCAGGCTCCTGCCCACACGCGGCCCGGGCCAGCTGGCCTGGATATCGGCAGAACGGATTATCCGCTTCTCTCCTGGGCCAGGAGCGAGTTCCTGGACCGCCCTGGCAAAGAGTGGGCGAGAGGTGGCTCCCCCGAAGGAACCTGCGTCTATTTCCAGCAGGAGGGAGAAGATGCTGGTGCCACCGGCCTGTCTTCCTCCCAGCCCTCCTGGAGCTCTCGCTTTCCTCAGGCTCCTTGTCTTCTCTCCAGCTCCTTAGCTCCGGCCCTTCCCGTCTCGCGCCCCCCGCTGGGTCCTCAGCCTCTTCCTGGCCCAGCGCCGGAGACTCACCCACGTGGCTGTCGGGACTTGGTTCGATTCCCCTGCGAGCAGAGCCGTCCTTGGGTCACTCTCCAGCCTGTGTCCGTCCGGCCTGCGCACTGGGGTCGTTCCCAGTTTGGGGCCGCCGTGACGGACCCCTGGGCAGGGTCTTGGGCGGCCGCGTCTCCGCCCCGGTGAGCAGAGGCCTGGGGTAGAACTGGTGGGCCATGTGGCGAGTGGGCCTCTAGCTCCGAGAAACGGCCGGACTGTTTTCCCAACGGGCTGGGCTAGTTTTTCCCCTCCCTCCAGCCATGGGGATTCCTTGTCTGCATCCTTGACGACACCTGTGCCTGCTGACGCGGTGGCCGGCCGGCGGGTGTACGGCTTTGCCCAGTGTCCACGGCTTTGCCCGGTGTCCACGGCTTTGCCCGGTGTCCACGGCTTTGCCCCGGTGTCCACGGCTTTGCCCGGTGTCCACGGCTTTGCCCGGTGTCCACGGCTTTGCCCCGGTGTCCACGGCTTTGCCCGGTGTCCACGGCTTTGCCCCGGTGTCCATGGCTTTGCCCCGGTGTCCACGGCTTTGCCCCGGTGTCCACGGCTTTGCCCGGTGTCCACGGCTTTGCCCCGGTGTCCACGGCTTTGCCCGGTGTCCACGGCTTTGCCCCGGTGTCCACGGCTTTGCCCGGTGTCCACGGCTTTGCCCCGGTGTCCACGGCTTTGCCCGGTGTCCATGGCTTTGCCCCGGTGTCCACGGCTTTGCCCGGGGTCCACGGCTTTGCCCCGGTGTCCACGGCTTTGCCCAGTGTCCATGGCTTTGCCCTGGTGTCCACGGCTTTGCCCCGGTGTCCACGGCTTTGCCCCGGTGTCCACTGGCCTCTCCCTGCAAGCGACGTGCCATGTTCCACGCGCTTTCCGGCCCCTGGCGGCGGCTCGTAGTGCCCATCCAAACGGGCTTCTTTCCAGCGGGGCTGTGTGACTTATTTATTTGCTGAGAATTTCAGAAGATCTGGATCTCTGCCCACAAGGGCTGTAGGTTTTCGGTTCTCTTGTAGGTAGAAGCTCTGTCTGGGCTTACTGTCAGATGTGATACTGAGCTCATAAAATGGTTTGGAAAGTGCTTTCTTTTCTGAGAAAATTCGAGAGGGTCAACAGCAATTTGTCCTTATATGCTGGAGAGGAGTCACAAGTGACATCATCTCGGCCTGGGCTTTTCTTTGTGGGGAGGTTTTTAACGACAGAGTTAGTGCCGTCCGTAGACAGAATTCAGATTTTCTATCCATTTTGGTCACCTGCACCTTTCAGGAAATGGGTCCATTCCATTGGAGGCGCCAGGTTGAAAGGTGAGAAGTCACAGCTCATACCCCTTGTTAGCCTCGGAGCGTCTATAGCTCTGCATCGAGGCCCCTCCTTCAGTGTGGGATATTTGGGGGGCTGCGGGAAGGGGTGGCTGGGAGGAGAGCAAACCCTGGTCCCCCTCAGCAGGACAGAGTGGCGGACCACTCCGGAGACAGCAACCGATCAAGGGCAGAAACACGGTATTTGGGAAGATGGAGGTAAATACAGGAAGAAATCGGAGAAGAGCCGAAAGCAGCGGCCTCCGGGGGGCCTCCGGGGCAGGCCAGCGGGGCAGGGCAGGGAGGGGAGACAGCGGCCCAAACGCACACAAGTCACACGTTCAGGTCCTTTCATTCCAAATCTCAGTCCTCTCCCTTCCTTCCCCTCCCTGCCCCAAAGGCGTGCCCCCGACGCTGTCCTTCCAGGGCTCCCCTCACCAAAGTGAGGGCCTGGCTCAGGCTGGCCTCCTGCTGTCCCTCTCACTTCCTGGCCATCGCTCCCCTGGGCCTCACTGTGGGCGGGGTGGACCAGACCGGGAGTCGTTTTAACATTCTCGGCCTCCACAGGACAGAATTCACTTTAGGCATCATCACAAAGGAAACAACAGTAACAAGAAATGCAGACTGTAAACCTGTTGTGTTTAACTTGTAAAATATATAACTGTGCAGTGAAATGTAAACACGCGTTACATCACAGAAAAGGGTGCACCTGCTTCATCTTTATATTTAATATTCTAATTTTCGTGTATCAGTTTAAATTTTGATTTTTGGGGGTATAGCCCCACATCATAAGGTTTGTTTACATAACGTGTCCAATAACGCGTGAGCTTTCATGAAACGCACACATCTGAGGTGAGGCAGTAAGTCCTCAAGGCCACTGGCAGCTCTCGGAAACTGCAAAACAGTTCAAGGTCCGGTTCAGACAGAACCACGGACAACGAGCCACATGACCCCGTGCTCGCTGGTATCAGCAAGGGTTAGGCTCCTCCTGCAGATTACAACATCCCCCAACTTCTAGATGAAGGCCCAGGGGGTTCTAATGCCCAACAACCCTATTCATTCATTCCCCAACCTGCTCACCCCAGCCCGGGTCACATGCGGCCACAGCCCATCCGTGCCCGCGCCCCTCACACGCCGCACCGGGAGGCGGGGCACCAGGTCCCGGAGAGAAGCCGGTGCATGTGGAGACGGTCCCAGCCGGGCAGGGCATGGAATGGCGTCCGCTAGAGCCTGCTATGCGGCTTCAGCCACGAGCAATCACACCGGGCGCCGATTTCCTGGAGATTCCATTTATGAACTAAAATTTCATTGCCCAAACCAAAGGGTTACCCTCCGTGGTCTGTGCTGTTTCACTCTTCGGGCTTTTAGACGGGAATGAAAATGGCAGGTGATTACCGGAGTCACTCAAGATCTACTTGCATTTCCAGGTTTCCCTGGTGGTGCAAGGGGTTAAATCGCCGCTATCAGCAGCCACTGCAGTGCGAGTTCGATCCCCGGCCAGGGAGGGGACCCACCTGGTGCAGCAGACCTCTCCTGTCCCCCCACTGCTCCCCCCAGCCGTGTATTTCAGTCGATCTGCCCATTCTGCTCCCCACTCTGTCTCTGGTGAAACTTACCACGCTCCACTTCTCTGGCCTGCACCCCAGCTCTTGCATGCATGAATAGATAAAGAAACAAACAAACAAATAAATTAAAAGATCTACTTGCATCTCCAATCACTATGGCGTTGACTTCACACATGCTATTTAAATGTGGGGAGACAGAGTGAAGCAGGGGGTTGCACTTGAGCAGAAACTCCTCTCAGAAGGAAGGTGCGTAAGCAGTGGCATCTGAGCTGGGGATCCCCCTGAAACTGAGGGTCTCAGAAATAATCTCCATGTGGAATACAGGTTTGTTCAAGGGTAATCCCATCATGCACACTGGAAGCTCACCTCTGCATAATCCAGACACTGCTAACATCTACATGCAGCCATATCGTCTGTTCTCAAACTCCACAGAGCTGCAACCCACGGACACTTTGCAGGGGAGGAGACTCTTAGCACTGATCTCGTCTGGCATTGCCCAGCGCGTGGTTATAATAAAAAGCAGATGGGCTGTGGTCCTTGTTGCATTGTTTTTCAGCTGTTTGTGGGCGTCCAGGCAACAGCTCCCGTGGACTCTTCAGGGCCCACGTGGCTGCTGGGCACAGGAAGGAAGGGCCCCTCACCAGCCGTGGCCCTGCCGTCCCCTGCCTCCCGCTCCCACGACCTCAGCGAAGCCTCCCACGGGCTCTGTCCTGTCCAGCGCTGAGTCCGGTGCGCACTCGGCGGCACCCTTTGACCCAGCCGACCCGGCCTCTTTCAGGAACATTCTCTCCTACTTTCCACCCACGTCTCCGGCCGGTCTTTCTCAATCCGCTGTGCTGGCTCATACACCTACACGCCCCATTAAAGGCTGGGGTTCCCAGCGCTGGTCAGCCCCGGTCCTCACCTCTACTCTCGCTGCATGTGGCTGACGCCCCAGCCCCAAACGCCCCGCAAAGGCAAGTCTCGTCTTGCGCTGTCAACCGCCTCCTCAGCCCCGCTGCTTCTGCCCAGGTTGCCGCGCTCTGGAGCCAACACACGGACAACCGCGGAGCCCTGCACGGCCACTCAGCATCCACCGGCGCTCAGCGGCCAGCGCGTGGCCGCCAACCATGGGCCCCTCCTTGGGCTCCGTCGGCTGGGCCCTCCGTGGCCAGAACTGACGCTGGAAACCGGAACTGCCCTGGGCTGCTCGCCCAAATCTTCTGTGAAGTCAAGTCCCCCGCCTTGATGTTCTTGCTCCCCAGGTGCATACGCCCCATCTCCGCACCCCCTGAGTCCATGTTTCTTCCCTGGACCACGGGACGGTTTCTGCTCCTGACTCCTCCTGCCTGTCTCTGCTGTGCAGCGGAGAGGTGCTTGTGGAGACGCCAGTCTGTGGAGCCCCTGCCTGTGGCTCCCGAAGCCCAGCGTGACCCGGCCCGGCCCCCTCTCGGGCACATCTGGCTGCCCCGTCTGGAGCCCCTGCCCTGGCTCCTCCCTGTGCCCGGCTCACCAAGTTCTCCGCCCCCCGATTCTGGCACCCAGCCCCTGGGGCAGACTTCCCGCCCCACTGGGACACCTGACAGCTCAGAGAGGCAGTGAGGGTCACACCCTGCGCACTGGGTGGCCCTGGGGCCCAGCACGGCCTGGCGCCCGGGCAGAGGCAGAGCCGGACTGGCCGCTCCCTTCTCTGGGAATACCTGGGGGCGCCGCCGTCAAGCAGAACAAGAGTGGCCTGTAGGAAGTGGGGCGCTGGGGCACACTGCAGAAGTACCCTCGCACCCTGAACTTTAGTGCCTTAGGCAAACAGGGCACACCGCACCCCAAAAGTGGCCCCAGGAGTCGTAGTCAGCACCCCTCCCACACGTGCCAGCCCCCTCACTTGCCTTGGGCTGCCCGGGGTCAGGCTGGTCCAGAGCCACTCACGTCCTCCGGGCAAGAAGTGCCCAGGAGTTTTTGTGCTTTTGAGTCAGACCAGAATAAGCGTGAAGGGCCTCCCTGGTGGAGCAGTGGGTTAAGCACCGCACTGTGAAGCAAACCGCAACTGCTGCAGCATGAGTTCGATCCCTGCCGCCAGCCAGGGAGGGGACCCACAGGGCGCAGCAGACCTCTCCTGCCTCCCCGCTGCTGCCCTCAGCAGTGTGCTTCAGTCAGTCTGCCTGTTCTGCTCCCCACTCTGTCTCTGGTGTCCTCTCACCCCCGTGTGTCTGGCCTGTACCCCAGCTCTTGTGTGCATAAATAAATAAATCTTAAAAAAAAAAAGAATAAGCGTGAGGTGGAAGTTTTACGGCCCCCTGGTGGCCATGTGCCATGGGCGGGCTGCTTGGGTGAGGCCTGCGGGGGAACAGGGGCGGGCTGGTCTTAGGGCACCCAGCGCACCCAGCGATGGCGAAGGAAGGAGGCTCCATCCCAGCACCGCCCTCCGGAAACCGACCGGGTACCCGGAGGCAGCTTCATTCTTCCTCCTCACTTTGCCCGCCTTGAGCGCTCAATGCCTTGGAGAGGAGACAGGGTTAGAGTGAGAAACTGCTCCTCCGGCCACGTGAAGCTACAGGGCAGCGCCCCCAAAACACCACCGCGGTTTTAGAAATGCGGCCGGTAGACGTCCGCTGTCTGTCGGAGTTTCACGTCGCGCGGGGCATTTGTAAAAACTGATCAACTTTTTTTTAACTGATCAAGTTTTTGGACAAAAAGAAAGAAAACCACAACGAATATTTTTTAAATATAGAAACTTTCAGGTTACATTTACCTACCGCAATCCTATAAAATTCAAAGTAACTCACTTGAGAAAGGGGATTTAAAAAAGCTGGAAATGACAAATACATTCTGTGGCTCTTAGCACAAAGAAGAAATGGAAACTAAAAGGAAAAACTACACAGTAAACAAACGAAGAAACCTCTGAGAGGAACAAAGCTGTAATCAGAATTGTATCACCTTAACACGGAAAATGTATTCCTAGCTACTTACCTTAGGGAGCGAGAAAAGAACGGCCAAAAAGGCAAAACAACCCAGGGAGGGAATAAAAGATTAAAGATGAAATCAGTGGCATTATAAAAAAGAAGTGGCAAAGAGAAGCAAATCACAGGAGATCAACAACTTCCACAAAAACTTAGTCACAAAAAAAAAGACTAAAAATAGGCAAGATCGGGAATGAGAACAGGGAGAAAACCAGAAATTGAAAGCATCTTAAGAGAATGGTTACAACTCTGTGGCAACGAAATAAAAAACCGAGAAAACTGGATGATTTTTAAAAGTCCAGTGTGCTACTAAAATTGACCTATGAAGAAATGGAAAACTTGAATCTCCCACTAGCAGAGGGCCGGTGGGTGGGTGGGGGGTTGAATGAGCAGCTTGAAGCTGAGCTAGCAGCCTGCTCCCACACCAACTTCAAAACAAGAACAGGAAATTCGAATGTGATTTCTGGACTGCGGGCGTGGAAAAGGGAGAAAAAGGGTGGAAAGCTCCCCCGTCCATCAGATGAGGGCAACATCATTTTAGTGACAAAATCTGATGAGAAGAAGAAAATTATGACCCTCTCCCACTTTAAAGATGCGAAGACCCAAAACATTAGTAAATAGAACCAGGAGATGTAGCAAAAGAATAATAAATGAACACATTACGGCCAGTGGGGTTTGTTATAGGGATTGAGGGTCGTGCGGCATCAGGCAAAGCACCAAGAATACGTGCACTAAGTATTACATTCTAGGGCCTCCCTGGTGGCCTGAGGTTAACTCTCAGTGCTGTCACCACTGCAGCACGAGTTCCATCCTGGCCAGAGAGGGGACCCACAGGGCGCAGCAGACCTCTCCTGCCTCCCCGCTGCTCCCCTCAGCTGTGTGTCAGTAGATCCGCCTGTTCTGCTCCCTGCTCTGGGGTATCCTCTCACCCCCTGCACTTCTGGCCTGTACCCCTGTTCTAGTATGCGTAATCTTAAAAAATAAATAAATATTACACTGGAGAACATCCACGAGAGAAGCAACATGACTGTGCGTGGAAGATGCTGAAAGGCCTTTGCCGTCAGCCAGCAGCCAGTGCTAACTTAAATGTCTACAAACCCCAAACACGGCCAAATTCACTGCAAGGGAAAGGCAAATAAAGTGAGAGTGGGGTCCCCTCTTCCCAGGCAGCTGGGCTCCCTCTTCCCCTTTACCACCTTCCTTTGCAGCTTCTCGCTCAGAGCCTGGACGCTCAGAGCCTGGATGGTCTCCGCCAGACCGGGAAGCACTTCCCCGGACACAGGCCGAGCTGCGAGTTCACCGTTCCTGTCAGCCCTTCTGAGAAGCGACCTCGCTTCCTCCTTGGCACCAGGGGCCCCAGGTTCCACTGGGAGGGGGCGAGCGGGGACGCGGCCCTGGCATGGGGGCCGCTGACCGACGCCTGGGGGCAGCGTGCAGTGAATGCCCACGGGTGCAGGGAGAGCCGAGTCCATTCCAGAACCTTCCATCACCCGTGATTATGCCTCAATTACTATTTAAGGTTACCCCGGCTGGGAGGGAAGGATGAGGAGCTGCTACCGAAATGCGCGATTCCCACTCAGTAAAAGCGAACGACGCCCTCTCTGCGGATGCGTGTGACACGCCTGTGACCGTTGCAAGGCGGGGCGAGAAGGCAGGAGCCACACCGGCGGCCAGTTTCAGGCGGGGCAGAGGGTCACTGTTGGGGTGGGGTCAAAGGGCAAATAGCGCAGCAACTGCCCGCGTAGGACGGAGCGAATATGGGCAACTGTTTTTATTTTTCCACGCTTTTTTTTCTTTAACTCATCTGAAAAGCTTCCACAGGGTAATTCTGCGAGTTCCTTCTTCGCTCTCGCATCGCCTCCCACTCCGAGAAACGCACCCCGGGTCAGGAGCTGCTCCTCAGGACGCGGTCCCCGCGCAGCTGGGGCCTGTGCCGGCTGCGAGCTCGGCAGCGGGAAGGACGGTGAGTGGCGGCATTTCGATGCCAAGTTTCTCCAGGCCTGGAGCGCGGGCAGCCTGTCCTCAGGCCGTGTCCGGCTGCCCGGGGAGCCCCGCGGATATTCTGGGCCTGCTCTCCTTTGGGGGACATGGAGGCGCCCAGGGCCTCCCCACCAGCGGGGACGTGCTCTTGGCTGTCTGCACTCTGCAGCCTCGTTCCTCTGGGCTCCTGGGCTCGTGCGTGGCGTTTGGTCCTGACGAGCTCCTGTCGCGTTAGACCCGGTTATCTGGACACGCCGAGTGGGCCGAGTGGGCCGCTTCTCGCTTAAATCCCACTCTTTGCCCGCCCTGCACCGACAGGCAGCGGCGTGGCTGCGGTGAACAGCGGCCGTCTCCGGGCTTCGCACGGCCCTCCCTGCGCCCGCTGCCCTGCCGTGTTGCTCTCCTCAGCCACGGCTGCTCGCCGCCCACGCTGCCCTCTGCCAGCCCCGGCACCCGGCCCTCGGCCGATCTCCCCGGAGAACAACCAAGTGGGTCTCCCGAGTGTCCGCTGCCCGTGTCCTCTCCCCAGGCGGCTGGTCCCCTCTCCCTTCGCCGTCCTCCCGTGGCCGCCTCTCGCTCTGAGCGCAGCCGCTGTCCTCCCACCACGGCCAGTCACGCCAGAGCTGCCAGCCCCGTCTCCAGCCTCAGGGCTTCCGCTTTCTCAAGTGGACTCCAAAGTGACCTTCACTTCCGTGCCCCCGAAACAGAGGTGTCCCTGCCCGGGGCGGCCGCCCCGCTCGGCCTCGGTCCTCAGCCTCCCCGCTAATCGCGGCACTTGAGATAACCTCCCCCCTCTTTTCTGGGACCCCCAGCTCCAGCTCCCCACCCACATCTCCGCAGGGCCCTGCTCATTCTTTACTGCTCCTCTCTACCTGCCTGAACCCCGAGCTTCGGGGTCCCAGGGAGCAGATCTGGGGCCTCCTCTGTGCTAGCGCCTCCTGTCCCTTCGGCGGTCCCCCGGGCCCCGCTTGTCCTCGTCTCCAGGGGGTGTGGCCGTGACCCTTCTAGAATGAGCTCCGAACTCGCTCTCCCTGCGGTCTCCCCTTCTCACTAGGCGACACCCCCACACCGCCAGGGCCTGTACGGGCAACCCCACCGGGAGAAGGGCGGCGGCTGCAAGGGCTGCCGGCGGCTGGCAGTGGAGGGTGCACGTGGTGCTGTCACCGGCAGTGGCTCTCGAACCTGCGGGAGAACCAGGAAACCAGAGGGAGCGGATCTGGACGTCAACAGGCATTTTGTCCCACAGGAGGGAAAGAACGACCCTGGCGTGAGAAGCAGGCTCGGGAGTCTCCACGGTTGGTGACTGACGGCAGCGCACAGTGAGCCGGGGACGGCACCGCCAGAACGGCCTCGAGCAGCAACGACAGCGTCCGTCCGGCACAGGTGACCTCACAGGTGGGCTAGAGCCTCTGCCTGGCTAGCCCGAAGAGCTGGAGCCTCTGCCTGGTGAGCCCGAAGAGCAGGACTGGGCTGCGGGGCGCTCCGGGCTGGCCGGCCGCCCCCCGTGGGAGCCAGCTGTGATCGGTGGGGCCGCGGGCCAGGACGTCAGGGTGGCTTGCGATTTCTCCTCATCCAACTTCTCCTTATTCAATTTATTTTGCTTTCCTCAGAGAGGAAGGACTGTGTACTTGAGGCTGCATCAAGATTGGGGGAAATTATCATAACAAAGTCTCAGCATCCTTGGCTAAACACCAGCTGAAAAGAAACAGGGCATTCAAGCTGCTGGGGCTAGGCCTGCTTGCTCCAAAGCTTTGGACTTTTTCCCTGGCACATCAGGAAGCCGTGAGCAAAGCCCTGGGCCCTCTCACCATGCCTGGACCAGCCCAGGGCACAGGTGGGCCGGACGTGGGCTGGCCTCAGCCCCAGCCCCTGGTTGCTGGGTCCCACTGACTTCCGCGCCTCCGGAGGGGGAAGGTCAGAGCAGGGGTGTCTTCGGAGGAGCAGAGGCGGCGTGCACAGGTGGTGGGGTCCTCTGCAAGGTCAGCCCGCAGCAGGCAGAGCTCAGCACCCCAGAAGCTCAGTACCAGGCTCCCCGACACAGAACCTCAAGGGCCTCACTCCAGAAGGTGACAGCCCACCGATGCCAATAGCTATCCCCTCTGAGAGCCTCGTCTTTAGGGTTCAAGGTCTCAGGCAGTGAGTCACTGGGGACGAAAACCACAAGTCAGGCTTGGGGGCCTGCGGGAGGAGACACGTGGCCGTCCGGCCACCTGGACATGAGGCAGGAACGGTTAACCGGCTAACCCCCGGCTAACCCACCCTGCCCACCCTCGAAAGCCACAAGCAGGCCGGCAGAGTTCAGGGAGACTGGAAGCTTCAGATGCGGGGTTCTGACAGCCCCTGAAGACTTTAGCTGAAGCACCTCAGCACTGGTGCGAAAGCTCCCTTCCCGATTCTGGGCCGCTACAGGATGCGTGAGGGAGGGAGAGGGGGAAGACAGACGGCCAGACGGCCAGCTTCACTGTGTTCTGGAAGGTTTGGGCCACGAGCTGTAAACACAAAACCTTCCACACATCCCTGACCCCGACTCACTGTGGGCCTCAGCTCCACGTGACGAGGTCGTAGAGACTGACTGGCTTTATTCAAATAAAACATTGGAAGTCACGAGGCCGGTCATCCACCCCGGAGCGAGGTCCTCCCACCTTCCCCAACCTCTTTCTTCCTCGGGGAAGAGGAAACACTGGAACGAGACCTGAGGGGCCCGTGCCAGGCCTTCTGCTCTGGCTGGGGCAGGTGCCCTATCTTGGTTCTGAGAAACACTTAGAGAAGAATTTTTATACCCCAGTTTCACTGCTTTTCCTAAGACCACATCCCTGGGCCTTCTCTCCACTGCTGCCCAGGGAGGACAGCAGACTTCTTGTGGCCTGCGATAAACCTGGCAAATGCTGACGTTAAAACAAATGGTTCTATGGAAATTTTTCCTTCTAAATCGACAACCCCTTCCAGCCTTTCAAACGAACAATAACCCAAGCAAGACACACGGTGGTGTGTGGGGTTAACCGAGCAGAATTTTACCTCAAAGTTTGGCAAGACTAGCCGGGGAAGGCCACGAAGGTACAAAACCATTTGTCGTCACCCAAGAGCCATTTTCAGAAAAAAGCCGGGAAATCAGTCTGAGGTGCTTCTGAGCCGCTCCCACATCTCGGGGCCAGCTCCATCCGGGCCGGGCCGGCAGCTGGCCCGGCAGCTCCTGGCTGGACGGCCCAGCTCCCGGAGTGGACGTGACGCCGGCCACAGAGCCCCGCCACTGCCGTGCACGCCCGTTTCCAAAACCAAGACACAACGTTCTCCAACTTTTAAGAATGCCTTTTATAACGAGTACCCTGAATCAGACGTGTAGAATTAGTGCAATAGAAGATCCAGTATAATTTATATTACTTTACAGTTAACAAACCTTTACACACAGCACAGGCCCTGTTCGGAAACACTCCTATATATTTACAAACACGCAGTTGTACATATATACAGGTTAACAAAATACAGGGCAATCTAAAAATTAGATTCATCTCAGTACAATATTCATTTTTTTACGTTATTCAAACAATACCTTTTAAAAATTACACCCCCATAATCTAAAGTAACCCCCACCCCACAAATTAATACGGTTTCCATTGGTTCACCCCACCCCGCACCTTCCCCCTCCCGTTTCTGACGCAGCTCCCGGCCTTCCTGGGCTCTGCTCTCCGCCTTCCTCCGCTGCCGGCTGAGCTGGGGGCCCCTCCTGGCGTGGGGCCTCCGGGGACGCCGCTCCGGCAGCCGAGGCCTCTCAGGAGTCCAGCTCCAGCTGCTCCTGATTTTCACTGAGTCTTAGCATAAGCTGCTGCTCGTAGTAAAGGCTCTTTGCATAGTTGATTTCTTGGGACAACTTGACAGCGAGGACCTCTGACTTCACGTGAACCTGCGGAGCAAACACAAGAGTCACCACCCTTGGACGCGGGACGCAGGGGAGCTGAGGATGAGGTCGACTCAAAAGCCCCGGGAAGCAGCGCGGGTCAGAACTGCAGGATGCGGATTCCCAGGGCCCCGTCTCCAGTTAATGCGATTCGAGGTCGGGGTGGGGTCCTGGAAGTGTTTTTCTGACATACCCCGGGTGACCCCGTGGCACCCCGGCCGGGGGCACTCTGTGCCTCTGGAGCCACGTGTGAGCCGGCGGAAGGAGGACCAGAGGCCTGAGCCTCCCTCGCCGAAACACTTCGGCCTTCAGAGGGGCCGCGGTGTGGCTGGGCAGCTCCCTCCAGGACGGGACTTGTGGCAATTCCGACTCATGCTCTGGGCGCTGACTGTCAAGGGACCAGCCCTGAGGGGGGCGGCGAGCCCGGGAGCCAACCCGGCCCCAGTGCACCCCGAGCTGGGAGGTCAGGGTGCCTGGGGAGAGGCCGGCGGGGCCGGGGGCCACTTCTGACCTGCAGGAAGCCCTGCAGGACGCGGCATTGGCGGGGCTCCCCCGCGCTGAGAACACACAGGCCCAGCACGCTTCGGCTGGGAGCTGGCGCGTTTGCCCGCGGGGACAGGCCAGCGGGGGTCGGGCTGGAACCCCAGATCCTGCTGGTGTCACCCCGAGGAAGCCGCCTGCCCCGGCTCCTGGCTGGGTGGGGACAACGGCTACGCCGGGAAGTCCCGCGGGTCAAGACCTCGTGCCCTCAGGAGCAAAGCACAAACTTCACCGGCACTGACTGAGTCCTCACGCGGGGCAGGGCCTGGCTAGGCACCGCTTCCGCGCCAGACACCACAGCCAAGCCAGCGTGTCCTCCAGCCCCCAGGGTCAGCGCAACCCAGCCAATCTTGGGAATGAGCCCCGGGAGTCACGCATGGGGCCCTCAGTCAGAGGACGTGCCAGAAACTCGTAACTAGAAGCTGCAGCGGGCACCGCTGCCTCTGCCTGTCGCTGGAGCATGGCAGGGGAGTGTTGGGCGCCCAGGTCACTGGTGGCAGAGATGGGAGGCCGGCAGCACCCCAAAATACACATGGGGCGCCCTGGCTGCAGGGTGAAGTGGCAGTGCCAGGACGAGCAGGCCTGGTCGAGGCTGCGCCAAGCCCCGGAGGCGGCGGGTGGAGGCGGCGGGCGGAGGCGGCGGGTGGAGGCGGCGGGCGGGCTCACCATGGGCTTCTGCTGGGACGGCCCCGGGATGGACACGCCGCTGCTCGAGTTCACCGCTTTCTTGGTCACCTGCACGTACACCTTCCCGTGGTCTTTGGAGACGAGGCAGTGGTAGAGGTCGTCATATCTGACTTCGAGGAAAATGGCCTCTCGGTCAACGTAGTCTCCACTCTTGAGGAAGTAAACGGCCTTTGAGGAGATGAGCACACAGTAGCTGTCGGTGTTCTCCACGGCGATGAAGCTGCGAAGGAAGCGAACGTGAGAGGCGCCAGGCTTCCATGTGCGCGGCGGACTGCAGGCCAGGCCCGGGCGCCCCAACCACCAGGCGGGCAGCTGGCTGAGCTGTCTCAGGTCGGGAATAGGGAGCCCCTTGCCCGGGAGGGGACATGCACGGCCCCCCACCCAGAGGCGCCCAGGACGTACCAACAGCATCAACGGAAACCACCTTACACCCTAAAAATGTATTGCACGGGGGCGTTTCTGGGGCGTTTGAGGCTTATGGAAAAGTGAGGTGGTGCTTTGTCGGGAAGAACAGGGAAGAATATTAACGCTTAAGCGTGAGTGAGCACAGCGGGCCCGTCCACTGCTCGCGTGCACACAGTGTGTGCAGACGTGTTTGCAGTGCGTGTGCCTGCGTGTGCACCACGCACCTGCGTGACACACCGAGCAGCTGGGAGACCGAGCAGCAGCTGTCGGCCAGAGTGTGAGGCGAGGAGGCAGCAGGCAGGGCCGGGCCGGGCTGCGCCCATCCCCTCCTATGGCTGTTCTAGCCCCGGGGCGCCCGCTGAGTCCACAGCACCCCCAGGCACAGCGAGCTGAGACCAGCGATGCGGTTTCAGAAAACGCTTGGCAGTTAGAAAGCACCTGCTCAGGTGACGCTGGCACTTGGTGTCTGGCTTTAATCCTGGGGGCCTTAGGGCCAATCAGAAAAAAAATCCCTCCTCCTCTTTCCCTGGAGCTCCCAGATCTAAAGCAGAAGGAAATCCATCGTGTCAAACCACTCAGCTCGGCTCCTGAATGGGGAGCGGTGACCCCGGGAGCGGCAGCCGCGCTCTGCCAGGCCTCCTGGCTGCCTCCCCACGTCTTGTGACAGCGCCCACAATGGGCGGCCACTCCACACAGCAGCGCGGCCTGAAGGCAGGAACACTGAGAGCTGTCAGGCTGGGCCCTGGGGCCTGCTGCCTGAGGGGAGTTTCCAGGCTGTGGTCTCTGGGGCCAGGCTCCCCTGGAGCTGCCCGGCGGTTCCGGGACGCCTGTCGCTGGCTCAGCAGGCAGAGCGCTGCTGGCAGCGGGCGGCGGGGCCTGGGGCCTGTCCGAGGGGCGGGCGGCTTGCTCTGGGCCCAGCGTGTGCCGGCTCTGCTCAGCCCCTGCATACGCCCCTCCCTCAGCCGCTGGCTCCTGTCTGAGGACGCTAGGAAGCCCTCCAGCCCCAGCCACCCTCAACCCTCAGCCGCACCTTCGAAAGCACTGCCACTCATTCAGGGGCCACGCCCCGCACCCCAGACCTCCGTGAGCACCCTCCACAATGTCAGCAGCCCCCTAAGACCCCAGTCGGTGTCTGCCCGGCTCCACGGCCATTTTAACTATAGCCTTGCATGACAGACCTTGGGTTTGCTGTTCTAACCGGCTGGCGATGCCAAGAATGTGAACTTGTAAAGTCTCCATGAGAAGATCAGAAATAGCCGGCAGTTCTGGCCTATGGCCGCTCGGCCCAGAAGCCCGCAACCCGCTGCCCGTCCAGGGGGCCACGCCGCCACTGCATCGCGTAAGCGGCTGAACGGCACCTACGTGAGCTGGTCCGGGCGGACACAGGCGGAGAGCAAGGACAAGCTCACGCCCAGCACCGGCTGAGGACCAGCTCAGAGCCGGACAAAGGCTTCGGCTTCTCGGGCCGGGGGCTCCGTGGCTGCGACGGGCTCCCCGCGGAGTCCCGGGCTTGGCCTCCGTCGGGGTGAACAGGGATGTGCGCTAATGGCCCCCTGAACACGCAGAACCACCTCTTCCTAGAGCCAGCCCAGGAGGCGCCTCCAGCCCACCCCACGTGGCGCTGGCTCAGCTGGCACTGACCCGCCGCTGAGAGGGCCAGGGCCTTTCCGTCCGGGCAGCTGCTCTCACACCAGGCCGGCTGACACTGCCAGTGCACTTCCCAGACTGGAGCACTTTTACAGGCTTTAAAATAGATCCCTTCCCCAGATGCCTCAGATGGCGCAAGCCCCACCCGAGGGTGAGGATGGGCGGGGGCGCCCTCCCGTGAGGGGACGGGCAGGCGGGGCCCGGGCCGCCACACAGTCGCTTTCTCGGTGGCTGTTTCTTCAGCTGCTGGCACTACCTGCCTGCCTCCTCCACGGGGTTGGCAGGGCCAGAAGACCCCTCGGCCACGCGGGCTGCGGGGGAGGGCGGCGCAAGGGCCAGCCCAGGGCCGTGCCTGCTCCCAAGCGACAGAGATGAAATGTTCTCAAATCTTCTCAATCAAAAGCAGAGCAGAGCTCAGAGGAGGGAGCGAGTGAGGCCGCGCCAGAGCGCCGGGCCCGACCGGTTGCAGACGACCCGGACAACCCGGGGCGACCTCTGCGGAGCCCCGTCTCTGCTCCCCCATCTCCCTGACACGCCTTCAACCACCGACCACGGCTTTGGGTTTCATTGTTGTTGCCTTTTTCTCTTTTCTTCTTCTTCTTTTTAACAAAATCTGGAAACCACATCAAAGAGTAATTAAGACTGAGCTCCAGACGAAGGACTCTCCTCTAATGGAGCCCCCTAAACTTGTGACCCCGCGAGAGGCACTGGAGCTCGGGGTTTCCAGGGCGGCTCCGGGTCCAACCCTCTTGTCCTTCCCGGCCCTCCCGCCCCTCCGCGTGGAGCCCCCTCCCCTGCTGGCCGGCCACTGGCTCTGCCCTGCGCTGCTCCGCCAGGAGGTCAGGGTGCCCCCAAGCTGCGGCATGGGGGGCCAGGCATGAGGGCAGGCCCAGACATGGGCTGCTCTGGCCCAGACCGGGTTGGCACCCCCCGACGTTCCCGCCCTGGGGGAGCAGAGGAGAAAGCCAGCATGGTGCCAGGCGGGGCCTGCACAGCCCTTCCATGCCGTGGCTGGCACAGCTCGGTGGGAGGGAGCACGAAGACACGGCGTCTGGATGCGTCTCCTCCAGCGCAGAGCCGGAGAAGGCGCCCGTGTGGTGCGGACGCACTTCAGGCTGCCGTAGCTACCGCTGCGGGCTCTCTGAAGACGGGATTTTTACTTTTCCTCTTTACTCCACCTGAAGGCGATAAAGGGACACTCTGACCTTGGGAGCAGTATTGAGTTTCCCCTGGGAGGGGGCAGGTGTGTGCTCGGTGCTCTGGGGGGGCCAACCGGGCAGCTTCAGCACCCCAGAAGCAGGCCCGGCCCCACGGGTCTTCTCGGCAGCACCCACGGCCCACCCACGAGGCCCAGCGCTCTCGCTCTGCTGAGCGGGCCGTGTGCCCAGGGCCCGGGCTGCCCGGCAGTCAGGCCTGGGCCCAGCGGGCCGACTCGGAGACACGCACAGCCTGCGGTGGCCACTGCTGCGCCCTTCTGAGAACAGATGCCAGGTCACCCCGAGTCTGGGGAGGCCCCTGGCGAGCAGGCTGAGCAGTGAGTGTCCCTCAAAGGGATGGGGAAGGGCTGTTCTTCAGGAAGAGGGAAATCTCCCAAGCAATTGCTCCAGCCGCCCTCTTCAACTGCATTTCTTTCTTTTCTCCTCCTCCCTTCCTTTTCTGGCTTTAGGATAATTCGCTTTGGACTTAAGGTCGGAGAGGTTCTGATCGCTTTCCTGCAGGAGTGCTCTAAAATGGGCTCTTCCCCCAGGCCACCCCTCTCCGTCCATCTGTCACCCCCAGGTCTGTGTATCCACGTGTTCCACAAGCCTCTCCACTGGCACGACTAAACTGGGCCGCTCTTTCTCCCACGTCTCCCCACAGCAAAGTCTCCCTGCAGCAGACGGGCCGAGACTGTCGCCTAGGTCTGTGCCCGGCCGCTTCCTAAGCGCCTGCACCCCTGCCCTGTGCTCGCCGCTCCCCAAGTCCGTGGGCACTCGGCAACCCCCTTACACTGGCTCAGCACCAGGGCAAGCTGCTCTCCAGCCTCCGGTCTCTCCAGCTCAGCCGTTTCTCTGTTGCGCCACAGTCACCTCTTCAACAGGTGTGTTTGAGTGGGAACCTCTTCAAAATCTCACCACTGCCTCCAGGAGGGGAACACTCAACGGGGCTCTCAGCATCTGGCACCTGGCTTGGCATCTCTGCTCTGCACACCTATGGACCGCACCTGGCTCTGCCCAGCAAGCCTCTGTGCGCGTGCCTTCCCGCCTCCCCAGCGCGGCCCAGGCACCTCACCCTGAGGACCAGGTGACTGTCACGGCTTCGGCTTTCCAGGTACAAAGCAGTCCCTTCTGTGCGTAGCCTCACAACATGAGGTTCACGCCCGTCTAAAAGCGCTGCGGTCCAGGTAGGCGGGGGCACGTCTGCCTCCCCTGCTGGGCCCGGGACTCACTCCTGGTAAGGGCCAAGAGACTTGTGTGCCAAATGTTTCCGAAAATACGTGTGCACGTAGGGCCTGTGCAGCTGGGAACGGGTGCAAGTTGGCTGGCGCTCAGGTGACAGGACCCACCCAGAACGCCCGACCCAGCATCCTGCAGACCCAGCCAACCGCCAGCTTTGACTAGCGCGGATGGAAACTCTGCTGACTGAGTTCTTATTTTGTGGCCTATCAAAGAATCTCGAATTCCTTGTGTCACGGGCTACGTCCTGGTTTAGAAAAAGGAGGCCAATGACTCTTACTCTTTCCTCAAAAGGACGCGTCTTTTGTCATCGTTTTGAGGCGGTATATATACATATTGCTACGAGGTTTACATCATAATTAAATGCTACCAGAATCAACACTGTAACTATCAACACAGTATTATTTTTCTGGCTTCCACCTGTATCTGTAATTTCTCAAGAAGGAAAGACACGAAATGCCCCTTTACAAAGAGGGCAGGAGAGACTCTTGACCTTCTTTAGCTGCATGAGTTTTTTCCATCGAAAAAGGGAAAGGACTTAGCTTGCTGGTGGGTTTAGAAGTCATTTTGTATTCTTTTTTATACTTTAGAGTATTGCAAAAAAAAAAAAAAAAAAACGCAAAAAAGGAAACAAAAAACCCAGAACGGGGAGCAGTCTCAAAGGGACAGACACAGGGACCCTGGAGAGCACCGGGGTGCCCATGGGCCTCCCTCGCCCAGTGGGGCGGTCCTGCTCCTGCTCCGCTTCGGGAGGCGCCTCCAGCCTGTGCCCTGCCCTGCTGGCCACTTCCCAGCTGCTTTGCTGCTGCTGTTTACTCACGCACTTTTCCTTCACCCGTAATACCTCAGTATATTTCTCTTCAGGCAAGGATTCTTTTGGCTGGCATACAGTCACAACACGAAACAGTAATAATAATAATAATGTTAAACAGCAACAACCTAGGAAGGTCCCCAACTTCTGGTGAGAACGGGGGCTCTTAGTGATCTTGGGGTTGTGGGCCCCTCTGGAGGCCTGTGGGTCCTTCCTAAGAATAAAGCTTTTAAATCCGTAAAGTAAAACACTTGTGATTACAAGGGAACTAAGCTACATTTAAATACACTTATCGAAATATTACTAAAGATTGTGATTGTCTGTTAAAGCATTAAACAACATCTACAAATCTCAATGTTATTTTCTAGAACTGCATTTCCAACTGTGGGCCGGTTGTGAGAGAAACACCAGGAGCAGCAGAGCAGAAGGTGCTCACGGAGCAGCCTCAGAAAAGGGCAGAGCCGCCCTAATATTTGGGGGCCCAGCGTGTGACTGTGTGATGAAGGATTAGATGTTACAGGTAGGTACATCTTACTTTTCTTAGTGAAAAGGAGATCGCCGGCTATAGCTCAGACGCTGACTATCAAGGAAAAAGGCGTTTAAGCAGGGCAGGCTTTACTTCACCAGCTTCTCAGCCTGCTTAGGAACCGAAATCGAGAGAAAGGGAAAGCGATGCGAATTCCACGACATACCGGAGAAATACTTGATTCGCTTGAAACTGAAACCTTTTCAGCTGGCCAGACCTTAAATCATATGTCAGTAACGATCTTTTTAATACTAATTAATTAAATAAAATGAAAAAAGGTCTATGAAACTTGATCTGGGAGAACAAAGTTGAAGTAACCATGGCACTGGGACTTTGTGGGGTTTTCACTACATCAGGAAGTCATTACACAATATTTTCCAGAAGTGAAACAGTGAGTCTAACTGGAAAAAAATGTGGAAACATTTAGTTAGAACAGTAGAGCAAGGTATTAAAGACTCTTTTAAGGGGTTAACTCTGAAGGAAAATATGCAAATAATTAGGCCCTTAAACGTGTTTTTAATTACAAGGCTGGGATAAAAGTCAGGGGTATAATCTGGCCCTGTGTCCTCTCCCTAAGAACCCCTTCCCTGCACGGCGATGCTTCTCGCGCTCACGTCACCGTGGAGACCCAGGCTGACAACCGGGGATACTTCAGAGAAACACTAGGGGGGCTCCCCTAGCACACCCCTGAGGGCCATGTCACATGCCTCCCTCGACATCCACTGGCAAGACTGAATCACAAACTCGGGCAGAGACACACGGTTTTCACCTCTGGAGTCAAAATTCACTCATGCCAGTATCTCCTTCCAGTTCACGTGAATGTCAAGGGCTTTGAGAAATGCATTTCCCTGTCTTCACTTGGCTGCGTCCTCAACGCCGGGAGCCCCGGCGGCCACACGTCAGCCGTGCAGCTGAGCTTCCTGTTCGTGGCACACGCCCTCCTAACAAAAATGAATTCTGCAAAGACCAGAGAGGTTTTGACTTGAATAAGGGTGAGTGGGGAAGGAAGTGAAAAGCACAACGTACAATTTATCATCTTGGCCTTGTGCCAAAAATCCCCTAAAAGGTAGAAAACTAAGATGGACAAATGCTAAATGAATCTCAGGCATCCAACTATGGTTCCTTCGACACACGTGTATCGAGAACCTATTGTGTTCTCCGTCTGAGCTGCTGAGGACTCTTCAGTGACAGCAGACGAAGCTCTCCAGGGGAGCCTCTCGAGCCAGCCCTGCCAACCCGAGGAGACTGAACCCCCCTCTCGCTTGCTAGAGGTAAAGGAGATAAAGAGACATTAAAGGAAGTCAAAATACTATTTCGTGCATCAGGCGCAGCTAACTGCTTTCTCTGGCTGGTGGTTTCCATGTCCACCTGCGTCACAGGGCACGTTCCACGATACGGGTCTTCGCAAAACATCCTAAAATAGCGCTACTTTGAACACTACCCTATCAACCAGAGAGAATTTCACTAGCTAAAAATACAACAAGGTCTCAGGAATGAGGCTCTACATTCAAAGAGTGACAAAACAATCTTAAGAAAACTGCATTTCTAAAATCTTCAGCTACTCATTCTTTGCTATTTATTTATCTGCTTTGTTGTACCAGCATTCTGCAGCAAACATTAAAAGACGCAAGTTTAGGAAAACGTTACAGGGGAAAAAAAGCCTTAAAATCGAGACCATGGGCTTCCCTGGTGGCGCAAGGGGTTTTGCGCCGCACGGTGGGGCTTCCGCGGCCACTGCAGCACGAGTTCGACCCCCAGCCAGGGAGGGACCCACATGGCATGGCAGACTTCTCCTGAGGGGGCAGACTGCTCCCCTCAGCAGTGTATTTCTGTCAATCTGCTTGTTCTGCTCCCCATGCTGTCTCTGGTGAATCCTCTCACCCCCCACACCTTTGGCCTGTACCCCAGTTCTTATATACATGAATAAATGAATCTAAAAAAAAAATAAGTAAAATCGAGACCATTTTATCCATTACCTCTTCTCTCTGAACTAGAAAGAGACTTTCATTTTCCAGGAGGAAACCATCACGGTTCCTTTATGGAACGCGACTTGAGAACCACTTACAGGTAAAAGGCCGCTTATACGTAGTTACACCTCAGCCTCAACCCCGTCTGGGCCAAGGAACTCTGACTAGTTCCAAGTCCTGAGGGTCACGGACATACTTGCTGGGGTCACAGAAACTGAAATTTCTCAGACTCAGGGACAGAAGGAGCACCTGGTGCACTGACAGGGCTGGCTCCCCGCACCCCAACTTACAACTCGTCCTGGACGTTGTCCGTCAGCTTGAAGAGCTGCTCCTGCCCCTCGGCCTGGCTCTCCGAGTACCGGGGCAGCAGCCCCTGGGGGCCCGTGCAGCACCGCGGCATCCGCACCCGCTTTGCTTGAGTCCTAGCAGGTAAGGGGACAAAGAGCAGAGAAGTTAGGGGGTTCCAGTCGAAATGACGGCTCTTCCTGCCCAACCCCTTCCGAGACCCGCCCCCTGCCCAGTGACTGGCATTAAACTCCAGCAGTGCCTGAGGACGGTGGGAGGACAGTGGGAAAGGCTTCGATTTCGCATTAGAATCTTGCCGCTACCATTTCCTGCCGACCCGGTGGATGCTTCAGTTACCGTCTTAACCCTCGGTTCCTGATTTCTCCATGAAACGGAGTGACGCTACCTACCTCCCAGGCCTGCTGTGAAGAGCAAATGAAATACTCCTGCCAAGTCTGTGCCTGACCCATGGGGTGACCCCCCCGAGGGGGCGCTCGCTCTTGCTGTGATTGCAACCTTCACGTGGCCACACCCTATTTTTCTAGGACTCTCTTCGGGAGAGGCACCTTTGGTCTCACGATGGGTCAGAAAGAAGAGTGGGTGACCTTGGACATGACTCACTCGTCCAGACTGCCTCTGAGACGAGCTCAGCTGCCCGGCTGCAGGCGAGGCTGCAGTGACCCCAGGGAGAACGGCACCCCGACTGGTCCCAGCCCCGTAGCCTGGGGTTCTGCAGTGGCCCACGCTCACGCCACTCAGCTGTCAGTTGCCCAGAGGAATCTGCTTTGCTATGGCTTTCAGGGTAGACTGGTGTTGTCTTTTTCCACAAACCATATGCAGGGTAATTGATAAGTACTTTTTGGTGTTTTCCTAGAAACAGGAGTCCATGTTTGTCTTGGAAAGGCTGTGCATATTTCAGATGACTGATAAGAGTATGTGCAGCCTGTCCTCGGCCTTGTACTTGCTGTACTTTTCATTATTTGTTCCTGGATTCCACTGAAGGAAAACATCCCCCTCTAGACACATCTACAAGAGAGAGAGAGGCTGACACCCTGAATCAGCACCTCAGAACCACGCACGAGCAGCACTGCCTGCTACTGGCAAGGGCGGAAAATGCCCTGGTGGGCGAGCCAGGCTGGCGGTGAGGACGAGGCCCGGCGCTCTGGGGCGCAGGCCAGCGCTCGGCTTCGAGCACACCGGGGTCTGGAGTCCCCTACCCGGGTGAATCTGGCATGTGCGGGAAAAGCCAGAAATCCAGAGATTTTTTTTAAAGTTCTGTAATGAGGAGGCTCTAAGTGCTACTGATGCTCTTCACGGGTGATGCAGAGACAGGGAAGAAGTCTCAGCCATCTGCGCTCAGGAACAGGTGAGAACCCTGCATTTCTGTGTGCTCCCATATTCGCCCACACACACGGTGTCAAGGCCTTCAAGACCAGGCCTGCCGCTGGCTGTCCAGTGCCCCCTTGCTGAGAGCTGCGGCGGCAGCGTCGGGGCCACTGCAGGGCACGCTTGACAAGTGCGCTTTGAAGGGCGCCAGCGAAACACTGCACGAGGGGAGTAGGGGGCTACCTTTCCAGATGGCAGAGCCCTCTCACCTCCTCCCCTGGTGAGGAGACATCCAGGCTCACCCCCAACACCGCCCGGGGCAGGCCGGACTAACGGTCGGACTTTCTGCCACCCGAGGCCGCTCCTGCAGGCCAGCCGGCGAGGCCCAAAGGCTCCTCGCAGGGACCATTACAGGAAGCTGCGCTCCGACTTCTCTCACCACATCACCCCCGTCTCTCAGGAGGTCTCGAGGTGCAGCTTGCAAACACCTGATCCAACTATTTCTCCGCTCAGTCGCAGCGAAGAAACGATCTCTGGGCGATCAGAACAGCCGCGTAACTTACTGTTTCTATGTCCATGTTTTGTCAATCAGACCGACCCTTTCAAAAATGCAAGTTAGACCAAGTCAATCTTGTACTCAAAACACATTTGCTTCACGTCTCGCTTTGATAAAACACTGCCTTCTTGCTTGGCTCCCCGTCTGGGATGCAAATTCCATGAGAAAGGGGATTTTGCTTCGTTCGCTGCTATCCCGGGATTGAGAACGGCACCTGGCTCAGGTGGAGGCAGCGAAGACGAGGCGGATACGTGCGGAAGGGCCCCCGCCGGCTGCGCCGCAGGGACTCGGCGCAGCCACGACCCGCCTGGGGAAAGGTCACGGTGCACCTGTCTAGCCCACCGGTCAGCACAAAGAAGAGCACAGGAAGGCAACGTCACGCAGTTCACGTCTCTGCTGATACACGCCCTTTCCTTAGAAGAGCAGCCCCTCTGTGAGCGCCAACACGGGAAGATGCGCTGCGAGGGAGGAAACTTACCCGGACCCTGGTGGGTCCGAGAGAGCAGAGACGTCAGGAAAGGTGGTTTGCTTCTGGGCCTGGGCTCTGGGAACCCGTCTTGTAAGAACTGGGCCGCAACCGAGAAAGTCAGCACAGCCTCTTTGGCACAGAGCAATTTCTGGACTCTGCGACCCCGCCCCGGGGCCTTCTCCAGGTTAGAGACCCAGGCTCTTTCCCACACGTTCTAACTGCAAGACCGAAGCCCACTCACGCGCCCAAGGGCACAACGCGGACGGGCTCTCGTGCTGCCCCCGCCTGTCCGGGGTGCCGGCTTCCCCACAGGCTGCTGGCACCCTCCCGCCCCACGGGCCTCACTTCCATCAACCAAATCCCAGGGAAGGCTGGACACAGAGTGCAGACGGGGGGTGGGGGGGGGCTCCCTGCGGCCCCACGGCTCATTTTTTTACATGACACAGACGAAAAGAGAATTCAGCTTTTCCATAAAAGGAAACAGTCGATCCCTCACGGTCTTAGAAGAGGGAAGACTTCGAGACGGGGTGATTTAGGCAAGCCAAGCAGAAAGGTGGGTTAGAGGAATATGCTTCTCACAACTTCCTATGGGCCAGCTCATCATTACTGGCGACCTGCGAAATTATTCTTCCTTCTCTGAAACTTAACTAAAAATTTTAACTTCTGAGGTCCAAGTAGGGAGATGGGGGGGTGGGGGGGACGTGTGCTTAAAATCACTAAGAACAAATTTAGCCCCAAACTTAATCCAAGAAGCATGAACGAAGCCTAACAAGCTAAGGTTTTCAAACCTTGCAAGTCGGCAAAAAATCCCAAGTGAAACCCTGCCAGGCAGGCGGTGCTGACGGCGGCTCTACCCAAGACCCAGAGCCGCACAGACGCACGGGACCCTGCGTGTGTCCCCTCTGGTGCACACAACTCGTCCCTCAGCGTCTTCATGCCGTCCCAGCCTGGGGGGTCTGAGGGGAGAGGGGCTCTACTCCTTTTTTTAAACTAGATTTTAGGACTGGATTTCCAGCTCATCGTTAACCCCAGCTCAAGGACCACTACCATGGCCGCCTTTATGGGGAACGATAAAACGCACACCTGTGCCGCAGCACAAACCCCAGCACCGACCACAGCCCCAAGGCTCCTGTGTGGTGCTCGGCCCACCCAAGACTCCCGCTCGCCACTCCCTTGCTGCTCAGCCTCCGGCGTCCTGCCCATTCCAGAAGCGCTCTGCTGGCTCTTGCTAGCGTCTCTGGCATTGGGCTTCTTCAAAAAGACACCCTGCCTTTTTACGCCTGGGGATTTACCGCTTCCTCCTTGAAGTCACACCGCTGAGGGCCAGACAGCCCTTGGCCGGTGGCGGTCATGGGCGGCCGCCCCACCTCCGCATGCGGGGGCGCTCGCCTGTCTTTCTGTGGCTGGATGTGGGTCGGCTCCAGACCACGGCTCCGCCAGTGCCGCCGGCTCGCCTGTCCACGTCTCCCCGGGACGTGGGTCGGCTCCTGTAGCGGCAGGAAAGAGGCACAGGAGCAAGGTTCCGGATGGTTCTGGGCAGACGGGTCAGGGAAGGAGTCTCGGAGCCCTCGGTGGCTTTCCATGCTTTATTTAGTAGAGGCGGCCAGGTGCATGGCAGGCAGGGGGGCTGGGGGCCGGGAGGCTGGCAGGCCGCCCAGCCCCCAGCGCGTCTCACCCTCTCGGCTGCTGCTCCTCTTGCTGGTACTGTCGGTCCTGGCGTCCTTAAGATGCCGCCCATTTAAACCCGTGTCCCAACTCAGGTGCACCCACTTGCGCATGGCCACAGCACCGCAGGTGTCCATCATCACGGTGGTGGGAGGGATGGAAATGCCTGATCATTCTCTGACCCTACAGCTCCAGACCGCGGCTCCGCCAGTGCCACCGGCTCGCCGGTCCCCGTCTCCCGACAGCACGCATGGAGCGGCTCTGGGACGGCTAGGAGGCGTCTACCGCTGGTCACAGGGCACCGGTGCTCACGAGCAGTGCGATTCAGGTCGCGTTCGAAGCGGCTTGGTCAACTCACACCCCCACCACCAGCGCGTTTAAGGCTCTAGGAACCCAAATCCTCCCACATTCGTGTCGTCTAGGGCGGCACTGGCCCGGGATAGCAGCGGCCACGTGTGGCTGCCAAGCACTTGGGGTGTGGCCAGTGTGACAAAGGAACTGCGTTTTTTAAAACTTAAACAAAAATTTACGCACCAGACAGTACTGGCCTGAACGCTGCCACGCCTGCGTGGATATGAAGTAGCATCTTGTTTTCTCACCTCAACCTAAAGGACGGTGTCCAGTGAAATGGGGAGCAGCTGGTGGACTGCGCCCCCAGGCCTACAGCAGGAAGACCCGCCTCCCAGCCGCCATGCCCACGTCCGAGGGGCCGTTCTGGACCCCGGCCGGCAGCTTGCTCCTCTCAGCGTCCCCCTCCCCGGGAGCTGCCGCCTCCAGGGAGGTGGGTCGGCCGTCCGGGTGAAGGCTCCTTGAGCAGGGGGTGGCAAATGCCACCCACTCGCCTCTCCTTAGCGGACAGCGTCTCTTACTGACACTTGACATAAAAGGTAGTTTACAGCGCGAGCCTGTTTAGCGCGTAAGCAGCGGCTCGGCCCCCACAAGCCTTTGTTTAGCCAAAGGTCTGTGGCGGGTTTAATTGCTGCCAGCTGGGGGCTCGTCGGCCATTTTAAGCCCTCAGCTGCTGCGGTTTATAAATTTCACAGTGTATAGAAAGAAGCAGGTCTTCCAGTCAACCAGCTAATCCAAAATGTCAGCACCAAACGAACTTGAGCTTTGAACTCCATGAAAATGTCAGGAGCCGGCCGCGCAGCACGACGCCGCCTCCCCGGGGAGGGGCTGCCGATACAGTGGCTGATCCCCTCAGACACCGGCCGCAGCGATCGATACGGAGCTGCCCGGCCATGCCCGCACCCTCGGGCCCCACGGCCACGCAGACGCAGGAAACCTGACCACCGCCCGTGCTGCCCTTGCCCTTCAGCCCCAGGGCCCAGCGTGACCGGCCACTTGGTGCGGCGCCCCACGGGGAGCGGCCTGTCACGGGCCCGGCTGGAGGCCGCTGCTGCTGCACAGAGACGCTCCCAGGGGCGTGAGCTGGGAGGGGTGCGGGGCCATGTCCCAGCCAGGGCGGTTCGGGAACCACGGGCAGGTGAGGCTTGAGCGCGAGAGGCCAGCCCGTGACTGGCCAGCGCAACAGGACCTTTCCCGGCCGGTGACACGGGCGCTGGCCCCAGCCACATGAGGCACGGTGCTTCGCGTACCTTACGTGAGTGTCCAAGCCCTTGTTTTAACTGAGTACCGTACTGATGCGCACGGCGTTGAGCCGAGCACAGCGAGGAGGCCGAGAACAGGCTGGCGCAGATCGCCTGCGCACGCACCGCCCTGGGGGTGACCCCGCGAGGCGGCACCACCCGGATGCTCTCGGAGACGCTGCACCCTGTCTGGACAGCGCGCGTGCTGCGGGTCGCTCGAGCTGGAACCTCGGGGCCTGGGAGCCCCGGGAGCCCAGCTCGTCTCTCCTCCCTCTCCGCTTTCAAAGACGGAGCGGTAAAGCAAAGCACTTCTACTCCGCAGATCTTAGTCCTCCCAGTGCCAGCTAAGCAGAGCCGCTCCAAAGTCTGCCTCACTTTACATGGGTTCTTTCCCACAGGTCCACGACAACCAGAAAAATCCACTTTGCAGAACCTCGTCAGAGAGAGAGTGCAGCCCTCGAGTTAACAACTGAGTTCTGGCAGTGTAATTTCTCAAACCAAAAACCTGTACCAATACCTGCCAGGACGGTTTGGTCTTGGAGGCTTGGGGAGACCGGCTGGGGGCTGGCCTCGCTGAAAGGAGAGGCGCCAAAGGGGCCGCCACCACCAGGAGCAGGGCGGGGCAGCCCCCAGCCCTAGCGCAGAGCGCGCTCGTGCGCAGGCCTTCAGTAAGGGGCGAATCGCGTTTCCGGGGAGCTTCCTGGAGGGACAGAGGGAGGCACACGGGGCTGGAGGGCGGGCTCTGCCGCCAGGCCAGCTGGGTCTGCAGACTGGCCCAGGCCAAGGTGTGGAAGCGACGGGAGCCTGGGTTTCCTGACCCACAGGACGCGACCAGCCGGGCGCTGGGAGACGCCCACGCGCTGACCTGACCCGGTCACTCGGGCGGCACGCAGTAGCGCCCCAGACGGCGCCGGCGACAGGGAGCAGCTGCTGAGCGGTCCTGGGCACACCTAGCCCGGCCCAGCTGGGGCCAACCACCCACCTTCTGACTTGGTTTTCTTACTAGGGAACACGCTTCAGACAGAAATATCCGCCTTCCCTGCCTGGGCTTTCTCAGGAACATGCCGCTTACCTCTCCCTGGAGCTCTGAAGTCACATGTGTAACAACACATAAAATCCCTCATTGTGTTGTTGCAACTGAAAATGTGGGAAAGCAGGCGATCATGAAGTGGTCAGAAGTTACATTACTCAGCTGTTAAGTTTTGAGTGATTTGACATCGTGCAGCAGAGACGACACTTCCTGGGCTGGTTTTCTCCCATCTGTGGGATTCACACCTGACTTGTTTATAGGGGTCGAGGTTTCCTGTAACCTGACGCACGTTTTGGGGACCCCGTGACACTGCAACTGCCACAACTGGTAGGACTAATGCGGGCGGTCATGCCGGTGGGGATTTAAGCTCGCGGAAGAAAACGACTTCAGCGTCTCCCCCGTGTCAACTCACAGCCTCAGGAGTGAGACCACCTGGTCACAAGCCTGGGGGATGGTCAAGGTCAACTCACTCCACAGAGAAGCCCAGGCCAGTGGTCACAGGCGGAAGTCCTGGGGCTTCCTGAGGTGGCTGCCTCACGTTGGCGTACACGCTGGGGTTGCTTTGCTGCCTGAGAACACTGGACGGTTCATAAAGTGGTTGATAGCTTCCAGCAGCACTCCACGAACGAACAAGGCATACTGCAGAAAGCAAGCTTCCCGTGTGTTCAAGGCACAGCGCTCTGAATCCGGGAGTGCGGACTCGCAGGGATTCTCAGACGTGGCCAACCTCCCGGACCACCAGTCGGTCGCCGCTAACGCCAACCCCAAAACAGTTCACATGGGACGAAATACACAATTTCTGGTAAAACTGATTTTGTGGCCATTAAGAACAAATACGATAACAAGCTGATTAAAATAAGTAAACCAGGTTGATTCTGGTGTAAGATAAGCTGAATAATGCCCCTGCCCCACCTGGTGCCGTGGGGTCTCCACCCCGCCCTGCTTCCTCTCACACACCAAGGTGCGCCCTCCGATGACCCAAGCCGAGCAGGTATGGGGGCGCTGCAGCCTGCCAACGGGGTGATGATTCTGCCTTTTTCAAGACCACCTTTTCATCTGGGCAAAGTTCTATACATACTTTACCATCATACAGTGTGATGGAAAAGAAAAAGAGGGAAGAGGAGATGCCTCAAATCGGATAAGGGCACTGAACACGAACGGGTGCGCCGAGAACGGCACACCCGTGGTCGCCACACACAGGACAAATGGCAGCTGTACCAGGCCCCGCAGCTGCACTTTTGGGTGGCAGGGCGCTGGGAGGGCCACAGAGGCCGCAGCAACGCACCTGCTTTACCAGGGAGGGGGTCCGTGTGGAACCAGGCATGGGAAGTGTTGAACGGAAGCAGCAGGGCCCACGTCCTTGTCCTTCCTGTCATCGTTGGACCCCAGTGCCCGGAACAGTGCCCGGCACGCTCCGATGCAGCCCCAGACCGACAGATGGACGTCCAAGCCAGGGCTGGTGGCACAGTCGGGGCTGCTGCCTGGGGCCAGGCGGTGGCCCGTAGGAGAACTCCTCCCCCAAGACCGAGCCAGAGAAAGGCTGGTGTTGGTAAAAGCCCAGGAACCCCTGGAGCACGGGATGCTGATCATCCCATCCTGAGGAACACTAAAGTTACTGACCTGGGTCATGGCCCCCCAGGGGCAACCAGAGAGCTGCCGGCTGGCCTCAGGGGAGTGTGGCCATCCCTTCTTTTCCAGGAAGAGCAGGGGGGCCTGGAGCTCTGGAAACGGCTCCAGGGCTCTGGCTCCCTATGGAGAGTCCACTCCAGACTCGGCAGCAGGACTCGCCCAGTGCAGAACTCGTGATCCAGGCGGTCAGTTTCTGCACCAGTTCAAATGCCCAGAAGTCGCCTACACGGGCCCGACTGCCTGGCTTTCGTTGCCCGGGGCCCCACGTTTAGGTTCCGTGACCTATAAATATGAAGGAGTCCACCCAGCACCTACCTACCTGCTTCTCCTCCCCCACCCTCGGCCAGCTGGCGCCTTCGTACTGTCTGTCCTCAAATTTAACGTGCGGAGCAGCTCTCTCAGACGCCCAGGCCACCTCCGGTCAAATCTGTCCCCCGACAACAAGAGATGGTACCTTCTCTCTGGACGTGTGTCAAACTGCCGCTGGCCCATCACGCCCCCACCCTCAAGAGGAGTTTCCAGGCACCAGACGACAACTCTCTTTGCTTGGGCTCTCGCCACAGGGCGGCAGCTACACAGCCAGAGCTACACAGTAACAACCCGCGTGTGGCTGAAGGGGGGCTGCGTGCCACGGGCCTCCTTCTCCTTGGACCGAGCAGAACACAAGCTGGCACCTCAGGGATGCCCCCTGGGCCCTTCAAAGGGGCACCTTTCTGCCTCTTTGCCCCGATGTTCAACCTGGTGACAGAAGATCACCCTTTATTTGGTGATAAGAAGGTCAAGTGCCTTCTGATTAGGCACCGCCAGTGTGAACATGAATGGGACTGGCTGCCACCGCCCATCAACCCTTGGCGAACTGGTTTGTTTGGTCTGGACAGCAAACAACATTCCACACTACTGGATTTTTTTCTCCCATATCCCCTGCGGCCTCATCACCCCCCAACCCTTTCTTAAAAATTACAATCTGTTCTGCTGTCTCAAGTTACGTTCTGTAAATAATAAGCAACACTGATGAAATGCAAAAAGCTGAAAATTTGTAAAGCGGAGAGAGCTCCAGAATGTCCACATCTGCGCCACATTAAACACGCACTCAACAGATTTGCTGATTCCTGTCTAATCAGCGCACGGGGGTGGCGGGGGCCAGAAGGGCCCTTGTGCCACAGGCCACAGCCAGGCTGAGGGCCGCCACAGGGGCAGGGAGGGGAGGGACCTGGCACCAGGCAGCGCAGATGCCAAGCCCAAGACAACGGCATTTGGCCGCCAGCCCCTCCGTGGGGGATGTGTGCACCGCAGACTGGGAGACAGGCGCTGGAGGTCTGTGGCCGGACCACGGCAGAGCCACAGCCCAGAACACACCCTCCCTGGCCCTCGATGTTGCTGACGCTGGGCCCGTGGTGGTCAAACTAAATAACATGCTTTAATGACCAAATGTCTCGCTCGGAGGGGCTGGCTCCCTATACACTGAAATGACTGCAAAATAAAAATGTAACGGGAGGAAACCAATTAAAGTTCATTTGGTAAAATGTTTAGAGGCTACAAAAGCTGATAGCTGCTACGCTGGGAGAAGGTTGATCCCATCTTTTAAAATTTATTTTATTTATTTATGCATACAAGAGCTAGGGTGTAGGCCAGAGGTGTGGGGCAGGGGTGGGGGCGGGTTGGTGAGACGATTCCCCAGAGACAGAGTGGGGAGCAGAACAGGTAGATCGACTGAAACACACCGCTGAGGGGAGCAGCAGGCGAGGTCGGAGAGGTCTGCTGTGCTATGTGGGTCCCCTCCCTGGCTGGGGATCAAACTCATGCTGCAATGGTTGAGACAACCCCTTGTGCAACCAGGGAGGCCCCCCATCTTTCTTTCAAGCATCTCTTGCCCTGTCTCTGTCTCTCTCACAGATGCACACACGTGCATGCGTCCACACACACAGGCACGCATTCTCCCACTTGAGAAAAACCAGCAAAGCCTAAGAGACAAAGTGGCACGTTTTAAATGTGTGGCATCGTGCTTAGTCCCTGTTTGATCCCGAGGTTCAGTGTTGGAAAGAACCAGGTTCAGACTCAACTATGGCAGAAGAGCCTGTGGGTCTCTGAGGACGCTCCAGGAGAAACTGAGGACACTGATGCCTCTCGATTACAGCTCTCATCATCTGTATCTGCCCCGAGGGGAGGAGACACCAGGGGAAGCTGTGGAGGCCAGTGAGGCACCAACCCTCAGCTGCGTTACTGACTGCGCTGGCCTCCTTGTACAACATGCTCACGAGGGAGTGTTTTACTAGCATTGTGTTTCAAAGAGAAGGAACTGGGGCTTAGAGAGATTACAGAGTCTATCCAAGGTCAAGGTCATTCCGCTGGTAAGTGGCAAAGCGAGTCTAATTCCCCTGTACTCAGTAAACTTACGACCAGCAGGACTGTAGATGAAAATCTCTCTGATACACATGCCCTGAGTCCATGACTGTGTTAAGCACCCAGGAAATCCTGGAAGGATACCAGAGAAGTCCATGCCATGACCTCAGGAAGCTTACACTCCAGTCCTGCACTCACACTGCCATGGCAGGCCACGCTTCCTGAAGGCAGGACAAAGACTTTATTACCACAAAGATGACTGGCAGAAATACTCCTCTGCTAAGTCTTACAGCGGAACTAGCAGTAAACAACCACTAGGACGTAGGTAGAAACAAACAAGACTAGCAGACCACACCACACCCAGTTCCATGCTAAGGCAGCTGGTGAGCACTGTAAGTAGCCACAGCTCTCCTTTAAAGTTAAGGTTAATGTGCATGAATGGGGCCTACCAGCTGAAAATCTGAATTTCATTAACATATGGAAGAAAGATATGTACAAACTAGGTGAGATGCTGATTAAATGACAACTATTAGAAGGAGGAGAATCCACAGAAACACCGTACTGAAAAGGAAGACAATCTCTGACTTCAAGGGACTAAGAAAAGATTGGGCTAAGAAAACACAAAGGCAATTCACAGAAGAAAAAATCAAATGCCCAACTAAAAGATGAAAAATAAGTTTCAACGCTCTTAATTAGCAGAGAAATGCCAGAGAAATGCTGAAAGTCATCCTCACAGATGAAGAGACTGAAAAGCAGGACAGCCTTGCTCTTCGTGGGGTACCTGCTTCATGAAGCCCCTGACTGCACTTTGACTGAGGGGCAGCCAGAAGGGCTGGGGAAGGGCCCTTCTCCAACACTGTGGGTGGCGGAATAAATGATCTCAGCTTCCTAGACAGCAATGTATGATGTGTTTCAAAGCAGAAAAAGCATATATTCTTTAACTCAGCAATTCTATTTTCAGAAATTTACCTTAAAGATGGGCCTCTCTGTAGCACAGGGGTTAAAGTCTCAGTACTATCAAGTTTTGGTCAGTCACTACAGCAAGAGTTTGATCCTCGGCCAGGGAGCTGACCCTTATGGCACAACAGACCTCTCCTGTCGCTCCTGCTGCTCCTCTCAGCAGTGTATTTCAGTAGATCTGCCTGTTCTGCTCCCTACTGTCTCTGGTGAATCCTCTCATCCCCACACCTCTTGCCTGCACACCAGTTCTTTTATGCATAAATAAAAATAAATCTTAAAAATATTTTACCTTAAAGAGAGGAATTACACAAGCATAAAAAGAGATATATAAAAGATGTCTTGTAATAGTAAAAAATTGGAAACACCCATCCATAATAAAAGACTAAGTATACTGAATATAGGCAATTTAGTGTTATGTAAATGCTTAAAGTATTTTTAAATTTGGGAACGTTAAGATGTTCTAGAGTCAGTGAGTGAAAAAAGGTTACACTATCAACAACTGTGCTCCCTTTATGTAAAATCACATATATATATACGTATGTTTTCACATAGCAATATCCACAAGGTTACCGCTATTAGCCTTTTGGTGATTACTGACAGGTAGTGAGATTGGGTTCTTTTTATTTTTTAAAAAGAATTTATTTACTTATGCACACAAGAGCTGGGGTCCAGGCCAGAGGCGCAGGGGGCGAGAGGATTTATCAGACACAGAGCGAGGAGCAGAACAGGCAGAGCGACTGAGATACACTGTTGAGAGGAACATCTACTGCGCCATGTGGGTCCCCTCCCTGACAAGGGCTCGAACTCACACTGCAGTGGCTATGGAAGCCCCACGGTGCGGTGCTCAACCCTTTGCGCCACCAAGGAGACCCTGAGATTGTGTCCCTTTTATTCTTTAAAAGGGACTAGTACTGACCTCATCAGCATGCACCTGGAACTGAAAGTCCTTGGGACAGTGTCTATACAATGTAAGTGTCCATGCATTACTGGAATTCCCTGAACACTTGACTTCTGTACAATTTTAAAACTCAATTTTTAAAAAAGTATTTTTAAAAAAGTACCAGAACGTCTCAAGTACACCTAAAAAGCAAAGCACGAATGAGCACGGACTTCGATCACCACAGACCATGCAAGCTCAGGGGGTACCGAGTTGGGAGGAGGAGTCAGAGGCTTCACCTGGAAGGGCTTTCTTCCAGGTAAGGGGAGGTCCTGGTGGAGATTTCTCTAGAAATCTAGTGACGACTGACCGCTATGCCGCACACCGCTTCTGCAGGCCGAAGGCACGCCTCCATGGTGCTGGATGGCGCTGAGGGCCGGGGCTGATGCTTTGTGAACCTGAGGGTCCCCTTCTGCGGGAAGCCTCCTTCCCAGCCCATGCAGCTTCCTTCTCCAGCGCTGGCTTGATTTTCAACCCTGAACAGCCTGAGAGGGCCACTCTTGCTTGCAGTGACCGGCCAGCTCCCAGCGGCACACCCCGACGCGGGAGTCAGCAGAGGGGTGCTCGGCGGGCCTGCAGGACACGGCCACTCACAGCCCGCTCCCCAGAGTCCTGTAAGGCAGGACACGGATTGCGAAAGAGGGATCGGAGAGTGGGTAAAAGCAAGAGCACGCTGCCTCCCAGCTTGCCCGAAATTCCCCTCCTGCTGACATCGGGGTAGAGAACATCTGGAACTGGTTTTGAGGCTCTCCAGCTGCAGAGCCACTAGCGAGAAGTTCGTGTTTCACTGGGAATTGCATTTCAGGGGCTTACAGACTGTCCTTTCTGATTCTCATCTGGGTGAAGTACAACCTAGGAGACAAGCTGGTTCAGAGACCACATCAGCTTCGCTTTGAAATTCTTCCCTCCCCCACCCCGCCCCCCAAAGCAGATTTACTGGCCCAGGTGGTAAGGAATCAGAAAATGAAAGAAAAGGACGTGGGGTCATCTCAGGTGCACTCCGATGCCTTTATAAAGATCAGGCGCACCCCTCGGGTCAGAGCTGACACTGGAGCTCCAGAGCACTTGTCCCAGCCGGCAAGAAGCAGCACGACTGGGTCCGTGTGAACTGCCAGGCTGGGACTTGCCTGGACAGGGCTAGAAAAAAACGTGGACTGAAAATGTGTTAGAACTTGTGGGAGGCCAGGAGGCAATGGGCAAAGATGCTAGATCCTTTGGGAAATGCGGGGCAGATCTGGTGCCAGCCGTGGCTCAGGCCCCCCGACAAGCCTTTTGCGGTCGGACTCCCCGGGCTGTGGGCGCCGGCCCGGGAGCAGCACAGCCGTCGGCAGAAAGCACCAGTCCTCACCTGGCTTCACTGCACCTGGGGAAAAGCAGGTGCATCCAGGTGTCTGCCCAGTGCAGACAGAGGGCAGGTGGCTGTCCCTGACGGGAAACACAGAACCTCTATTCTAGCCTCTCGGCCAGCTGAGGGTTTGTTTCTCCCTCCAGACCTGGATCCAGAGGCAGAAAGGAAGGGCAGGCGTGAAGCTTTATACCAGCCAAGTTCCTTGGGGGAGAAAAGAAGCAGGGAGGCTGGGACTACCGTGACGCTGACAAGAGGGGTACGTGACACACCGCAGGCGAGAGGGGACTCTTCAGAGGCCTTTCTCTCCCAAAAGCTCGCGCAGACACAAGATGCAGATTTTCTTCTGCTCGTTGCATAAAGCATTGGGTACATCCTAGTGCTCTGTCTAAGGTTTTTGCAGATAAGAATTCCCACAGACCCCAGTTAGTAAGCCCTCTGGCTACCTCATGGCACCTCCGATCTCCGTCAGAATGAACGGCGACAGCCCGAGAGCAGAATTTCTTCATTCGGTTGAGTCGCTCACAACTCCCGTGGCATCTGCACTTCCCAGAAGACGAGGCACAGCACAGCTCCTTGATGCCAAGTGAGCTCAACTACCTGACAAAGGTACCTCAAATACCAATCAGTGCCCCACGGAGACACCGGCACCAAGGTTGGCTAAATTTGGGGTTGGCAATGGTTTCACGGGGTCCAGGCTGCACGTTATGTCCATCCGGGACTTGCCATTGACCGACATCAAGGCCCCTGAAGCACCGTGCCTGTGGAGCTGTGCGATCACTGCTGGCGTTGGCCAGCCCTTCGAACCCCATCCTGAGCAGAAGCCCCTCTCATTTCACCAAAGTAGACAGAGTCTCCACTGGCATCAAAAGGTAGTGACAGCAAGCCGAGCCCGAGCGTGTGGACGTCCTCCCTCCGAGGCTTCCGGTGCCGGCCGGGGTCCAAGCGGCCAGCTGGTGACGAGGTCCTGAAGGCACGGCAGAGCAAGGCAAGCTGGAGCCACGATGTGCGACTGCTGTTCTGTGAAACTGGCGTGTTCTGAACTCGCAAAGCAGCCACGCTCAACATCTGGGCAGGATGGGGTGCAGGCGAGCGGGCCGTCGACACCAGAAGGTGGTACAATGCGCCAGGACACAGAGCTCAGGGATCTGGTTCTCGTGCTGGGGCCTGAACAGCTATAGGGTCTCTCTGCTCCCCTAAGGCTATCGCTGGGGTCAGCTGTGGGGGTGAGGTTTCTTCACAGCAGGTCACAGGTCACAGCATCTTCTCCCGACCGACTGCCCCAGTCTTTCCCCAAATCTTCCTGGTCACTGGCAGAAACCCAGCTCCAGCCCTCCAGGTCCAAGATGTGAGGGAAGAGGCTCCGAGACCTGGTGAGCGGCCTCAGACTCAAATGACGAGACTTCTGATGGCGGAGTCCGAGGAGACCCAGGCAGCACAGAAGCTGGGGCGTGTGCTCTGCGCTCAGGCTGCTGGGCAGGAAGAGTTGCGCCCTCCCTCACTGCTCTGAGAGCGCAGACGCATCTGTGCCTCAACTTCCCCCTCTGTAAAAGGGGTAGGTGGCAGCCATCTGACCGGGCTGTGAGGAGGACAGGGAGGCATGGAGAGTGCTTAAGACGGCGGTGGCCGCGCCTGTGGGCCCATCGCCGCCAGCGCCCGCGGAGCTGCCTCGCCCATCGCGGACGAGCAGTGTCCCAGGAAGGACAGAACAGCCCAGACAGAGGGCGGGCCGGCACCCAGGGGTCAAGGAAGTGATGGGCCGATGGGCAGGACTGAACCTCTCCTCCCCTCGCTTGTCCCCGGGGTCCTCTGGGGTCCTCAGTCAGCCTCTTCCTGGACCCTGGACGCCAAAGCCTTGTCTGCTTGGGCAGCGGGGCGGCATGGGCGAGAGAGGCTTCTGCAGGCCATCCTGGCTGTGTTGACACCCTGGGGACCCTCCTGCCCTGCCGCAGTGACCAAGGCCCTGCAGGGTGGCCTCGCCCTGACAAGCAGGACCCTGGGCTCGCAGGCCCTTCTGTGGGGCAGCTTCCCACCTGCCGGCCTCAGGACTCAGGCCCAGCTCTGGAAAGCCAGAAAGCGCTGCTCCGAGCTGCCCCGAGGGACCTGGTGGCAGGAAGGGAGCGGCTCCCTCGGGCACCCCCCCACCTCTGCAGCAGCGGCCTCCTCGGAGCGGCTAGGTTTCCTGTTGTGTCAGCCCCGTTTCCTTCAGCAACATTATACTGCAAACACAGAGCTCCTTTGAATAAAGCACAGCGGTGTCCCCTTTCGGGCCGGTGGGAGGAGGCTGGCTGCTGGGCTTCTCCGGGGGATGCATTCCCGGGCCTCGTGCCTCTCCAGGGGCCTTCCTTCCCTCACCCAGTCCTGAAAAGCTCTGTTTGGAGAAAAACGTGCAGGCTTTCCTCTCTGACCTCAGATGGGCAAGTTCCGAATGGCAGCTGGGTCTAGTACAGGCAGAGTGAGAGGGTTAAGCAGGATAGCCTCAACTCTTTATAAACTTTTGCCCTGTGGATATGTGCTCACTGGCGGCAGTACAAGACTCGAGCTGTACTACACGCCTTAACGATATGGTTCAACTGTCGGTCAGACTTGGGCCTGGCACTGGGCCAGACCGCAATCAATGGGACACAGAACCTCCCCCTTTCAGATCATCACGAAGGCTCATATTATCTCCTTTTCGTCGTGCTGGTTAAATTTATGGAGCAGAACCCTGAAGCCGCATTCCTCGCCTGGGCCGGCCCACGCGGCCCTCCCTCCCTTTGTTCGGTGCTGTAAGCGAGCCGTGCTCCGGAGGGCTGCAGGGCTGTTAGTTCAGGCACTGACTGTTTGCTCATGACTGAAATGAAAAGAGTTCAGTGGAAGGGCAAAAGGACAGCCCAAGTGTGAAACCCCATCCCAGCAGGCCCTGGGCCCTACATATAGGCCCTGAGCTGCTCCGAACGGACAATCTCACTTTGTTCCCGTCAAAGGGAGATCTTCTGTCTGATCTCCGAGCTACCTTCTGTGGGGCCATGTCCCCCAGCAGTGCACCTCCAGGTGAACCATGGACCGTGGACGGGGGGTGCCAGGGAGACTAACCGGCCCCAATGTACCGAGGCATGAAAGCGTCTGTTCCACAGCCACGTCCCTGCCTTCCCAGGCCTGTAGGAGACGGGGATGCAAATGTGGACTAGTCACTAGTCTCACTTCTCTCAGGAGAAAGTGAACCTATTTTTCAGGCCTCAGCTACAAGGGCGGGGAGACAGGAGCACAGTGTGAGTGTGCGCTCACGTGCGCACAGCAGCCTTGGCCCCACAGAATCAAATGGGAGAAGGTCCCACGTGCGAGGCCTGCTGAGCGTCTAGCCGCTCACCGCCGCGTCTCCGGCATCCCTGGTCTGTGTAAAGGGTTCGAGTAAGAGCCCAGAGGGCAGGACTTTAGTTTTCGAGTGTAACCTAAGAGGCTCCCCCTCGGAGGGGAAACGCTGGGAGGGTCGCTCCCAAGAACGGCTCCCCAGCGTGCACCTGCAGCTCGCCCTGGAGGACGCTGTCCAGGGCGGAGCCCGGGCTCTCCGAGGGCTGAGCCGCGAATCCGTGGCTGAGCGTGCCTGTCCGCGGCGCCTCAGTGGGCGCCCTATAAGATGAGGCTACCGGGTCGAATTCTGGATGTCAGCAGCAGTCACCAGAAGGCTCCTACCCAGAGCGTAAACATAATAGAGAGAAAAGGCATGAGGCGAACAGGGAGAGAAGGCCCAGACCCAACCAGACCACAGGCACGACGAGAGGACCGTGCCTGCGGAAGGCCGCGAGGAGTCAGCACTGAGGGCTTCCCTAACAGCTTTCTCTTCTGCACTGGACGAGGACGGGACTTACTTAAAAGTAGAAGCGGAAACAGCAGCACACACAGGCACGTCCCCACCTGGGGAAAGGCAGACTCCGGCCCCGGGTCTGGTTCAACCCAACGGTGCAAACCCGCTTCTGAGTTGAAGCAACCCTGGTGTTGGAGGGGAAGGGGCTCAGACTGCCCTGCCTCCTTGTCACGAGCTTTCCTTGCCCACGGACTGAGGGTCAGAGGGGAGTTCCTGCAGCTGTCATTCCAGAGCCCACAGCCCCTCTCTGGGTGGATGGGAGATGCCGTGAAATAAATGGATCTGGGAAAACGGTCTTTCTTGAGAATCCGTCTTCTCTACAGTAATTTCTCCACTGTATGCCATTTGTTCTGGCTTGTTTAAGATATATATAACCATGTATGTCACAGAGAAGTATTTAAGCCAAGACAGAGAGAAGAGGCAAGAAAAAGCTGGGTACACCAATTGAGGATATTCTCATGAAAAATGTTTAACCACCCAGTCTGTGTCTAGCTATTTACGCACAAGCTCGGGGCTCAGTTAAGCCTTCAGTCATGATGACCCCTCGCTCGCCCAGGCCCATCTACAGCACTTGCACGCACACCCTTGTGCAGGTGCCACGGACACTCAGCCGAGCCAGCTGTCGGCGGAACTTCGGGGCCCAGCCGGTCCAGCGCAGCCCGCACGCGTCAAGGTCTCTGATAAACACGATGTGGAGGACTGGGAGCCTCCCCTGAGAACGTACAGCGGGACCTGGGCGCCCCCCCCCACCCTAGCCCTTTGCTGGACTTTCTGGATGCCAGGATCACTTTCGTTGGCATTTCCGGGGCGCCGAGTCCTCAGTAAAGAGACGCGTGATTCCGACAGGGCGGTGACAGACACAGGCCAGACGCCTGCTGCCAGGGGTGCACGGTGCCCACGCGGCTCTTCTGCTTTCGCTGGGGCGCTGGACACTGCTTTTCACGCCAGCGTCATGGGCAGACAGGGCGAAGGCGGACTAACGTGATACTGGTGTGGGAACACAAAGGCAACGAGCCCTCACAACGCGCACGTCCCGCCTGGGTGCGAGACGATCCCTGTCAGGGCTGTCTTTCCACGCTGATCTCCTGGCCATCGGCAAGAGCCTGAGCGTGCAGAGAGCGGGCGTGTGGGAGGTGGCCCCTCTGCTGGGCTGTCCCACACGCCCGTGGGGTCCAGCCCGGGGCCACGTTAGCTCTCCCAGAGTGAAGTCACAGGGAGGGCTGAGGCCGGGGCAGCGCAGCTAGGCTACAGCCACAACCCTCGGGGATTAGATGTAACTGGCGGAAATGGTGCTAAGCCCAGCTGGGGTTCAGGTCAGGGCCAAGGGCTGCTTGGGAGTATTTTAGGTGCAATGCCGTCTCAGATAACTGACTGGCTTTTTATTTTTGGAGATCGTCACCGAGCTTTCCCAGTCCCGGGCTCTTTTACCCCAGAGCCAGCTTCCTCCCGCAGGGAGGGGCAGGGGCAGCTCTAGGAGCAGCCTCTGCACCACGCCTCCAGGGAGCCACGTGTGGCCTCGCACTGCAGTCGAACAGGCAGGACAGGGCAAGGGCGGCCTTCCAGCCTGGGGGGCGCACGGGCCCGTCAGGGGCGAGGAAGAGCGTGCAGGACAGTGCCAGGCCTTGACCGCCCGCTCGTGCCCGGGGCCACAGCCTGGCCCTCCGCCCGAAGGGCACGTCCAGACGGGTTATTTTGATCACCACAGAGACAGGAGTCAGGAACGATCCCCCTGACAGCTGATCGGAATGGGCACTGCTGTCACTTCAATACCATAAATCAGCGTCACCTCCCTGCTGCTTTGTCAGCTCACCGCTGCATCTCGGGAACAGCCCCAAACTTGTAAAAGGGGCTGCGGTAGTAACACTCCACTGCACGAGAACCCTCTGGGCCCCCAGCGAACTGTCTGGCCTGGAGGCCTTGCCGCACGAGCCAGGGACACAGCATCTCCCAGGCAGTGCAAAGGCCACGGCAGCGGAACGGCTGGAAACAGGACGGTGGGAAAACGGGTTTGGAAAAGAATTATGAAGCGGACATTTACAATTTCAACAGCTGACAGCTTCACGATGATCCAAAGCCACCCCGCTTTCGCTCTGCGGGAATGCGAAATGAGGGCGCGCCGTGATGTCGCACGCCGGCTCGCGAGGAAGAAGCCGGCGCTCTCTGCACCCTAACCCTGAACCCAAGAGCACTCTGCAAAGCAGACACACGGGCCCCAGCCTGCACGGTGACACTGCTCTGAGGTCGTCCCGGCGGGCGTCAGACAGACGAGCCCTGGGGAGCCCTGTGGCCCCGCCGACGGGCTCTGACTGTACAATTCTAAGCCCTCAACAGTACTCGACAGTGGACTGTCAGGCGTCTGGAAAATAGAGCCGTTTTTGAAGGACGCTTTCCGAACCACGTCATGCCTTCCTTGCACGCTGTTTATCAGGAGAGCTGGACGAGCCACCGTGGCTGGAGCGGCGTCAGCTGTCGCGGGGTCGCAGGCCCCACCCCGGTTTCCACGGCACTCCATCGTTCTCGGTCAAGCTGCCTGGGCCAGACAACAGATGCCAATGTTTGGAGACATTTGCTACATAACTTTTACCCGACAAACCTGGCTCCAGGACAGATTTCCATGTCATGTGGGACTCTTGGCTGAACTCTGCTCGAACCCAGAGGCATATCATTTACAGCAGACACTAACAATAGTTTGGGATCACCTGCTCTTCACAAGTGGGTTCAGAGCAAGTTCGTGGCCTCTGCACACCTTTCCCAGCAGGGTTCCACGCGCAAAGGCCCAGGGCCCAGGTGAGGCCGCCACCACCACCGGCACTCCCAAACATGGGGCCCTCACCAGTGGAGGGGCCAAATGTAACTGTCTATTTTGTGTGAAGAGAGAGAAAATGAGAAGGACAAAACCCCAGAAAAGCATGCACTCCTGTCTCATTCAGCAATAGGGCAAGTGTGTCAGCAAGTCTTCAGGGGCAGGGTGTAAGAACTAAAAGACACAATCCTGTTTTGCTCAAGCTCAACATCCCCTCGTCAGGGAGAAGCTCCACAGAGACGCAGCAGCTTGAGACCCAAATAGATGCACGTGCCAGGCGAAGGGCCTCCTGCACACCACGTGGCTTCACTCACAGACCTGCCATAGGCATTCTGGATCCTGCTGTGAGGGGTTGAAGGAATCACCCTCAGAGATGGTGAAGGAAGAAACCTTAACTAGTATTACAGATGTGGGGACCAGCCTGTGCTGGGGAGCCCCTTCTAGATCCCCACAAATCCTTAGTGACTCTGGTTTTCCTTCCCATTCCTGCTCCAGATTTTATGTTCTTTCCACGGCTCTTTCTGAAACAAGCATTTCTCTTTGAAGAGAGACCTCCTGCCCTTGGAGTGTCAAGATAAGAAAACTTTCAGCGACTTCCCTTGGGAACGACAAAATACCCATCAGCACCCAGGATCTAAGCAGTGGCCCGTCAGCTCCACCCCCGAGTAGCTGTCATGGGTCAGTGAGGGGTGGTGACAGGGCCGCGTCACTACTGTGGGCTGTGCTGTTTCTTTCATGTTCCTGGGACCTGACAAGAGCCTTCTACAACCTGCTTCTTTACAACACGCAGAACGAAAGATTAAAGACCAAGACAGAATGAAAGCTGGGGCTGGACTAGTGATGAGATGCACCCCTAGTCTTTCTGGGAAAGAAGAGTATTCTGGAAAGACTCTTCCTGGCCACGGAAGTCGACTCTGCTGAAAAATCATCGTGATGACTACATGAGGTAATATAAGTCAAGTACACAGACCCATGCCGGGATCACAGTAAAGGTTTGAAAATGTCAGCAATATTATTATTTATTAATGCCACCACACTTAAAGGCTGTTTTAGCAGACATGATGGATACAGATTTCAGTAAAAGCACATTAATTTAGAGTTACTAGTTGGATTGGAGGAGAAAGGACACGAAGAAAGGATGAGTGAATCAGGATGAGTGAAAACTCTGAATTATAGGATTTCTGATTAAATATGACAGATTTAATCCAGAGACCCCTCTAAAGCGAAAGCAAAGGGATACAAATGGCATGAATCCAAAAGGATAAAGAGAGGGTGTCAACGATATTTTAGAAGCTGAAAAAGCAGATGGACAAGTGGTGCTGAAATGTAAACCTGAGGGAGTGGAAGCCACAAAACAGTACGCTAATTAGTATGGGAAACCCGCCGAATTTCAGAAAGATGGAGGCATCAAGCAGCTCTGAAGGCCTGGGCATGAGGAATAGGGAGGCGGCCATGTGAGCTGGTGAAGACAGGACGATTGGTTAGAAGAAAGAATTCTGCGTCAGAGGCGGTCAGTCCTGTGGGTCCCTCTTGCACCCTGTTCAGCCTGCTCCTTCCACAGTGAGGTCCTGAGTCCCAGAGAGCTCCCATCAGCTTTTTACTACCTCATCTTTAAATAGCAGTTGAACAGATAGGTAAAGAATCACCAAGTATGAGACTGTCTCTATTCCTGAACAAATAAGATCAAAACAAACAAATGGAAGAAAAAAAGCTTGGAAGAGAACCAGGGCAGAGAGGAGCGGGAGGTAACCAGGGAAAGAATTTCCGAGGAAAAAAATGAAACCGATAAATTACCTGATACATTTTTAAACATAAAGAGGAGAGTGTGTGGATAAATGAGTAATAGATTTTTAAAAAAGAGTTACTAACCTCAGAGTAAAAGTTAAAAGTAGTAAGACTATGAGGAATCACTGAGAATATGCATAGAGAAAACTAAACAAACAAAAAGTAAAGCAGTTATCAACTCCAGGGAAAGGAAAAAAATCAAAAAGTCACACCAAACAGGCACTACAATCATAGTGCCTATGTGGTTTCACTGGAATTACTATTTACACAGCCATAATAATTGCTGAAAACTGAATGTTGACTTACTCAACACAGTTACTGAATGGGGAGGGGAACACATATACAGCAACGGGAAGTCAAATAATATCAGGAAAGAGCTCTACACTCACTTTTCAAAAACTGAAATTAACACTGGTTTATAACATCCCATAGGCTTCAGGTATACCATCATATAAGGCAACATTATTTCTGTTTTAGAAACATGAAGGTATAAATACCTCCAAATTTAAGAACATATTGAAAGTGGTCTCCTGTGGGAGAGCAGGTATCGGAGCCAGGGAAAGACAGTCAGGAGACTGCTCGGTTTTGTTTTCACAGACGTAGAAGCCTTTGACTTTTAAAACCGTGGGCAGGTATTTATTTCGATAAAAGATGGGAAAACATGAAAAAATTGTTAGTGCAAGATAATTATGGTCAAAATCATAGTTTTAAACACTGTTCTTATTCACTGTAAATACTAAATTTTAAATAAATATAAGATGTAAAAAATAACTGAAGAAGTTAAGAGGTGATTAGCAAATTATAAATAATAAGCCAAACATAAACAGTGAACACAGAAGACTAAGAACATTAACACACAAAACATGGGTGGGTCTCAAAATCTAGAACATTCTTCAAAAGCAGTTTGTCCTCAGGTATTTAAATAGTCTCAGTACTTAGAACCTATCATATGCTAGGGTTAAGCAGGAGGCAAATACTTGGCCAGTTCGCTGCCTTCTGCTGTCGACTTGGCTATACTTGAATCGGTGTGCTTGTTGAGCAACCGGGCCTGAGTACCGCAAGTTCAGAACTGGCTAAGCTGAATTGATGGGGCCCCTCAATCAGTCAGACCAAAGCATGGAAGCTTTCAAGGTTAGCATCTTTTGCAGTCTGGCCTCGCGCGGCCTAGCAGGCGGTGGGTGCCAGGTCTTGCCGCCCAACTGTGCTGTTGGAGCAGCTGGAGCAGCTGGGGGACTGGCGAGCTCCATGCTCCCTGAGGTCAGGGAAGCTCCGGCCAGGCCTGAACCACCAGAGTCAGAGAGGCCTGTGCCCCATCCTCCTCCTGAGAAGAGAAGTGTTACTCTGACTCTCCTTTGAAGTGTCCTGCAGTCCCTGGGATTTTATGATACCGCTTGGGTCACCCCTGCCATTATCTATGTTTGAAGTGTGTTTGGGGAAAATCTACTAGGAGCTGTCTCTGGTGTTAACATAGAACAACTGCCTCATAAAAGCTGCTTTTCACAAGGAGTTCAAAGGAGCTTATCCAAATATTGGGCTTGTCCTGCTTCACCAACTTTGTAGGGTGGAAACTGAGGTTTGCCAAGTAAACGCTGACACAGATACACCTTCTCGATTCCCGAGAAGAGCCCAGGGCAGGGTTTACACAACCAAGTGGCCTTTTGACAAGACGGACCTGGCACTTTGAAGTGATCTGCTGCACACTCACCAGGCCGCCGGAGTTCAAATTTATTAGGATGGTAGGCTGAGGTGAAGGCCTAAAGTAGGTAAATTATTTTGAGAGGTCTTTCGGATATGTGATAAAATCTTCCCAACTGTTACTTCGAGAAACCCAGCAGAAGTCAGGAGCAAACCAGGAGGGCTGACAACCGCTGGCAGGAAGCCAGAGCGCGCATCACGTTACAGTGGCTCCTACAGCTTAATCCACGTTAATCCACCACCGCCGATATGAGCTGTTTATCAGCAGGATGATGGATCATTAACGTATCTTCAAATACGCCGGCCTGTCATGGAAATTAGCCAGGTATAGCTATTTGTTGGCTGGTGGCATCTTCATGGAGTCACAGAGGTGCGAAGAGGGGTACCGTTTCACATTTCTGCAAATCTATTTAAGTCATGCCTAACAGAAAACAGCTGCATTCTCTTACTGGCTTCTCTGGTCAATCTGTCGGAATATCACAGGTTGTGCAGCTTCTGGAAAACTCCACTGAACGTTCATGAGGGCTATTATTACAAGAAGTGATTTCTCTCTCTGTATATCTATATATGAATTCACATATGAATATATAAAAGTAGGGTTGTCCCTATGGACTCCAAAAGATTTGGAGGTTCTCCAGCTCATATTTTGAGAAGCTGGGCTCGAAAAGGACCCTATGTACGAATTCTGTGTCTAACAGAAGTTAGTTTCCTCTATGGATAAGAAACCCGCTAGGATATTTCCCCTCCTCCCCCTATTTGACAAATTAGGAAAAAAATGTCTTAGAGCAAAGAAACTGCCCCCAAAGCAAGAGAGTACTAAATAAAGGCATGGGGCTAACTGTGACCCCCAATCTACCTTTACTTCCCCCACAGATCACAGACTTTACTTGTAACACAACACCACAGCTTCTGAGCCCCTGCTAGTCGCTCACGTCCGCTCCATTACTCAGACTTGTCTTACAGCCTGGCGCTCTTTGGAGCAAGGCCTTGAACCCAGGCCTGGGAGGCAGACTCTGGTGGCACCCAAGGCAATGAGGAACGAAGGTGCTATAAGGAGATGAGGGTATGGGAGACACAGAGAGGTCATCAAACCTAAAAATAAGTTGAAACTGGAGCCTTTGTGGAGGAATTCCACAAACGGTAAATGACTCTTCATTCTGCTCTTAGGCACAACCCAAATTTCTCTCAGAAAGAAACACCCTGTTCTGTTTCACTCAAAGTTAAATCCAAAAAAATCTCAAGTCCTTATTATACATATGTATGACTCGGTGTCATTCTGGAGCTTTAAAAATCAACTTGCTGACCTAGCTGTCCAATGCTAATTTTCACACGGAAGAAACCAAAATCAAAGCAGTCTCACTTTCCTGTCACTGAGCTACAAGGGCATTTAAATATAAGGGTATTTAAAGGTGTTTATGACTGAAATCAATTGATTCTTACTTTTGGAAGCAGGGCTGTGCTGTTTCCATGAAGTCAGTCTTCTCTGCATGCCAAAAATGGCAAAAAATAGACGCTCTCCTTTCTAGAAGTGATCATAATGCACCATGACCAAAAAAGTGGTTTTTTTCCCCTTAACAGATAATCTCGCATAAAAATGAGTCATGGGATTTCAAAAATGGAAAGGTTTTTCTCAAATATGTGCACGCAGGAAGACACACACTTTCCATTTTTTTGGTGGCAGGTCTGAGCTTCCCATAAGTCACATTATCAAGAGAACGCCATCGTCTGGAGCCTGGAGCGAACGGGGGGAGTTACTGAGAGTGAGCAAGAGGGAAGAGGGCTGTCTTAGAAAATAAGATTTCTCTGCTTGTGTTCCTGTGCCAGGAATCTTAACTTGTAAGACATGAAGGACTGTAGAGATGTTTCTCAAAAATATCTTACCCCATAACTTCATCTGCCTCATTTCAGGCTGGAGGGAGCCACCGACGTCACTAACCCAGCTCCTGAATGCAGGTGAGAGAACGACCACCCACTTCAGGCATCTCGTGGAGAGGCCTGGTTTGGCACCACCAGCCAGGGAGGACACGCGACGCTCACTTCACACACAGCCGGGAGCAGCAGCGCGGAAGCGCAATCATGCGCTTGACACAGAGGAGACACCAGCAGTCCTTGTCCTCAGCTGGACGCAACAATAATTTTTCAGTTTCTGAAACTGAAACTAATTCCTTCTCTTGATGAAAGTGACATGTCAACTCCTCCCTCGGCTGCCCGAGCAGCAGCTACCAGCTCCAACACAAGACGCGCCCCACGTGAGAGACAGGGTGTCGGGGCCACATGTACACGTGGCCCTGGCTTCCACCCTCACCAACACGTGCATCTTGGATCCACACTGTGGTCTGCAGAATCCTCTGGAACGAGTACTTCACACATAGAAGAACGCAAGGCGGTGGCTCCAGGATGACAAGGTGTAACCTTTCGGAAGGGTTAATTTTACTCAGTAGCAATTAAAAATACAAACGTGGTATAAAATGTAAAACCCATTTAGAGTTTTAAGAAAAAACAGAAACTTTCCAAGAACTGCTGGGTTTGTACCTGGGCTGTCAGGTATGGACGGGACACTGGTGGGCGCAAGAGAGCGCGAGGGGTATCCCCACACACGCAGTCCTAGCTTCCCTTGGATTCGCTCGGCAGGTCCCAAAAGGCCCAGTTCAAACCAGTCCTGTCTGATGTGCGAGGTGTCACAGCAGACGAGTGAACGGCCCCGCACAGCACAGTAACTAGAAGCAGCACCCCGGGCCAGGATGGGACAGGAACAGGGCGCGTCCTAACTTCCGCTCGCTGGCTTGTTTCTGACGCATCCAACCGATGGCATTCGGGCGCTGCCGACCCGACAGGGCCGTGCCCTCTTCTCCCAGAGTCCCGGGTAAGGCACAAACAGCGTAACAAAAGGAGCTTTTTGTTAAGAAAATCCATTCCAATTTCACATCTCAAAGGCCACTAGAGACAGTATTTTTTTGTATTCTTGGTGGTGTCTTGGGAGTGTTTTTACCGAAAAAGTCAAATATGCCCACCATAAATCTTTCCCACAAAACCAACCAAAAGGTTACTCAAAAGCTCCCAGAGCAACTGGAATTCACACCTACGTGCACAGCGCGAGGTCCTGGGGTCCCGGACACTCGCGGAGCCCGGAGACCTGCCTGATGGCGACAGTCTTAAGCGCTGATCTGCCCCTGGCCTTCGAATTCCCCTTCCTCCTTATCTACCTTAAATAACGAGATAAGCGCCCACACTCCTGAGCTTTGCTCAATTAGTTTAAATATTTCAAGTTCTGCCAACTCGCATTTCTCCCCTGTTTTGGGTCTTGACTAAAAAGGTGAAGAAATATTCTGGAGGGAACCTCAGGGCCCAGCTTAATAAATCTTCATCCGCTACTTTCCTAAAACGTGGTGTAGCCCCAAAGCCAACGCCAGGAAGTACTTGGAGAAATAAACCAGCAAATCAACAGCTGAGAGTCGATACTCCTCTCTTTTCTGTGTCGTCTGCCTTCCACTGTGAAGGCTGCTCCCGGGCGCCGCAGCTCCCTGCTCTTTCCTTCAAGGCCTGTCCTCAGACACCACACATGTGCAGAACACAGCTCGCCGGCCAGTGGGCCCTGCTCTGGCCGGTCTGGTGCAGCGTGGCAGGCTTCTCCACGGGCTTCGACAGCACCACGAGTGCGGCTACATCTGTGCCATTTTCAGAAACTTTATTTGGGAACAGACAAATGCGGCCCAATACACGTAGCCTAGAAGATGCAAGCTGAGCCGGCAGAACATTGCCTTGGAAAAGGCTGCTCATTTCAGTTCCAAACCACACATACTTGTACAGTTAACAAATGCAGCAGGGGATACTGGTCCACAACATTCAAGCTGAGGCCAAGGGCTCTGCTGTCCTCCGCCCTCCCCTCCCCCCGGCCCCCACTTGCCTTCCCAAGAACTATTCACATCGGACATTTCAGAGGGAAGAGTTAGGTGACTGTCCTTTGGGAACGCCTGCACGCTGGACGAGGAGAGGGACTTGGATGCCTTTTAATCTAAAAGGACTCAGGGAGGGGGGTTCCCTCTAAATAAAATCATGTTCAAATAAACACAGAAAGGAGCCAATGTTTCCTGTAAGGCCACTTTTCAGAGGGATTACTGGAAGGAGTATCCTTTCACAGTTTAATGGCTTACTTTGCTATCATCTGCTTGAAATTTGGGTCATTCAAAAAATAGATGCTAAGATCTAAGCCTTCGCTTGGATGAAGTATTACAGAGGAAGCGGAGAGCCTCATTCCAAGTGCAGACTTAGCGGCAGAGCTCTTGAACTCCTGGGTTCTATTCCTGGCTCGGTCCCTAGGCTCAGGTCAGCCCTCGGTCAGAATCTCACTTCTAATCCCCTCAAATCATTTGTTGGTCCCTGTTGTCTAAACAGTGGGGAAAAACCCTGAGTAACACCCCTGGATCCCATTCAATCAACTGGGATGATCGGAGATGGTCACAACTCACTTCCAAGAACCCAGGGTGACTTATCCCCTAGTAGAACTAGGATGTTCCTCAGAGATCACGGTGTCGTCAGAGCGAACCCTCCCGGCCCTGAAACAGCTCTCCACCTGCAATCACCTCCCTGTGCCTTTAATATGACTTGCAAAATAACACCACCCAGCATTTTATAGTTCTTTATGGCTTCCACATTAAAGCAACTCTGGTAGGGCTTCAAACCTGAGAGGCAGAAGAGACAGGTATATTTATCCGTAATTTATAGATGAAAAAGCTGAGGCTCAGATTGGCCAGGAAACTTGACCAAGGGCCCCAGCTAATAAGCAAGGGCACTGGCACCCAGATCTGTTGCTTTTCAGGCCCAGTCTCCTTTTCTCTCTAGTGTGGGTCCTCACGAATCACCCTACTTTTGGACCTAGGCAAATGGAAAATGGTTAAAGTGTTTCAGAAAAATCGATGGCATCTTTTCAAGAAAGGATAAAAGGCCAAATTTCTCTGAGGCCCCCGGCTAGAATGGGCCCACTCCCCTCTGTCACCTCAGCATTGGCTCTCCCACCAGTATCTTCCCCAGAAACAAAGACAGGACGCAAACCCCGACCACCCACTCCTCTTGAGCTTCCACGTGCGCAGGCCACCACTAGCCCAGCTCCTCGGTCACCTGTGCAGCGGCCCTCCCTGCAGGTAGCTGTTCTAGAAGTTGGCAGTCAAAAGTGACTCACTTCCAATTTCCATTTGTTTGGTGCAAGCCCTGTGGCTTCTCTGCATCCTCTTACCTGGAATGTAGCGCCTCCTTTCTTCACCTGGTCAATTCCTTACACTCCTGGTTTCAGCCCAAATCTCACGCCTCTGGCAAGGTCTCCCCTGAGTCCCGGGCAGGCTAGCTCACCTCTGCTCTACTTCACCGTCGCTGACCGCACCGTATCAGGGCACCCAGCAAAACTGCTCTGTGTCTTTATTACGATTTTAGCAAATTACGATTTATATGGGTATTTGTTTGTTTGTTGTCCTGTTTGACTATAAGCCTTCTGAGATAAGAGACAGACTTGATTTCTGCTCTGCAAAACCCCTGAATTCTTCGGGAATTTTCAATGATGATTCGCTCTATGAAGCTGAGCTCTTTAAGGTGCAATGATAACACCGCCTCCCCTCCTACAGCGAATATCTGGGCCTTGAGGCTCTGAGAAAGCTGACAGATACAAAATTCAACTAATTCCAGTCAAATCAACGGCACTGGAGTTCGAGCACAACGTAACATTTAACACATTTAACACATACACCTCAGGTTCTTTTGGACCAAGCCAATCCCTTCCCCACTCTGACGCCACAAACGAGGGAGGTACTTTGGAATCCCTAACCTCACTCTGCCCACACACTCCACTAGGTTTCCTTGTCCTGATGAAATGCTGGGGTCGACTTTTTGGACTTTGAGCAGACACCAAAAAAACGAACTGGAAAAAGTTTGGAAGCCGCCCTGTTGCCCATTCCCCTCGACTTCATAAGTGCTTCAAAACACCCTCACGGACGGCGCCAGTTCTACACTGAGAAGAGAAAGCAATTCGACTCCAGTAAACGCAACAGTCTTTGCTAAAAAGCAGCTGCTTCCTGATGGAAGACATCACGGAGGAGCAGAGGACATCGGCCCTGTCCACGGTGCAAGCATTGCCCCACTGCGGTCACGTGTCACAAGCAGGGCTGCTTGGTGACTGGCAGATGGAATTGTTTTAAATTGGGAATAGTTTCACTTTAAATCCTATTTGAGGGAGTGATGGCGTGGGGATATGGCCAGGCCCTACGCCTTCTGGAAGGGCACACTAATTCACTCAGAGTGTCTACTATCCAGGCAGCAGCAAGATCCTTCTAGGCTTAAGTGGAGGCCGGCTTGGCTGGGAACTGTAACAGTCGTTCCACTCTCTGTTGATAAGAATCCCAATTAGTCACTCTCAAAGAGGGAGGCTAAAATAGACCACGGCACACACACACGTTGCTAAGTCAAAGTAGTTGTTCTGTGGACTTGAAGCCACATGGGCTGTGCTGGTTTCCTGTCTCAGCGGGGACTAAGCTGACAGCAGCCACAGAAGAACTGCCAGAGGACGTGGGAGTTTGGATGTGAAGGTGCGGACTGGCTGGCACTCTCAAGTAGACCACAGCTATGAAGGGACGGACCCACGAGAACGGCGACTGGAGGGATTCCAGACCTGTGCCCTGGAGCCCAGGAGCTGGACACATCGATGGCCCAAGAGCTTCCTTAACAGGCAGGTGTGGGTCTAGTTAATGTCATGAACAAGAGAGGTTTGTAAGGATGTAATCCTATTTTGGGCCCTTCTGAGGAAAAATAACATTATATTGTGTACACACACACACACACACACGTACAGATATAGCTAGATCGGTACAGATGTAGATAAATGTACAGATCTGGGAAAATTCATGCCAGGTTTTTGTGCCTCATTTCTGTGTATTTATATTAGGCAGGTCAGAAACTTAAGTTACACGTATTCACGTTTTAAAATAATCACACCATTAAAGCAGAAAGCACATGATAAGACAGACCAGTAGGGATTAGGAGAGGCAGCAGACCAGGGCTGGGAACTGCAGAAGCCGTGCCCCTCCCCCCAACCACTGACCTGGGGCCACTAAGCGTGGCTGTGTCTCTCACCGCCTGGGCTGTTTCCGATGCAAAATCCAGGGCGCCAGCCACCGGCTTGGTTACAGTGCCCACAAGCCCTTTCCCAAGGCCAGATATGAAACCGCTGATACCCCCTTCTGTTTTCACACCTTCCACTGTTGAGGTGATAACACTGGTCAATCCACCAATGATACCTAGTGAAAAAGACAAGGGCTATTGGAACCTGGCCAAGGATAAAAGCAAAAACATTTCAAACCAAACACCTCCCTCAATTCCATGCACCTGGCAAGAGATGGGCATTCTGTCCACCTCTTAATAGGCCACAGGCAGGCCAACTCGAGATGGGGAGCAAGCAGATTTGCCTGTCAAGCTCAGGATCAGAGAACGTATTAAGTATTAATCAGAGGAAAGGGTCTTCCAGTTGAAAAAAAAAAAATCAAAGAAAAGCTAAGAGGGTAACAGTGGCTACTGTTTTATTGCAGAAGTTGGGCAGCAGAGGGCAACCGGGAGAGGAGCAGACAGCAGGGTCAGGTCAACTGCCTCGGAAGCTGGGCTCCCTCACAACGCAAGGCAGAGGCAGTGAAGCACATCCTTGGTCTTCACAAAACAGCCTCACCAGTCAATACCCCACATGTCAGAAGTGGGGTGGAAGCTACTGCACGCTTGGCTGAAGCCAGGTATGGGCCATCAGAGAAAACAATGGGAAGGTACCCTCAATGGAGTCAGATCAAAAGTCAGTCAATCTATGTCAAAAAAAAAAAAAAAATTTCGGAAAGTTGAGTCCTGAAAGAAACTCAAAATGGGCCAGAGGTTGGCAAAGGCGAGAGAGGACCAAGGCGTTGCAGGGAGGAAGCAAGGCCCGGCCGGGGAGCATTTCCAGGATTTGTGCCAGCGCCACTCACAGGATGTTTACCCTCTGACAGCGGGGGTGTGAGGAAGCTCTCTAGACTCTTCAGCTCTAGTGAGACAAATTGGTAAAGGAAATTCCTTGGGTGAGAAGGCACTAACAATTCACAACGTTTCTTTTGGATTCTGGGTCCGTTTGCTCCAGTGAGGCAATATCCCTTGCCCAACCTTCTGGACCAAGTTCACGGCCGAGCACGTACAGTTCAGGACTCCGACAGGACCTCGGAGACAGAACGTCACTGACCCGAACCAGTCAGGGCCTTGAGGGAGAGCTGAGCCTGGTGCCCGCTTTTTAAATCAAGAAGACGGAGACGATTCTGGTTCTTGTCCCCTAAGGGTTTCTTCATTCTGAAGGATGACGCTTCTGGCCTTCAGATAACCCAGAGCTCAGTGGACGCCGCTGGGTGAGGCGGCTGCTTCCTGGCCTCAGGCTGGCCGGCCGGCTCCCGGAGGAGCCCACACAGGGTGGAAGGCCCTGCGTCACGGTGATCATGCAGCCTTGAAGCAGCCACCCATTTTTTCGGCACACTGGTGCGTTCAACTAGAAAGTGAGGACAGCCATGCTTTCTCCAGCCCCCAGGATGCTGGCCAGAGAGAGGCAGTTACACATTGCCCAGCATTTCTACTCCTTAAAAACAGTCCTCTAATGGTCCAACTTATCATTACGGTACTAGAAAAAAATGAGTAAATCTTTAACGTCGAGTGACTGCCCAACAATCAACGTTTAAGTTCATAAACAGACTAATTTCAGCCTAACCTTACTTCTAGCTTGATGTCTCCTTAGGGGTGGTTCCCAGTTGGGCAAGTTTAAGAAAAGCAAAGGCGTTTTTATCTAAACTCTGCCATTAGAAAGTTGATAAACAAAAACTGTGGTCTGAGACACACTGTGTTCCAAGCACAAACCGAAATAGGACTTTTTATTATCTATATTCCTTCTTCTTCCTCCAAGCGCAGAGAATCACAGTTTGGTCAGCCTTGATGGCTTCTCACCGCCTGAGACTACGCTTAAGCATCTCGAAAATCAGCTCAGCTGACTGACCACTGCTAAGCAGGGGCCTGGCCGGGGCCCCGTGGGTGCTGCCAGGACGGCGTGAACACGCGGTCTCTGTGCTCTCGTGCCCCTCACAGCTCTCAGGAAAGGCCACACACAGTGGCACACGCACAGCCCCACTGCCGCCTGTGCTCTGAATGTCATTATTCCACCTGGGGACCATGGGGCTGGGACTTACAGGCCGAGTAGGATTTCCCTAGGCGAGGAAGTAAGGCAGAAGACGGGAGGGCAGAAAAAAACATGAGTGAGCAAAGACCGGGGGCATGTCTGGGAGTGCTATGGTCTCTGGGAGGCGCAGGTGCAGCAGGGCAGGGACAGAGGTTGGAAAGGTTGGCTGGGTTCACGCTTCCAAGGGCTTGAATGCCATGCTAAGAAGGTGCCGAGACAAATACAACAAAAGGCAAATAAGTGAAAAAACCAACCAAACGAAAAAGCACTAGAAGTCAAAATTCAAACGAGTTCAGAGACGAGACATTCATCCCGTCACCTGCATCTCTCGGGCACGTGGATTTACGACCCCTGGGAATGTATATTTATACAAGACTCAAAACACCGGGTGACAAGCCTGGCCAGTCACGCTTCACTTTCCGTGGAGGGAATGGGCAGCAAGCAGAGGGCAAGTCCGCAAGCAGCAGGTCCAGACTGTAAAAACGGTTCCGTCAATCCCACCATAGGCCCCTCTGGAAAGAGAAGCCGGAGAACAGGAAGGACTGGCAATGGCCACCACACTGAGTGGGGAGGTCTCACGGGCTGTACCACTGCAACGGCAGCGGGCCGGGGAGCTGAGAGCCACGCCGGGCGCCCCAGGGCAGCAAGCCGGGAGGTGCACCGCGCCAGCCTTTCTTCTCTGCTTGCCATCGCACGGGTGAGAAGGCGCTCCCAGGGACCCCGCAGCGGGGCCTGCTGTCCCGCGACCTACCGTGCGTCAGGCCGTGGATGCCGGCTATCAGGTGCTCCCCGCTGGTGGCCGCGTGGTAGCGGATGTACTCCCGCTCCGACTGATGCCGGTTGTCCATCGTCTTCCCTAAGCCATCAGACAGCGTCCCTGCGAACTGGGAGGAATCAAAAGCAGAAGGAAAAGGGCATTAAAGCCACAGCACTATTTCTACCCTTTCCATTGTTTTCCAATAAATACCCCCTCGCTCCAGGCAGGCACTCGGCAGACACTGACCGAGAGAGATGAACTGCCGCACCGTGCCCCGGGAGGAGGCACTCAAGCGCCGGGCGCACACGCGTGCGGATGCTTGTGCCGGCGGACACGCTCGCAGGGCAGCTCGACACAGGGGGTGTGCTTCCGCGGTCCTAATGCAAATGTGCCAGAAAATGGAAGGTACAGCAGGGCGTCTGGAGGAGGAGAGGCGAGCGGTGGGACCAGCTCTCAGAATGAGCGGGAGTCACGCTGGGAAACGAGACGCTTGCTTTAGGTCTCCGGCAGTGACGTTTCTAGAGACACCGACTGCCCGGAATTAACACCTGTTCTTTCACTTCCTCAACAGTTATCGGGGGGCCGACGTGCTCAGCCCCATTTACCCAACGAGAAAATGAAGCCTATTAAAAGGTTAACCGGGTAAGTCATCTTTTACAGGAAGTCTCAGACTTGAACTCATGACTTCAAATGCAAAATCCTCCCCCACCAATCAGAGAGATTTTGTTTATCCTGGCATACTTGAACCAGAGAAGCCGTCTCGTCCATCCAAACCGGGTGAAAGGACATAAAACTCTGTTCTGTCACAAGGCAATTTGAAAAGGGTTAAAGCGACAGCTAATGCAGCACAGGGCACTTGCCCTCATCGCTCAGGCATAAGAGGGAAGGGCGTCAAATGTACGCTCAGCCCTCCCGGGAAGGGCCTACCAAAACAAGTGGTTTAAGTGCCAACGACCCAGGACTAGCCTTTCAGAAGACTCACAGGGATGCTGTTTAGATACAAAGCCCGGTAAGATTCGAGGCAAAGGGCCTGCCTTGAAGACCTCGTTGGTCCACTGGGGAGCCCCAGGGGGCCTGTTTTGTTCTGGTTTGGCAAGTGGGTGTTAAACAGATCTGCCCTGGAAGCCATCAGGCCCCAGGTGTCCTGCTTGTCACCAGTGACAGGGGAAGGCAAGCTCTGGGCCAGGAGGCGGGAGAGAGGAGGAAGAGTGAGGTCGGGCTGGGGGTGGGGGCGGGGTGGGGTGGAGCAGACCCGGGGCACCGGCTCCCTGCATCCCCAGAAGTTCCCCTCACCTGGGGCAGTGACTCTTCATCTTCTGGGAGACAGTCTCCCCCACTACCTGCCTTTGCCTGACCTCCCCGTCACTCCCCGTCTAATTAGAGAACTTAATGAAAACGAGTTTTACAATTTCCTGAGGACAGACACCAGGGGAAGCTGCAAAGCCAGCACGCTGGTCTCCGGGCGGCCCGGGCCCGGCAGGGACTGCGCTCACGAGCTCAGCGGGCCAGGAGCTTCCCTCTGACCAAACCAGATTCGAGTCCTCTCAGTCGCCCCAGCTGCTGTGTGAGATGAGCGAAGTGGCCACCACGGAGCCCCTCCCTGCCTGTACTGGAGGGGAGGAGAGCCGGCTCTGCGCTCTGTCTCGTGGCTGGAAGGGTCAGTCGGTGAGAGGCCTCAGGGCTCCGAGTGGGTGGGCACCGGTGCTGTCGCTAGCTGGCGGCTCCTGGCCCAGGGAAGCACAGCCTGCACCGCCCAAAGGCTTTCAAAGTCACAGAATTGTGGCCATTTGCACTACGCTTTTAACAGGGCAAACGGGAAAAAAGAAACCTTCTCCAGGGGATAAACACTAGCCTCCAAAGTAAGCGTCTGGAATGGCACCATGGATAACATTAGAGTGTAGGGACTGGTTTCCAGAACTCTTTCCAGACCCGAGCGCACATGATGGATGGCCGAGGCAGGGTGTCTTTATTAAGCTCTCCCTCGGGTCCAGCGCAGATTTAGGGACTGCCGAAGACACAAACAAACAGCAGTGTGGGACCCTATCCTCAAGGACAACAGTCTCATTAGGAAGATAATAACAGACATAAAATAGCATGGACAAAGTGTAATCACTGGGGAATGCAGGAGAGGAAAATGTGAGCCTTGTTTTGGAAGGGTCAAAAGAGAGAGTTGCTGCTATGTTCTGGAAATAAACAGGCGGTCAGTGCTCTTCATTTAGGGGCTGGACAAAAGCCTCCATCCACGGGAGAGGCAAGAGGGTGGCGAGGCAAGAGAGCTGTCTTCGGAAGCCACTGGGAGCGCGTCCAGGAGGTGTGCGCACCCCGGGAGGGGCCAGGAGTGCCCGCTAACTGCCAGGGTCTGATCCGGGATTTCTGCACTTACTTAGGAAGAAATACTAAACCAAGGTCTGGGGCAGTTGACTAGAAGTCCAAAAAATCCCTAAATTTCACCACCCCTCTCCCCCCACCCCCTCAAGAAACTATGGGAGAATAATCTCGGCAAACTACCTTGTACCCTCCCCCGGCACTCAAGTCCCACCTCCCACCCCCGTCAGTAAGTCAAGTTCAGTGTCTGAGGTTGCAGAGCAAGCCTATGCCAAACTCCACTGCCAACTGGCTCTGCTGCGGTGGCTTCGGCAACCCCAGGCCCACGGCTCCTGGGTGTTCTCTGCTGACCCCAGGGGGCAGGCTCAGCTGACCTGGGAGGCCCCGCTCCCTCTAAATACCGTACTCTTCCCATGCTTCCCAGCGCTCGCCTGAGCCATGGAGGGGCGCCCACCCACTCCACTCACTCCAGGGTTCCGTCTGAATTCTTACTTCTCTATTAAAAAAATTACTCATGCGAGCCGACTGGGACTTGCCCTTTGTCACTTGTGAGTTAAAGTAAAAGACACACGACATTAGCAGGAAATAATTACGACAGTCTTCACCCTAGAAGTGTGACCTTGAGAACTCAGAAGACTAGAGAAGATGATGAAATCTATGAGCCAATGAAACCTATACTGATGAGAGGCTAAGCAGATTTTATGGGGAGAGACATTTTATAGGAACCAAACTGAAGTCAGTTAGATGAAGGGAAGCGTGGTCAAAGGCTGGGCCAGGGGCCAGTCCGCTGGGCTTCTCCTCCTGAATCCAGGGCACCACCAACCTTGTGCCTCCTCTCACTGGGGGAGTACTGAGTCATCTTTAATTCCACCCCTCATTCTCCACCTCAGTGGGAAAGTAAATCACACCCTGTATCTTCTCTCTCACTCAGAGATGAGTGAGAACACGGGCCGGAGCGGGATGTGACTCCAGCCAGCACTCTTTATGGGTGCCCCGGACTCCGGTCTCCTCCAAGCCTGGGAAGAGTCACTTCACCCACGTCCCTGACTTTAAAGACGAGCATCAAAACAGAGTAGCCTGAGGGCGGCACCTGGCCGGAAGGGCTGGCAGAGGGCACCCTCACCGCCCCCCTCTGGTTCTGCCTGTGTTTAAAAACAGAAGCCAAATGCATTGAAAACCAAATTTGTTTTGAAATTTTGTCAAAGCAAAGCTTGCTGGCACGCTCAAGGATGATCAAAAAGGGAAATGATGCCTGGAGACACATATTCAGATTGTTCAAGCAGAAAATAGCCCCCAGAGGCACTGGGAGAAAAGCTGAGCTCCACACAGGTATGAGGAAGTGAATTTGGCTTTGCATGCAGTCAATCAACTAACCAATCAAAATTTTAAAGCCCCCCAGTGTGCCAGGCTGGGGGCTGAGAGTCATAAATCCAAAGTGGTTTCCGCCTCCTGCCTTCAAGGACCTCAGTCAGACGCTGAACGCAGGAAGACAGTCACACTTGAGTATGGATTCTGTGACATTTAGGAGCTGCAAAACCCACACAAGTGATTTAACCGAGAGCCGGTGCTTCATCTTCAAATCGGGGTTAAGAATACGGACCTACAAGCAGCAAGGGTTCAGATAATACAGGTGAAGCACTTAGCGGGCCCTGCGAGGCATTCAATGAAAGCCACATCATTATCTGAACTCCCACTTCTTCATTTGCAAAAGGGAACAATCAGATTCCTCCCAGTCATAAGGATTCAAGGCCAGGGCTGGCAGGTAACCCACCTGGCAGGTGCGTGCTTCGGGAGTAAGGAGGCGCGGAGGGGCGCGGAGGGGCCAGGGGCTCGAGGCTCAGGTGGAGGGCAAGTGCTAGCTCACTTCGGAAAAGCCAACAGCAAGTGGAAGGCAATTTGTAGATAATTTGTAACTCTACTCAGTATAAACAATAAGAATTTGCTATGACTTAAGTCAACATAGCTCATTTTGTAGCAGTTTCAAGTCCACAAAAAACTTAAGGCTGCCAGTGAGCATCTCCAGCTAAAAGGAAAGGCTCCAAGGAACAGAACGTCCCTCTGAATTCTGCTGTTCCAAGTTGACAACAGTGATTTCTCCCACTTCTTTCGCTGAGGGAAGTTTCCACACACGGTACACTTGTGAGTTCTGGCCACAGCTCAGTCATTCATTTCCATAAAGCCCTGTTTTCAGCAAGGGGGTACTTCGAGATGCCAGTGGCTCCGCAAGTGACACTCACTTCCCCCCGCCCCCCAAATGCCACTGTCTGTGGGAATGGAGTCACTACAAATCAGTCCCATAGGGGCTCAGGCCCAGAGGTGATCTTATAAAACTGAAACTCAAGCGGATGCTGGAATGGGGCATGAAAAAATGCGCATGTCCCTCTGCTCTGCCCTACCGTTTCCTGCACTTTTATCATCTTCAGCAAGCGCTGAAGCCAGGAGCCTGGGCCTACGCTTCTCCCTCTTCTCCAGGGCTCTTCTTCCAGTTATTCACCTAACGGAAATGTCCTCTTTAACAGCTTCGCCATATTGAGTAATGGCTGGTGGCAGTACTGTTCTCGTCACCAGGGCAGGTGGGGGCCGTGTACGAGAGGAAAGCGGGCAGAAACTGCCCTCTGTAGCGTGAGGGAGCCCCGACTCTCCCCGGCGGAAGGCTGACCCGCGCCGGTCTCGGTCCCCAGCACAGCGCCATCCGGCCCGCGAACCGGGAAAGTGATAGGGCATCTGCCGCCCCACAGGACTGCCCCACCTCTCAGCCAAGGTCCATCTGGAGGGGGTAAAGGGAGATTTAAAAAACAGTGTGGAACGAGTTGAGGTTTGGCAAGAAAGAGGCATTTCTGGTCCCCAGATCTTTATCCACTAGAAATGGCGCGAGTTTGGCTGCTTTGGTTATAATTATGTTAGCCCTTGGGGCAAAGCGAAGGAGAAAGACTCCAAAGACTGAGTAAGAATAATAAGGACATTTTAAAATTAGGCCTGACACCCTAACTCTGGCATCAAGCCCAAACCAATGACCTTGCTCCCCCTTGCCGGCCTCTGGAGAGCTGGAAGCCCTCGTCCCCTGAGACAGGCCCTGTCGCTGTTTCATGGATAAACGCTTATCGGGCACCAGACACTCCTTTTCAGTTAAGAAGCAGAGCTGTCAGAGCTGCCCGGATTATCTCGGCACACAAGGCCTACACACATGCAGCAAAGTCAGGCCTTACGACGTCCTGGTTCTCGGCTGGCCCGAGACACAGGCCTGCCGCGCCGGCGAGTCCCGCCTGCTCTGCAACCGTGACCCAGTAGTGAACTCAGATGTTGTTTCAGATTAATCTAGAAGCTCAGGGGGGTTTGAAGCGCTTCATAACAAGACTCTGCATCTTCTTTAAGCAGGCCTGGGAGACCTGGCTCGAAGACTGAACGCGCAGGATGCCACCGGCGGCCCCGCAGGACAGGCGGGCGGCACGGCAGCGTGCCTGCTGCAGCCCGGCGGGCCCTGCGTCCCCTTGTCTTCTCTGGACCAGCCATCAGGGGCCCCGGGCACGACCGACTCTTTCAGCCCTGCCTCCATCTTCGTGAGCCCCTTTCATTGCACACCTTTCCCAGCAGGGTTGGGGGCCCGTGAGGGTCCCCGGCCTCCTGAGCTACGGCAGAGACCCCAGAAGGTAGGCTCCCGCAGAGCAAGCGCTACCCAAGAGCGTGGCTGAGCCCTCCCGCCCCCGGAGCAGCCCTCAGCTTTGCCGTCCTAACAACACCTTCCAGTATGCCTCAGTGGCCCAGGACCGAGCCAGGGCAGACACGAAGAAGGGGGGCTCTCCCGCCGAGATGGCCGCCCCACAGACCCGGGCCCAGCGGTCAGTCACGTAGTCTTCAGGGAAGTACGCGGGCCCGAGGAGCAAGCAGTCCTGCCCGGCTCCCGCCGTGAGATCAGCGGGGTCCGCATAAGCAGGACGGACTCTCACGCCGGGAGCCCGTGTCCTTGTCCATGAAGCAAGGAGATACGGCACGCTGAGCTGCTGGGGTCACCCAAAGAGACCTTGGTTTCTGACGTACTTGGCGGAAAACACAAAGCAATGTGTAAATGCCAGGGGTTACTGCTGCAGATCTTATTCTTGCTTCTAATGAGTGCTCTGCTCCCCCCTTCTCCCTACATGAACCCTACATGTCTCATCCTGTAACATAGGAATCACCTTATACCCTTTCTGGAACAAAGGAAATCATAAAGAAGTCAATTATAAATAGACTTACATCTCAAGATACAGAAACTTAGAAATGAAACAGAACATTTCACAATAGAAAAGAAGCTCAAACTTCTCTCATTCCCAGTCACAAGGACTTCATTCTTGTGAAGTACTTTGTCTTTCAAATGAATAGACACATTCTCTTTAATGCCGAAGCCTGGGAAGAGAGGCGAGGGTGACATCACAGAGAACAATCGCAACGCTCGACACCAGGAGAAGCCAAACTTTGTACTGACAGAGTGAGATATGTTTCAACGGTTTGAAATATCTTGATGAGGTTTTCAGAAAGCAATCTATCCCTTTTTCTTCAAATAAATGAGACTGTAAGTGCGCGTGCAGCAGCACTGGTACAGGAGAGTCCCCGCTGAAGACTGCAGCATCGCCTGTGGCGTTATGAACACAGGCCAGCCGAATCCACGCGGAGCAGGCTGGGGACCTGGCTCTATGAAATCACTGTATTAGCTGTCCGCACTGTGAGACCACATGGGGGGCTCTGTTACCAGCCCTGTGGCACAGATGGAGCTGGAAAGACCATCTCCACTGAAACTGAGCCAAGCATCTGCCTGCACTGATTCTGGGTAATCGAGAGAGGGACCCTACCATGACTTCTGTGATTGTGTCCAAGGAAAACTCCTTCCTGGAGGCCAGTGCAAATCTTACAGGACCAGAAGGAAGACACATTTTCCAGTTGGGAGGTACCAGAGGGAGGTAGCTAAGAGATGACAATATTTCTGAGAAACTGCATGTGACTCTGTGGACAAAGGTGGGCCAGGCTCCAGTCCCCATCTTTGGGCAACACTCCAACAGACACCTCACCCTTTCCATCACCCAAACTCTGCCCTAGACCACTGAGCCTGGAATCTGGGCCTCCTTCCCACCGAGCTGTCGCTCCCACAATCATAAAGGCCCATCCGGGCACCACACTTACTCTGTCAGGTCAAGCAGCCAGCGTGGGCCTTTAACACCTGGGAGGGTGGGGTGTAAGATGGAAGCCAAGCGGGGGTGGGGGAGTGGGGACCGGTGGTTTCATGAGCTCCTCCTGCTCTTCTACCCTGGTTTCTTACAGAAGGATCTGCTGAAGGAGGTGGAGCACCAGGCAGAAAGGCATGCTTTCTCCAGCACTGGTCTGCCCAACAAAGCTAGGTGCAAAAGGAAGCTGTTATTCTGGCAAGACCTGCCGCGTGCAGTGAGAGGAAACAAGGGCTACAGAGAGGAAGCAGAAGCCGGCAAGTTGGCACTGCTCGGTTTTCACTTGTTGCCCCCCCCGCCCCCCACCCCCACTGCTCCTCTACGAGCAATGGCTGACGGCATTCACAGAAGACATGAACAGCACCTACAGGGGCAGGTGGGACAGCACCCACATTGGACAGAGCGGCACAGACGAAGACCAGTGCTCTCGAGAAGGCTAGTCATCAGCGCGAGCTTGGGGCCACCTAAGACCGGGCACTAGGCACAGGTCTTCAGCACCTAGAAGAACAAGGAGCCAGACCTCTATTTTGGGGGCTAGGGTGGGAATGGGAGGCAACTCAGGGAACCCAAAGTCCTCAAGGCCCAAAAAGGTTCTTTTTCAAATGGACACGTATTTCCACCCTCAGGTGGACGAAAATAAAAACAGAATTGCAGTTTAGCTATAAAAGTTCCTCACAAAGCTCTTCTCTCTGCATATTCCTGCACTCCCTAGAGGCCCCTCCTGGGCATTCTTACCTCTGCTGTAGTTCGACCCCTCTGGGCTTGACCTGAGAGAGGCCATTTATAATTCACACCCATTTACTTCCTGAAGATCTGGTGTTTTTAAAGCCTGCTAAATTAGCCATTCCCAGGCTAACAGATTTCAGGCAAAACAACAAGTCTTAGGATAAGGAAGAAAACACAATCCATTTAACTCAACAGTTGCCTTTTCTAAAGATGACTTAATGGGCCCATTCTTATGTGTGTTGCTTTTAAGAGAAAAACCTTGAACTACTAGAAAGAGAGGAAAACAAGGGCTCTGCTTCAATATACTTTCTCCTTAGAAGACAGTCAATTAATCTTGTTTATCAAAGAGACTTACCCACTTTCCTGTCTAAATAGGACCGATTCTAGAAGCCTGTTTCCTTAAGGGCCCATTATGATTCCAGGAATTAAAGCTGATATAGTCTCTACCTTTCCCACACCCTGTTCTACTCCATCCCTAGCCATAAGAACCTTTCATCAGGAGTCTTCCCTTTAAGCATCAGTCTGCAATCCTTACTGAAATACAAGGCCCTCTGAAAGTCTTGCTGATACATAACCCATACTGCAAATGAAATGCTTAGAAAACAGATTTTGGAAAAGGAAGGAAGAAAAATAATAACAGCCAGGGCTCTAGAAGTTTTTGTATACAATAGCCAACATAAGCTAAAACTTAACCAGATATGTAAGTCAAGCAAAATGATCAAAAAGAAAAGAACCCAGAGGTCACTTACTAGTAATCCAGTCATTAGTTATTAGACACAGAATTTCAAGCAGTGAGATACTGATCTTTAAAAGGTTTATAAGAAGAAGGAGAATTTTACCAGAGAACTGAAGTTCAGATTTTCAGAGATGGGTGAGACAGCAGGACAGACAGAGTGCCAAAGAGAATCAGTGAACTAGAAAGTAAGTCGACAGGAAATATCCAGATCAAAGCACGAAGTAAAAACAAAGACAAGAACATGAGAGGCACAGGGGACAGAGTGAAAGACCAGGTTCCATGTGATCAGAGTCACAGAAGGGGGAGAGAGAAGGAGCAGCGGAAGCACGGCATGAAGTGTCTCTAGCCAAGAATTTCCCAAAAATGTCAGAAGGCACTGGCTACAAACTCAAGATGGTCTACAAATCCCAAGCAGGAGCACCACAGCTGGGTATTATTATTACTATTATTACCATTATTACAATAAATGGAAGTTGAGAGCAAATCTTGAAAGCGGTCATGGCAAAAACAGCCCACCACCATCTAGGAGCACCAACGGCCCTGATGGCTCCCTCTAAGATGATGCCTGAGTGTGGACTGTCACTCAAGGGCTGAGAGAAATGCCCAGCCCAGAGTTCAAGATTCAGTAAAAGCATCATTCAAAAACACAGGTGAAATAAAGGCAAATTCACAAAAAACAATTCATTGTCAGAATACCCACAAAAGGAAGGAAATTCTTTGGCAGAAGGAAAATGAGGCTATGCCAAGAAAAGAATGAATGGGAACAGACAGGACAAAAATGTGTACAGTGTACAGATCTAAATAAATATGGAACATTTAATAACAAAAAAAATCAGTGCTTTGTGAGATGAAACATAGTATACACAGAGCTAAAACACATGACAGCAATAGCAAAAGAGACTGGAGGTTAAGTGCTGTAAGGCGTCATCTGAGAAGAAAATACAAGGAAGCAAAATAAAGACAGGACAAATAAATACTCTATAACCAAGTAAATCTGCTCTTTAGTCTATAAAGGACATTCTAGTACATGTGCTTCAGGAAAGATAAACAAGAAAGTTTGAAGCAACATTCACAATAGCAAAGCATTAGAACAACTGAAATGCCTAACAGTCTTAACAGATAAAGCTGACACATTTATACAGTGGAATACTATATAGCAGTGAAAATAAAATGAGCTACATATATACATATCAGCATGGATGGATCTCAAAAATTTAATGCTGAGTAAATAAAAAAGGCCACAAATGGCTATATTCAGTATGATTTTGCATATAAGTTCAAAGCATGGAAAACTATAAGTACAATGTTTGAATTCATACACTCTAATAAATAGAGTGAAACTACACGTACAAGTGAAAGATATGATTAACACAAAACTCAGGACAAAGATTACCTGAGGATGTGCAATGAAAAAAGGGAAGGTCAAAAGCACTAGTATATTCTCTCACACAGGGTCAGCAATTCTATTTAAGCTACGTAGTAAGCAGGTCCTGGTTTTCATCTGCTCACTCTTTGAGATGTACATATAATATATAATACTCTATTGATTGACTTCTATAATTTAAAAAATGTTTATGGAAACTTTTTTTCCTAACCATGCCACCAAAGGCAGAATTAATTTCTTTAATTAAATTTTTAAAGATTTATTTATTTTTATTTATGCACACAAGAACTGGGGTGTAGGTAGGAGGTGTGGGAAGGGTGAGAGGATTCACCAGAGACAGAGTGGGGAGAAGAACAGGTGGATCCACTGAAACACACTGCTGAGAGCATTGGCGGGTGAGACAAGTGAGGTCTGCTGAGTCATTTGTGGGTCAGCTCCCTGGCCAGGGGACTGAACTCCGGCTGCAGTGGCTGGTGATAGGCTGAAAACACTGAGACTTTAACCCCTGCACCACCAGGGAGGCCCTGGCAGAATTAATTTTTGAAAATAAAAACTAACTTCATAAGAATTATGCCTATATTTAAAATACCACCTTAAAAAGCAGCATAAACAGGATACTCTATAAATTTTGGTAAGTGGGTAGAAAAGGAGAAAAAAAGCAAACAGCCTAATGGAAAAAATACAGCTAACTTGAACTGCTATTTATGAGACTTTCAGAAAACTCACTGCAGCGATGGAGACAAAGCAAACAACGGGTCTTTTTTCGATTCGCTACCTTCCTTGCTCCACTAAAAGCAAGGTAGAGCTCAGAAATAAATCACTCAGCAAAAGAGAAGCAGCTGACGGAAGGCTCTTGAACTGTGCTGTTAAATGGTTGGATTCTAAAACGTTTAAGGACGCAGTTCATTAAAACGAACGCAGAAGGCACCCAAATCTTGGATTTCAGTTAATCCCTTCCAGGTAGAATTTGCTTATAGATAACCAATACTGGCTTGCAAATGATTGCTAGTCACTTGAGCAAAGAATAATAGTTTGGCTGCAGGAAGAAAGGCCTTTGTTACTCAAGATGGAAATATCCGGTGGGAAGGTGGGTAGAAAGTTAATTACGGGGACCCATCCACGCCAGTCACTACTCTCCTGGTTCCCTTAACTGCCACTAAAAACCCAGGACTTTTCAACTCCAGCCGGGCCCTCAGGGTGGCCTCTGCAGGGCCTCTCTTCTCAGCCTTCAGGGTACCTGCTCTGGATCCCATCTGTGTGTGGCTTTCTTGGAAAGGGGTCTGACGGCCGTGCAGTCGTGTTTGCGTCTGTCCCCTCATGAGGCTACAGGGGCTGCCACGCACCACTGACCTCAGTCCAACGACGGGCCCCTGTGGCTCTGGCTTCTTTGCACCCTCGCCTCCCAGGGCCGTGCCCGCAACGGGGTGAGAGCAACGCAAAGATCTGCAGTGCACCCCTTTCCAGCTCTTCAGCAACTGGCCCATCCCCACTTCATGCAAATTCTTTCCTCCCCTCCACCTAACACTGAATAAATATCCCATTTCCTAAATCTAGACCTGTCTGTGCTCTTCGAAGTGGATATTCTTCAGTCAATCATTAATCATCTCTCCTCTCACACTGTCAATTTTCAGGAAAAGTAACTGGATCTGCTCAATCTTAAAGATGCCTGCCTTTAGTTTCCCTCTAGTTCAAGCTGTGGCGCGCCCGTGCTCCTCCCTCATGCACAGGCTTTAAAAGAGTGTTCCACACCTACTGCTACCACAGCCTCAGTTTTCCTGTTAGTGGAAGTTCTGGAGGGTTCTGAAGGCATGCACCTATAGTGAATAATTGAAGATATGAAATCATAAAATGGTGCCCCCAGGCACATGCTGAGCGCCAGCTGAGTGATTTCTTAACACCTCTCCCAGGGAAGCCAGGCCCAGGCACCATCTGTTCCTGGGTTGCATATTTAAGAGGCAGCATTTAGAGAAGAAAACAAAACTGCAGAGTGTCCGGCAAAGAAGGGAGACAGACCTACAGCAGTTTCTCAGACGGCAGAGACAACCTTCGTAGGAAGACTGTGGCTGCACCGATGGGCCACAAGGGTCTCAGAGCATCTCGAACCTTGGCGACATCCACTTTCCAGAGGGTTGGACAGACCAAAGAGAGGAATTCATCACCCTGGATGTTTCTCGATCTTCTGAAATTAAGGGTCACAACTTCCTATGCTAACAAAAGACAGCAAAATGGACTTAAAAATCAAGTTTGGAACTTCCCAACCAGATGACAAAGGCGGTTAGCAACTGCTGCTCAGAGAAACCAGCGACGTGATGTTTTCACAGGATGGCCTGACTGCTGAGCTGAGGACAGACGTGAGAGGGCAGAAAAGGCAGTGACATCCAGCCAGGCGGAGGACAGTCACAGGAGCAGCCAGGTGGGGGTGGGGAAGGTGCAGATTTTGATGCAGCTGGGAGGATCTGCAGGACCACAGCCAGGGAATGACAGAAAGCAGTGACTCCAGGGGACTGAGGAACTGGAAGAAAGGAGAGTGGGGAGGAATTTTCAAGGGGTATAAACTGCCTAGCCCTGCAACGACCAAATACCAGTTCTTTACATTTCAAAAGTTCAGTGCTGATTCAGAACACGGGCCTCAAAACACGGTGAGTTAGGCCACACTCCAGTCAGGAGACAGGGGTGGAGAGTAAAGTCGAATGAGAATATACTCAAGAGTCAGTTCTAGCCAAACTGGTCAACATCCATGAAAAGCTGGAACCCACTCAGGCGGTAATTATCCATCTGTCGGAGATATGGGCCAAGGTGTAACCTCACCTTCAGTATGAACCCCATTCCTCACAGATCCCCAAAAAGCCAGGCGGTCCTGGCAAGAGATTTTTCAGAAACGGCATTCCACGCTGTGTCCAAACATCTGCCACTCCCGTCGAGCGACGTGGTGCTGAGCCAGGCCCAAGCGGCCACCCGCAAATGCCGGGATGGTAGGCGACAAGGCGGGAGACCACTCATCGGTGCGCGCCCCTCTTCACGTCAGGTCACATCCAGTTTAGCTTTGATTAAGGTGACAGCTTAATGACCGCATCAGATGGGGTCAGATACGTTTCCTGAACAGGGTCTGGGGATCAGTGATGAACATTTCACATGCTGAGCTTCAAATTGCGCAGAAAAGCAAAGTCGAGGAAAGAGCCCATCGCCTCCCTGCTGCCTGTGTTCGAGAACCATCCAGGTGTTAAGGGAGGCTGTGAGTTTGTCTGCGCTGGGTTTCAGGGAGGGTAGCTTCTGGCTAAGCCTGAATGGAGATACTAGCTCAGTGGAAATGCTGGAGGGAAGACCCTTAACTCACTGCTAGATGAGGCACTCTGGCCAGAAAGAAGGCCGGCTGGCCTTGCGCCCTATGGCAGTGCACAGGCCACGTATCGGTCCTAGCTCTAATTTTATAAAAAGCAAGCCTGGTTTATTTTTCCTTGGGGGTGGGGATATGAGACCAGGGGACTGTTGATTTTGTTCTGGCCCCTTTTGTGGAAGATGTGACTGTTCTGCTCATACACAAAATGCCTGCCAAGCTCATCAGCACTTCACATGAGCAGATAACAGTCAGGACAGCAATGCTGCACTAAGATTGTAAGTTCACTTACAATCAGTGAGGGGAGAGAGAGGGGAAACAAAGGCACATAAAAAGCCAGCCAGCCTGCCCCTGCAGAGCCCAGTTGCCCAGCGGTATAAAGTCTTGTTTCTGGACCATCTCCTGAGACCCTCCTTCAAGGCTGCCCCTGTCTGTCTTCCCCCCTGGCCCCAGTCCCTGTCCACACGGCGAACCTCTCCTGGACTTCAGAGGTGGCACAGGCAACTGCTCCTTTGCTGGGGGAGAGAGGCCTGCCCTCGCTCTCATGCATACCATGCCAGCACCCACCAGCCCTGCACTCTGACCCCTGCGTGTTCTGTCATAGGGCTGTCTCCCACGCTGGGCCAAGACCTGAGGGGAGATCTCTGTGTCACTCAGGTTCATTTTCTGGTGGCTACACAGAGCCTGGTATTTTCAGTTATCCACATACAGCTGTGAACTTACCATATAACATAATAAATAAGACTGTTAACACGAGATTATGCTTTTTGCACACACGTCTATATTTAGTCAGCTGTGAGTGGAGGCAGACAGAGTTAAAATGCCTCACTAAGCGTCTGGGACAGAGTGAGAACGCCCCCTGGTTCCCAGCACAGGCTCTGGCTGGGATGGTACAACTTCTACAAAAGAGCTAATTATACAACTGAGGGTAGGATGAGACAGGCTTTCAAACTGTGGCTCAAGTTCTCTGCACCCCCGAGAGTGGCCCTCGTGGCCAGCCCTGCGTATCATACGGACACGTGGCAGCGGACAGTGCTCGGCAGACGGCGAAGCCTGTGCCCAAGCTCCAGCCCTGAGGGCCCGGCGCCTTCCGGCTCCCTTCCTAGACTCTGGCCACTGACTTCATTCCTCTGAGCCTCGATGTCCTCATGTACAAACGGGGACTAGCTTTGCTGGTGGTTGCAAGGAGGAAACAACACATGTGTGAAGACAGACTATTGGTAAATGTTAGCTGGTATTCTTAAAGACACACATCCACTACAGCTTCAGCCCAAAACTCCTGTCATCTGTGTGGTCAGCAGTTCTAGGCCACGCTCTCCGTGAGGCCACAGAGGAAAACACAGTTGCCAGGCCAATGCAGCAAAAACACGCGAGGCAGTCAGACCACCTCAGTGATGCGCGTCACAAATCTCACCGTGTCAACCCTGGGAGTCCGCTCTGGAACAGATAACAGGAGACAAAGGCAAGGAAATACAAAATTAACAGTTGTTACTCCTTATCAGAACACTGACAAAAGAGACACAGCCCTCAGGATGAAGGAAACAGGGCCTGGCTCCTGACTGGAGTTCCCTAGCACTGTTACTATGTAGCACAAGGTTAATCTAAATGTTTCTTTGCACACAGCCGGGCTTATGTGAAAAGTATCAGAATTGATAGTCTAAAGGTTTGGGTTTATGTGTGAACAAGCCTGTTTTCAAGAAATGTTTCATTACCCAGATTAGGAAAATACCAGAGTTAAAAGCATCCTTGGTCTGGAACTAAGTTAATGCCCTGCCGGGAGGGTGGGGGAGGCTGCAAGAAGCTAAGTAATCAACAGGCAGAAGAGCAGGTAAATCAACACTTCCAGGTGACTGTCAGGGGTGACTGCAGCCCTTAAGCCTGGCCCTTGAGGGCTGGAGGCAGCACCTGCCTGGGCGCCTCCGCACCGCCCACACGCGCAAGTGGAGGTTAAGGCAGCACTTTCTGCGCACCCTCCACAGCCGGCAGGTGGATTTTCCAGGCAGAAGGTGAAAGCCTGGCCCGGCCACGTGTAGGCATTTGTTGTCCAGATGTGCCAAACGGGGGAAGGAGCCAAATTCCAGTCGCACACCTGCAGTCTCTCCAGACCAGGCACCCGCGGGAGCGGGCGGGAGGCACGTGTGACTCGGCGGACTGCGGGCGGCACTCGCCGGGCAGTGGGGCGGGCAAGTGACGACCAGTTAGCCAAACGCGCAGACCCTGATTTTCCTTCTTTCTTAAGGAATAACAGAACTAGAAAAAAGAGCTGGAAATCTGTGGAATATGCTCCAGACCTCTTCCCCCCACCTCTCTCTCGCACACGTGCGCGCACAGACACACGCACACACACGCACACACGCACGCGCACTCTACTCCTTCTCCTCTTTGTAAAAGGCTTTTAATTAGCTCACATCCTACCCTGACCCGGGCTCCCGAAAACCTCTGACACCAGCCTGTCGGCGGGGCTGTGGGGTCTGAGCGCAGGCCGGTGTAGGGGCTCCCTGAGGGCGCCCGCTGCTCTTCTCCCCACAGATGCCTGAGGAGTTTGGTGTCTTCCCTCTCGGGCCTCCTGGGAAGCTGCCCCAGCAGGTGCCGGTCGGCAGCAGTTTCGTGTTACAGGCCTGAGTGACTGACCCCGCAGGAGCTGCCGGCTGTTTTCACAGACACAGGAGGCAGTCAAAAGTCCACCGCGTGAACTTGGAATGACCCCAGCGGCAGAGTCACTGGCGGGTTCATCGGGAGGGCAGGCACGCTTTATTAAACAACTAATGCTCTTCACAGATAACTTTCCGAAAAAGCAAAAGTGTTAACTCTTTGCAATCTTGCTCTAACAAGCAACTGAGCTGTGGGATTTAGAATTTAAACCCCACGAGGATCTTGAGACACAAAGACAGTGACTTCGTCTGACCTGGAGAAGGGTCAGGCCTTAGTCACCATTTGGTCCGCTGTCTTGTTAACGTGTTCCAGATTAAAGCAAAACGGCAGAACGCGAAGGTTCCAGACACCTACGCGAGCGGCGGCACTCGGCCGAGTGGCCCCGCGGCTGCGCCAGGAGGGGCGGCCAGGCCCTCTGGCCCGCACACCACTGCACACAGAGCCCCTCGGGTCAGCTCCTTTTTGGAGGACGATTGAGAAAAGGCACAAGTTCAGGTCAAGCGTTCCAATACCCACATTCTCTCGGGCCCGCTGGACACGCGTCTCTGAGGCGGCACAGCGGCCTCCGCAGTGCCCCCAGGAAGGGCGCAGCCAGGCCTGCCGACGCTAGCATCAGTACTGAAACAACCCCACAAACTTCAGAGGGAACCCGGGGACAACTGTAACTAACCACCATGCAGATCAACATAGAAACATCTGGAGTTAAAATTTCATTTCAACCAACAAGGTCACGTTAATTTCGGCATCAATCGAAGACTCGGTTTTCTCTTTTCCTCATCTCACCAACTGCCATCCAGATCTAATTATGGAGGGGCTCCCTGGCTGTCTTCCTGGGGGAGGCCTTGTCTTATCTTCAGGTGCGGCTCAACTCCTTACGGCTTACTGGCTGATAGGACGTTGCGGAAGGGCTAGTGACGGTTAGCGCTTCAAAGGCGCTGTCCTCCCACCCACTCAGGTGAGCTGACCTTTACACAAAACAGATCTGCTGGGCTTGACAAGCCCCCAAAGGCGTTCTGCACTCGGGACACAGTGCTGGGTTAAGGCACCAGGGCGAACAGGCCTTCGCAAGGAGCTCGGTCTGCTGCGGGGACAGGGACAGGTGGACTCAACACAAAGACTGACAAGAAAACAGACGGGAAGCTGGGAGTCCAGCCGCACTGCTTCTCCCTCTCCTGGTCAGAGGAAGAGAAGCACGATCCCCCAGCTTCCACCCCTCTGGAAGACACCACCAGCCCTGTGGCCAGAAGGCCTGGGGGGAGCTGGCCCTGTGATCGACTAGCTGCAAGAGCCTCAGTGGGTCTCGGCTTCCCTGTGGAACCAGGACAGGTTAACAGCTGACCACGTCTGCGGATGTGTAGGGGAGCGTGCTGCAGGTGAAGACCCGTCTGGCCTGCCCTGCTGGAGAGAAGGGAGTGGTGTCAGGTGGGAGGTCTGTCTCAGGGACAGCACAGCGTCACGGGAAAGGCAGAGTGAGGCTTCATTCCGAAGTATATTAAAACGAGGGTTGTCAGGAAACCCAGCTTTTTTGTGTGTTTTGTTTTAGATAAGTCTGAAGTTAAGACACTGTTCATGGCTGGGTTTTCTCCTTTAAAAAGAAACAGGTAGAGCATCTTCCTGGTGTTCAGTCCTAAGGGGCCCTCTCTCGACATTGAACTTCCTCACCGAGGTACCTCGACTGTCTTGCTGAGTGACTGGTGTAACCACTGCACTGCAGCCGCCTAAACCTTGACCTGCTGCTGTCACAGGGCACGGCGTCCAAAGAGGGACAGGCTGCACTCCCAGAAAGAGGCTGAGAAACCTTCCTGACTTTGTCCCGTGCCTTGCTTCTCGGTGATTGTGGGACCAGACTGGCGCATCCAGCTGTGGATTCAGAACCAGCCACTCACCTGGCCCGGCGTGGGTATTTTAAACCCAGAGGGCTGAATTTCCCTTCCCTGGGCGGGATGTGATCGTGACGCCTGCCCTGCTGCCACTGAGAGGCTGTGAGCGCTGAGGGGAGGGGGCACTTTCAGCAAGCAGCCACGTGGACTCTGGGGAGCAAGGAGCTAGGGCTGCCAGGAACCCATGGGGCCTCGTCTCTTCTCCGAGTTTCCCACTGACCCTGCCAGAGTCAATTACCTTTGCTGTGTGACTCAATTTCTTCCTCTGTCAAGTGGAAATCACCACACTTGCACTCTTTAATGTATAAGTTTGTGAAGATCAAATAATAAGAGGAGTATGTTACAAAGGTTAGTTTCCCATAAAACTACAAGGAGCTATTAGCAGCTCTTCCTTTACAACTAACTTTGGCATCATCCTCGCCAATTTCCAAGTGACCAATAAAGAGAAAATTATCCTGCTGGCCACAGGATCCTGCTTTGAAACCTTACGAGGGCAACAAAGCTAAAACAATGGCTGTTTTTGGAAGCATGTTCTGCTTAATTTTCCTCTCAGTGCAAACACTGAAAGTTACTGCTTCCAAACCAATGTGTTGTTAGATAAATTCAATAGCTTGCAGGAAATGTTTACTTAAACATGTTCCTCTAATAAAGCCAAAAGATATTTCCCATAAATATTAGTTTAATCCACTACGTTAGGAAGGACGGGGCTTCCCTCTATCCCCAGGAGCAGTTTCCCAAGGAGCCTGCCACCTTCGGCTGGGCCGTGCCTGGCCAGCACTGCATTCCCGGCCTCACCCCAGCCAGGTCGGTGCCCGCGACTCGGTGAGGGAAGAAGGGAGGGGCCGGGAGAGGAGGCGACATCAAGAGTCAACGGGCGTCCCCGTCTGTTTTTTTAAACACAGCATGATTTCCGGTTTCAGTCAACACACGGATATGTTTGAGAGGAAAGTCATGAACATTTGTGGTTTCTGTTTATTTCAGCTAAAAAACATAAAATAGACAACTAGGCAAATTCAGGAGGTATGTCACTTACTCGGTCATTATGTTCTAAACATAGTATGGAAAATGCCACGCTAGACAGAACGAGCCCCCTGGACAGCCTGAACAAGTCCCTTTTCCGACAACAAATATTCATAGCTAGGCACAGGGGAGACAGAGCCTTTACCTTCCAGAAGCTTTAAGTCTACTCTAGAACGCAAATGAGGAAAAAGACGACTGTACCCCACACTCTGTCCTAAGCCGATCTCACTGTGTCCTCCCCGCTGGCCCAGGGCACTGAGTTCATGGAACGCAGACCCAGCGTGACAGCTGTCCTCTCTGCATTACAACTGCTTACCTCACCTGCCTCACGATCCCGCGTCCCTCAGAACAACCTTTTGAAGCCTTAAGAGCCTACAAACCTGCCCCGGCACCAGCATGACTCGGCGATGGTTAAATGTTTGTTGAACGAATGCTCGTCTGAGACACACGCGCAGATGGCTGTACCCCAAGGTGAGCACAGCAGAGGTGCCCCGGGGTTCTCAGGGAGGGGCTCTGACCAGACATTTGGATTGGACCTTTACAAGCCTGGAGTCATCTGGGCAGACAGGGAGAAGGGCACTCCAAACAGGCAGGATTTTAGACAAACGTGCAAGGGGTGAGAAGAGAACGGGCACAGGAGAGAAATGACGCTCTGGCACTTTCTCTTCAATCTTTATTTCACTTTCCCGATTTGGCTCCTAGATTTTTAAGCTTATCATTGCCTTCCTTGTGTACCTACCTAGGAAATTTCCTTGTCTAGGAACCGGCACAGGTGGGCTTCCCCGCCACTGTACAGTGGACAAGGGAACAGAAAAGCCACCGGTCTCTGAGGTAAGTGCCGTGAGAGGCGAGCGCCCCTGCCGGGCACAGGGAGCCTCCACAGAGCTGGTTAGGCCTGGACGTGGCATCAACGTGCCATGAGGAAAGCCAAGGAAAAGCCAGATTCTTGCTCCTTCTGAAATGATCTTTCCTTCCACGATCTCTCTTCTGGGGAATTTTCCTTTATCCATAACACTGCAGAAACTACTTAATAGAACGTCCCAATACAAACTTACATTTTTTCCCAACCACCCTCCATTGCCCTCTACAAACGTTCCACTCTGGGGACTGCTGTCGTCACACATTCGGGTTCCTTCTGAGCTCGCCAGTACAGGTCTCCCAAGGAGCTCACACTCCGGGTAATGGGAGCCTTGACGATCCTCTAAAGGGGAGGGTGCGTTTTTCTCCAAGTGTGTTCAGAAACGCACGCTGTGGGAAGGTCACGCTAACCAGGCCCACGGTCAATGCCAAGGACGCCAGGTAAGGCTCCAGTGCTGCCCGGCAGTGCTCTGTCAGTCAGGAGACCTGGCTGGAGCCACAGCACCTCTGCCTGGCTGTCCTGGGCAAGTCACCTACTTCCACCAGGCCCGATTCTTCACTGGTGATGACAACGACAACGCGATCATCACCTGCCTGGTTTCAGGCTTCTGGAAAGGATCACAGTCATAGAAATGCTCTCGACAACAAAACACGACAACTATAAAGCAGTATTATCATCATTCCAATAAAAAACGATGAAGCGCCGAGTTACTCCCTCTCCTTTCCCCTGCTGAGCGAACCACAGAACCAACCACAAAACCCGCAGCAGCAGCACCACCCAGAGCCCCCGTCTGCTTCCTGCCTCGCGTGATGGTGTCGTGGACATCTGAACGCCAACCTGTGGGCAGAGCTCGGTCAGAAACCTTCAGAGTTGGAAAAGCTGGACTACCAACTAAGGGGAGGTGGGGGGGGGGGTGACTGGAGGGGAGTCTACTCGCTGCCATCACTACCTGCCCTAATTTTGTGTACTCTGTGCCGAAAACAAAATATTATTTCAAGTGACCTCTTAGCTCCTTAGAAATGCTTAAAGTAGCCAAGCGCAGGAAATGCTCAAGGGGCGCAGTGTGACCTGCACATCTAGAGGAGATGCCCTGGGAGCAGGACGCGCCAGGCTCTGGCCTGCTCTGGGCGGCGCCGCGGGACACCGAGCGCTGCCAACCCGCCGCTTAAGGCGGCGAAGCCCCGGGTCAAGCACACGCGGTGTGTGAGCAAACACAAGGCTCACTCATGCGCTTTTGGGCCCCCCCAAAGGCTTTCATCTCCTCCCATTTCAATGACAGAAGATTAAGGACTCACTGCAGGAAAGATCAGAAAGCCCTGAGAAGAGAGCTGGAAAACCCAAAGGCCCGACACAGAGGAATTGAAGTTAGAAATGAATGGAAAATCGGTCTTGAGTTTTACTTTTAAATGATGCTGCCATCGTTTTTGTCCCTACTAAGGTCTGAATTTGGTAGAGGATTACACTAGAGAACCTGCCTTATGTAGAGGCCGGCTCCCAAAGTCACTTATTTCTAAAACATCTGACTCCCAGCCTCAACGGTAAATTTTAGTGGCAGTAACTAACTGCCTGAGTCTTACCCTCCTCATGGGTAGAATGGGATGACCCTCCCCTTCCCGCCTCGCAGGTAAGTGGAGGCCAGACAAGCCCGCACAGCTCCAGGCCACGCGACACGGGCAGGACGGGACGATGAGGCCTTGGGTGCACGTCCCCTCTGACCGTGGCGATGCTGCTGACCACGGAAGTTCCCTTTTTCCTAAGAAAACACTTTGATTCAGCTTTGCTTCAAAATAGACTTAGATAATTACAGGGGAGGGAAAAGTAAATGAAAATAGAAACGACCTTCCAAGCAAAGTCAGTGATTTGACCTTTTACTGCCAAGAACTGGAATTTGATTTGTCCTTCAGATGTTTATAAAGATAGGTTTTAGTTTGTCTCACCCTCAGTCTGTCAGAATTCTTCAAGAAGGCCAATGCTAATATGAAGGGTACTGAAAGGCAGGAAAGGATGTGTTAGCCCATCTCTGAGGGTAACCTGCAAACCTAAGAAAGCCTGAGGATAATATTCTTCTATTCACCGTGTTTACATGAGGGTAGAAAACCACTACCCTTTGGGGGACACAAATATTTCCTGCCTTTTTAATTTAGCAACTGAACATACTTTTCTACCACACAGACTGCAGCTCTGGAAGATAAAGCAAATTCTTTTGGAACACGAGATGTGCAGTCTAAGAGGACACTCTAGGACCAGACTCGCAACCGATCTCCCAGCCGGAAATGGAGACCAACTTTAAATGCTCCGATCTTTTGGTCTCGACACCAGACTTCCGATGGTGGTCCCTGGCCTGCTCCCTGACTCCTGGCTATGGAGCTGCCTGACGGTGTGGTGTGGAACGGAGGACAGCTGCGCCCCACTCCCCAGCTCCTCCGTGAGCAAGGGCGCGGGGCATGTCGGTGGCAACTGCCGGGGAGTTCTGGGCACTAGGGGGATTCTATCATCGTTCCGCTCTCCCTGCCCAACACATGTCCAAGGCTACAGCGCTGACGTCTGACCAAGCTGGTGGGGGCGAGGAGGTCACTGCTGGGTCACTCAGCATCTCAAAGTTGCCTCAAACCAAACAAAGCTCAGACTAGGGAATCATTTTCGTATTCAAGGTTATCAGAGGAAAATAAAATAAAAACACTGCTGCCAAAAATTTGAGTCATTCCTCTACATACAACCACTTGAAGCACCTCCTCTGGACTGGAAAAGAAATCCCTTGGGTGGCTTACTTAGGATCAAAGTCCTTTTGAAAACAGAAAACTCGACATTCTCTAAGGGAGAGATCATTGTCTGAAGTGAATTTCTTTTAACCTAAAGTTTTGTGCCAACTTAAATACACTAAAAGCCCAGCGCTTCTAAGAAGGTATCCACCTATTACTTGCACACAGGTACATGGAAAAGCTATTATGGGGATAATCGGCTCAACTATAAAGCGGAGCAGTCATACATAATGACAAAAACAGATTCAAGTCATAAGTTGCCTTTTCCCCTTCAGAATCCACACAGGCAGACGCAGCACATGCTTTTGTGCAAGGATAAAAACTTTCGTCTTGCGTAAACAGCACTTTTGGTCTTGTTTAAGCCTTGCGTATATACTGTCTACGAGGCAAACACAAACAAATGCTGTTTCTTAAACAAAAGGCAGACGGACCCCTCTGCCTTCAGCGGGGCCACAGCACATGTGATGGGGCTGGGGAGTGGCGGGGCCGACGGACTCTCAGCGCAGGGGCAGGAAAGCAGCTCCCGGCGGGCTGCACTGCCTGTGGCCGCCTGCACACATGGCCAGCGCAAAGGTCTCTGGAAGGAAGTGCCGCCTGCGTACCCTGTGCCCAGACAGAGACCCGGGAAACGGGCCATGTGTTACCTTAAGTCCTATCTAGGTTTCCTGTCCAAGCCATCTCATCTCTCTCTGTCACTTTATTTGTCTTTATCTTCAGACAGTTTTCCTAAAAGCTAACAGTTCATTCTGAGACGAGGCAGGTTTTTTGTTTTCCTTGTTCTTACTTGTTAGTGTAGACAGGCATGTCTAGAACAAATGAAAAGTCAGCAATACCTCAAAAATGGGACTCAAGTTGAGAAGGGAGAGGTCACAGAGCAGAAGCGCCAGGCCCCAGCTCTGCCATCACCTGGCTGGCCTCGGGCGGGTCACCCCCTCCCAGCCACAGGGTCTAACTTACAGCAAAGGGGCCACTACTGCAGCACCTGCCCATCTACTGAGCAGATCGTTCTGACGGCCGGTGACATCACACGAGTGCCACTGCCAGGGCTCCTGCCGCCCGTGGAGAAGACGTCACTGCTCAACCTAACCCAGGACGGACACTTCCTGAGGAGGCCCGATCTGTGACGCAGCTGATACGATGACAGTCACCTTACCAAAAATGAGGTCAGGTAACAGGCTTCTGGTGGGAGGCCCCAGCAGTTAATGTTTCCATTCTCCACAGAGAATACATACACAAGAAAAGCTGCATGGAGAAGAAGCCTTTAGTATTTGCTGCACTTGGTTTCAAATCCACCCCTGTCACCTCTAGTTGTGTGGCCTTGAAAACTTCTCTAAATTTTAGTCTCCTGACTTGAAGAACAGAGCTGAACATACACAAAACAAAGCACATGAAGGACCTGTCACAAGGCCTGACAAAATCAGGTTTCAATGAATCTTAGTCTGTCCATGATAAATCAGAGCCTCAATCCTGTTCCCATCTTTTATCAAGAAGTGATATAAGACTATGTGGTCTTTTTTTCTAGATGATTTATTTATGCATACAAAAGCTGGGGTACAGGCCAGAGGCACAGGAGGTGAGAGGATTCACCAGAGACAGAGTGGGGAGCAGAACAGGCAAACGGACTGAAACTCATTGCTGAGGGGAGCAGTGGGCGAGGCAGGAGAGGTCTGCTGCACCACGTGGGCCCCCTCCCTCGCCAGGGATGGAACTCGCGCTGCTGCTGTGGATGCTTCACAGTGCGGCGCTCAACCCTCTGCACTACCAGGAAGCCCAAGACTATGAGGTTTTTAAAACCCAATTTATAATAAGCAAAACTGATTTCAGACAATAAAACACTGACAAAAGTACACAGAATAAAATGCATTAGCTAAAGTCTGACAGAAAACTCACATCCCTTTGACAAAAATGTAGCTCTCCAGAGACTAAACTAGAAAAGTTGGGCATGGCAGCAATAAAACAAAAGGAAGAGAAACCTACCACACGACCGCGGAAGTTACCAGTGAAGTTACCGGGCAGGGAAGGCCCAGTCTCATTGTTCTCAGAGTTTTCATAACGTCGCACCACACTTTATTTAACTGTGCGCCAGTGCGAGTCTATCCCCAGCTAAGGAGGGCCTCTCAGTGAACCATCACTACGTTTGTTTTCCCATTTAAGGCAAAGCACAGGGACACAAAACCAAGAGAGAAATCATAAAACCAAGGAGGCTTTCCTATGCTAATTAGAATTTAATAAAATCTTTAAATGGGGCATTTAAGATGAGATATTTCAGTACACCTGCTGATCTCGAGTTCAGTATTAAAAGAACGTAGAGGAGCCTGTGCCACTGGGTACTAGCTGCCACCAGGGGTGAACACCTAGGGCAGGGCAGGAAGTGCTGTGCGGGACAAGTGTGCACTTTCATTCAGACATGGAACCTGAGTCTGTTTCCAGCCCATGATTTGGAAAGCCTTGCTGGTCCGTCACCTCCCACCCCGTGAGCATACTGCCTACTGTGGACCACCAACTGAGCAGTCTAGTTTTGTCCGGATTCGTAAGACGAGATATTGAAGAAACCAGTCTAACTGAAGCATCTCTGAAAACAGTCTGAGACGTTGTCACCGAGTGGCACAGTGCACAGAAGGGCCCTTCAAGCCTGTGTTCTCCCCTGCTCTTCCTAGTAACTTCCTGTGTGGTGCCACTGGAGCTCCTTACGGCAGAGTCACTGGCACATCCCAGTCGGCCCCAGCAGAGGGTACGGTGCCTTCTCAAAGCTGGCTCATCCACGAAAGCTCAATCCGTAGAAGAAAAGTGTGTTGAGTTGGCAGGAGGAGAGCAGAGCTGATCACAGGCCTTTCAAACGCTGTCATGTAGCAACCACCTTTCCCTGCCTGCTCCCTTCCCCACTTCTCACATAAAATCATTTCCTGCCAAAAAATAAACCATACACCAACAAAAGGGCCGTCAAACACATCTAGTGCATCTCAAGCAACTAACAAGTGCATCAAGCGCATCAAACGACAGTGAGCAAACAAAGAAGCCAGCCCCAGGAGCAGAGGCACCACCGTCCAGCTGCTGGGGTCAGAGCTGGCATAACATCACGCTGCGGCTACTTCAGCAGTGCGCCAGTGTGCGCGCTGGCACGGGGGCTGCCTCACTCGGAAGGTTGTGTTCAGGGTGGACAGGGTCCTCTGAGCTGTGGGAGTAACTGGCAGACTTCAGGCGGGTGATGGGCACAGTCAAGTCTGTGTTCTAGAAAGCAATCTCACCGTGGCAGCACGGCGAGAGGTGTGAACAACCAGGGGTCGGGGCCGCTGCGTGGCCCGGGAAAGGAAGACACAGAACCGGGACGAGGAGGAGGTAATGGAAGAGGGAAGAATAACTGCTCCAGAGGCGCACCTGACAGGCCCGCGCCGGGCTACTGGAGGCGAGGGAAAGGCAGGGCACGTGAGCAATGAACGATGTCAAGGTCGTGAATGGAACTCCTCAGGACTACAAGAGAAATGACAGTGATGCAGGAGGCTCGGGAGGTGAAATTCCACTGTAAGCGCCTTACCTTGGCAGCAGAGTTTGACACTCCATGCGTAACATTTCTGATGAGGCCCCCAACGTTTCCATACTTGATCAATCCACTAAACCCTTCAGAAACGTCATTCCACAGCCCCACGGGGTTGCCAAGAAAGTCCACGGACCCCAGGATCCGAGTGGCCTGGCCGACGAGTTCCTGTCGAGTGGAAAGAGAAGAAAACCAGCACCTGTTTTAGTAGCAGGCTCAGTGTCCTAAGCAAAGGGCAGACAGTTTTCTCGCCCTCAGTACCAGCACTCATCTCTCAGCCCTCATCAGCTGCACAAAAGGGCCTGTCCTCTCATGAGTGCCACCTAGACGCCTCCCAGCGGGCATGCGCCAGAGACCACGTGCCCTCATCTGGCGTTCTTCCAAGCCGCCTTAGCATGAAAACAGCTACCAGGCAGGAAAGATTCCTTACAAGCACGGTCAGTATGTCCACCACACTCTCCTTCCCACCACTCCTGTAGTAAGGAGTGAGTCAGCCAGGAGAATCTTAAGAACAGCCTGAGTGCATGAGGAGGGCAGAATGCATGGCACAGGCAGAGGGATCGAGCAACTGCCCCTTCTATGCCCCCCGCTGCCTGGCACCGGGTCCCTGAAAGCTGTGGCATCATTCTCCGACAGTTCAGTGGGAACAGCAGCAATCAGGAAAGTCAAGGAAGGAAGCAGAGGAAAATGGGGGGAGGGGAAGAGGGTGAACAGGATCTATTTTAACTTTGACAGCCCGTAACTTTGATACGATCTTGACCTAACTGCTCACTGAAGAGTATGCCTCGGCTATATATTTTGGTCTTCGCAGGCTGGATAATAAACACACGTGGAAAATGTCCAACTTGATAAGAAAAAAAAAATTAAGTTCAATTCCAGGGCAGGATCTTAAAGGCACCAAGAACGCGGGTGTGGGTGTTGACAGCAGGCCCAAGTCTGGTAAATAGAGAGTCCACAGCATTCCGTGTGATCGCTGAGGCATCGATTAAACCCTTAAGAATCATGAGGGGAAGTCCCCGAGGCTGGTTCCGAAGGACGAGACCAACAGCTTATAAATCACAAACTCTGCTTCAGGTTTTTTATGACAGGTGATCGGACCCAACACAAGCAGAGCTGAAACGTCTTGTGTAGTAATAACTTAGTAACCAAAATGCTGCTACAACCAAAACAAGCATTCCCCTCAAGCTCCAGCCCCAGGCAGATCCCCAGTGCTTACCTCATGAAAATGTTTGAGGATATCATTGATGATGAACTCCTTGGTCTCGTAGGGATGTACCCGAGTGAATGGATCCAGATTTATCACGGCATCTTCAAATGGAATCAATGGAAATCCCAAGGTACTTTTTAGGGCCTAGTTAGGGAAAAAAGGAAATCACAGTGTAGCCCTCCGATGGCTTTCCGTGGTACTGTATTTCTGGATTCCAGAACAGCTGTAAGTCAGGTCAACTTTCCAATGAGAGTCAAGGCTTTCATATTTATAAATAAGGATCTTCCCTATAGGCTTGAAAGAAAAATATTAAGTACGAGGAGATATATGTGACTGTGTGTGTGTGCGTGTGCGTGTGTGTCTTCACACAGAGATACCACCCAAATCACATACAAATACTACTGGCTTTCGGTCCACTTTGCATCCTCCATGTTTGTCATCACGCATTACAGAAAAGTGCACAAATCACATGCGCTCTGTTCAGTATTTCCCCCTTTCTTGCAACCAAGAAACCGCCACCCAGACCAGAAAGCAGACTATTACCCGCTTCTTGGAAGCATTTCCTCTTTTGTGGAGGTCCTGTTACCACTCGTTCCCCGGAGGTGGCTAGCACCCTGACCTCCAGTACCAAAGGTGAGATCTTCCTACTTCTGAGTTTCACTAAGTGACGTCGCCAGTCACTCTGCCGCACGTGGCTCTTCCTGTCACCTGAACGTGAGCCACAGGCCTGCCGTGTGTCGCTGCGCCGTTCATGTGCACTTCACCCGACCACCGCTGAAGCACCGCTACGCAGTCCGAAGCCCCTGCAGTTATGGATCATGCTGCCAGCACATTCTTGGCACGTCTTTTGCAGGCACATTTGTCATATTTTCTCTAACACGTATCCTGGGTGTGGAACTGCTGCGTCCCAGGGAATGTACAGCCACGCACGTTCACCTCGTTCGCCAACGAGAGCCCATGTGCGTGACGGGGTCCCGACAGGCCTTCCCGCCTGGCAGTCGGCCAGGCCATCTGGGCGGCTCGGTCACTCGAGGCCCGCACGGAGAGGCGAGAGGGCGCATGTCTGAACAGGCGCCCCGTCGTTAAGCACATGCACTTTCCAGCCTCAGCATATGAGCCACTTTTCCAAAGCAGCCGAACCCGCTATGGCACCTCCCGTGAACCCACGTGTATCACCTGATATGCACACTGGCCACTCAGACACACTTTTTGTGAAATTCCTGCTCAAGTCCTCTGTTCATTTTTGTAGCAGGTTACCTGTTTTTCTCAGACGGCTTTAGTTTTTCTTATCTATTCTGCATACAAGTTCTGTGCTGAGGAGCTGTATTAAAAGTATCTAGCAATATGTAGTTAAGCAACAACAAAGAGCTTCTTAAATAAAATTCGAGGAAACAAACATCAATAAACTAATTAGAAAAAAAAAAGGACAAGCGACTTGACCACCTAACTACTGAGATAAAAGTGGCCCTGGAACATACACGGCAGGAGAAGAAAAAGTAAAGTCAAAGAAAACCAAAAAGAACAGAGGAGACAGAGAGGAGTCAGCGAAGAACAAGAAAGGTCGGTTAGAAACAGGGAGTCAACAATATCACATGCAGCAGAGACCCGATGGCGGTCAGGGCACAGAAGGCCCTGGATCTGCTGTGCAGGAAGTCCCCAGAAACTTCCTCCTAAATAACTTCGAACAAAGCACTTTAGAAATCAAGAGTATCGCCAAGTGAATCCAGCCTAACGCGCTCGTTTTTTGCAAGGAAACAAAGCCGCAGAAGGGCTAGGTGGAGGGCCTGAACTCCTGCAGCTGGTGAGAGCCATCTGGGAGCAGAAGGTGCGCGTTCCTGTGGCAGCAAGCGCCCCTGGAGGGCGTGCACACGCCTGCCTGCAGGACTGTACCTCTCTTCCGGGAAAACCTGTTTCGTGCACACCTGCCTCCCCGTGCATGCGGAGACTGTGTGTGTGAGGGTCGGGCAGTGAGTGCGCGCTGGCTCCTCACCTCGCTGGCCGACAAACAGCCCAAAAGGATGGACAGCTCTGCTTAGAGACACGTACCCCAGCTGTGTACAAGCGAGGTGCCACTGGGGCTCAATGTGCTGTTGGTCGAGATGTTTATTTTTGCACAGAGCTGGGGTACAGGCCAGACGTATGTGGGGGGGGGGCGTGAGCGGATTCACCAGACAGAGTGGGGAGCAGAACAAGCAGATTGACTGAAACACACTGCTGAGGGGAGCAGCGGGGAGACAGGCGCGGTCTGTTGCGCCCTGTGGGTCGCTCCCTGGCCGGGGATTGAACTCAGGCCATTGCGGGTACAACCCCGAGCGTGACTTTCATCCCAGTGGAGAGGAAGTGCGACTAAAACAAAGGCTAACACAGAAACTTTTTAGGGAAACTTCCTCATTGCAAACCAGATGCTGAAGAAGGGGGACCGCACCGAGCAGCAGCCTCTGAAGCCTCGAGGAGCCAAAACCCTCGGTGTTCTGCCCAAAGCAAGGGCGTCTCCTGCTCTGAAGTAAAAATTACCCTTACCTAGTCATTCACCACCTCTGGGCCTCCCAGATGGAAAAAGCCCGAGATACAGCCTGTTGGTATGAATTACTCTGCCACCTTGAGGTTGCTCTGGTCAAAGAGATGACAGAGAAAGAGCCAAACAAGGCTTTTTCTTGTAGTAACTAGATGACTAATCAAATACAGTAGTATACAAAGCTGATGCCTGTTTACTCAAGCAGCGACAGTTTCCTGTTATAAAATGGATGCAGGAGAAAGCCATCTGTGTTCATAAGTTCCTAATAAAAATAGGAAACTGTCTATTCCGACCTGCTCCAGACAAAAACTGCTGAAGTCTTCCAGAAACTGTGGAGCTGAGAGAAGAAATACCTGTCCACATGCCACAGGCTCTCAGATCACAGTCCCTGGGCCACGTCCTCGCCTTTCTTGGTTTATCCTGCACTAAACCAAACTGTCTGGAACTCATTCTTTAAAGGTTTATTTATGGTACACAGAGACTGTTTATGTGAAGCAGGGTATTTGCCCATTTCCCTCTTGGGACAATGTTTAAAACTACAGGGATATTTCCCTCTCTGGCACTTTCTGAAATACAATTAACAATACTGGATCTTTTTTCCTTCTAACAAATCTGGTTTTTATTTAGGGAGGGGAGGAAAAAAAGTAAAGGGTCTGAAGTTTCCCAACAAATTATTTCAAGCCTTTGAGAAGACAGTTTTAGGCTTTTTAAATAGTGTCTTTGTTTGAAATCCCCCCTCACCCCCACCCTCTTGCTCTCTGACCATTAAAATGTGGGTTTTCTTCCAAACTAGATTGCTCAGTTAAAGCCCTTCTTTTGTAATACCCCCGCTCCAAATGGGGAAGGACTGCTGCAGGCCACCTTGTGAAATCTTTTAAAGGCTCCTGGTCCCTTTTGATCTTAAAAAAATAATAATAATAACATATAAACTACCTTGCATTTTTGGTATTACTCTGCTACTCTCTAACGTGCAAACTTGGGAGAATGATGGAGGAGAGGGGGCCAGGGGAGGAGGCTGAGCTTTCGTCTCGCATTTGTGAAATGGGACTATTATCTCACCTTCTTCCCTCAGAGTCAGGAATCCAATCGAGACAGCAGATGTGAAAATGCTTTGAGTCCTTCTGAACAGACACTCTATCTGGCAATAACGTACCCTCGGTGTAAACCTGAAGAGACTTCCCTCTGAGATTTCTGACAGCCTCACTTCTGGTCTGGAGCCAGAAGAATCAAGATAATTATTCCTTCAGTGCCAAAGACATGGTTACCTTTTAGTCAGACTCTTGTGATTCCTGTTGAACTCATTTCCTAAGTACACACTTTCAGCCATGACATGTTCATCTCAAAGCGCACACTGCTCTTCCTAAGAGCTACTAATAAAGGGATATTACTCTGTTAGAAAACTCTTTGAATAAATGACATTATTTTATGAGTCCCAGACTCCACTAAGACAACCCGAGACACAGTGAGCCAACGGTGACTTCCAGAAGCTGAGAGTTCAACTCTGACATCCCAATTCCCAGGCCCCGCACCCCCCACCTCCTAACATGGCGGTTCCACTGAATTTGTTTAGTAACCACTCGAAAAAATGCCTGAAAACATTCCTTCTCTGTAGTGCCAGATGAAGGAAGCACTCAGTGTGAACGGCTGCCAGGTGGCTGCAGGCAGCACGCATGCGCTGGTGCCGCCTAGCTGAGGGGCTGGAGCCGCCGCGACGGCAGAAAATCACCGCGTTTGTCAGTCTGGGGAAGGTGACGGCTGGGAGCAGTTGGAAAGGCACAGTAAGGTGCCTGTGTTCCTTAGTAGGATGATTTAAAAAACAAGAAGTCCTTCTCTCTCGGGAAATGCTTAACACTGGTGCGCTGGGTGAGTGCCAAGTGTTCTGGGGATGAATATATACTTTATCAAACAAACCCATTCCGAAGGGTCACACAAGTCAAGTGGGTACTTGTGGATATTAGCAAGATAGTGGTTTTCCCATGGTATTCCCCCCCCACCCCAAGTCCCTCTAGTCTCCTGGGAAACATGAAATTGAAGCCCCTCGAGCAGACAGGACAGGCTGTCAGAGGGCACGCTGCGCTCTGCCCAGGAGGCCGCAGAGCACGCCCTGCCCCGCCTGCCCGCCCCGCCTAGCCACCGCCTGGAGGAGCAGCCGCCGCACCCCTCCTCACGCAGAGACGGCCCGCTGCTGGCCAGACCGCCGGCTGTAAGCCTGTTTCAGACGCCGTGAGCTGGCGACCACGGGTCACATGAGACCTGCACGAGTGTACCGCTAGGCCCTCAAGGCTAAAAAAAACCCAAAACGCAAACTGGTTGCCAGGTTTCCGGCTTCTCTTTAAGATCTGAGTATCTGGCAACAGGGGCTCCTGCTCCCCGGTGACAAGGCTGGGCCGGAGCTGCGCTGAAGCTGCCCCTCAGAGGAGTGCACACGCCCTGACACAGCCCGCACTGGCAGCACAGGCCCTGGAGGGGCCCGGATTTACCAACTTACGGCTGCAGCACACGACTCCTCTGCTCAGACTCCCGGCTGTGCGTGTTCAGAGCCCCCTGTGTGGCATCCATCACACCGGGGCCAGCAGGGAATGCCTTAGACAGTGGGTAGTGGTGAAGCCTTGATGAGCATCTGACATGCCGCAGAGGAAAGGACCAAAAGCAATGGATGCCCCGTGCAGAGAGGCTGATTTAGACTCAACCTAAGGAAGACTCCCAGAAACCACCTGGTTCTATGCCTGCTCCCATTACTCCTATCCACAAACGCCACAGGGACATGACATTTTGAACTTCAAGTCCTTATTCACAGAGCAAGAGGCCCATTGGTGCTCTCACAGCTCTAAGAGTCTCTGGTTCCTATGTCCTAGGGGCAAATACACACATATGAGCATTGTATCTGTCAAGTGTATATCGAAATTGTCAGAGTATTATATCCTGATTCAGGGGTAGGAGGTCATACCACAGTGGGTATTTGACAGACATTTCTAGTGTCTGCCATTCAAGAGGTGGGGAGAGATGGGGGGGAAGAGATAGGGTGGGGGGGGAAGAGAGAGAGAGAGAGAGAGAGAGAGAACACACCAGGAGGTCTTTAGCACAAAAGAAAGATGCAGTCTTGGCTGTGCTTTTCTCTGTCCTGGGGCAATCCTGGGGAAGGGGGCTTCTACCTCATTGAGATAAGCCAAGAGCTAAGCAGAGGGCAGTTGGGTTTTATATAACTCTGTGTTTACTCTCTTTTATTACTCCTTTATCTTCAGCAAAGTCATACTTAAACTGAGAGAAAGAGGGAGGGAGGGAAGGAGAGAAAGAGGGAGAGAGAGAAAGGAGGGTGCACTATGAGGTCAATAAACTTTCAAGAAAGGGGATCTATAAAAATATCCATCACAAATGGTGCCGGACAGAAAAAGCAAGGCGGAAACACATGCATGCTCTTCCAGCAAAGACACTTTAGAGAATCTATGCCACTGTCAACTCACCTTAAGGTCCAACGGCAGCTTGTTGGAAGTGAACACGCTCAGCTTGATCTGGGGGATGCTGATCTTGAGGTTCTCAAAGTAGTACTGAGCTGGGGTTCCGCCCTGCTCAGCTGACTTTTCATGGAGGTTCTCATCATATTTTTCCACCTCTGGTAAAAAGGATAGAATTTCCTTTTAAAATGAATCCCCTGAAATCTCAAAATTCAAATACTTGTATTCAGATCGAGAAAAATTCATCAAAAGGTAAATATCAATCTGTCTAAATTTAGTTTTTTAGGATTAGCAGTATGTACAGTATCTTGATGCCATTTCTTTACAAAACAGATGTGTCTTGTGTTGTTTTTCAAACTCACAACAGCTCAGTGTTTCAATGTGTGACTCCATCCATCCGGCAGACAGCATCTTTGAAAGAAATAAACCAGGTGGGAAACCACCCATCGCTGGGGGGAAGAGCTGCCAGCAATGAGTTTTCTAGAAACTGCTGTTGCTGTTGTTATAAATGAGTCAGATTATCAGAGTTTACTTCATAAGACGATATCAAATAAATATTTAGAGCAAGACTGACTGAATCATAATGAACATCATGACCAGTTAAATAATGAGTCTGGAAAAAAAATGAATCTGAATGAAACAACACTTCAAACACAAACAGGCCATAGGCTATAAAGAACTACAAAAAAGTGACTATAAAAGCACTCTCTCTCTCCTGGAAAGTAGATGGACATCCGTTTTTTTTTGTTGTTGTTTTTTTTTTTTTTGGCTTTTACACTTTTTTTTTATTAATATAAAATATTTTAAAATTTACATATACTTGCCATTAATTGTAATCCCCATGTATTCCCCATCACCATCTCACCAGTGCACCAT
>JAGFMF010012255.1:5428806-5518067 GCA_019455555.1 Galemys pyrenaicus | reverse complement strand
GTCTCCTCATTTTTGGTTTCTGTGTCTTTACTGCTGTTATTGTTATTATTATTGTTCTTATTCCTTTCCTTGATCCTCCTTTGGTTCCCTTATGTTCCTTCTAAGGGAGGAACCTGGACATCCGTTTTAATAGCACAGTTGAAGGAGATTATACTCATCTCATGAAGTTAAAAGGATTGACAAGAAATAAAACACAGCAGTGTGCGCTCTGCACTTGATGCTATACCCACACCCACTCGGGAAGCTTATTTTCACTTGGTTTCAAGTGCTTTAGAATAAAACCAAATAGACTGCAGGTGGCTAGTTTTATTTATAGGGAAAAAGGGGAATAGGTGGAAGGCTGGAAGGAACTGACAAAAGATTAAATCCCTGAACAATGCTGGGGGGAAATTTACCTAGTGTAACTTACAAGAAAACCTACCACAAAGATTGTCCCATCAAATTTTTTAAAAAACAGCCCAGGAAGGCAGAAAAAGGAACAGATCCCAGCAGGCAGGCTCCCGCGTCCAACCAGAAACAACACTGGTGCTCCAACCCGGAGTGGGGAACCTGCACTAAACAGGCAGGATTTTGCTCTTGGTCCCAGACACATACGGCTTGAAGTCTGGCAAGAAGAGAAACGTCCTGCACCGCGTGTGTGGATGTACAGATGGCCCCAGCGATTCTGCTTTCCCAAAGCCAGGCTGGGCAGATCAACAGGAAAATCTGTCTTACAATTTCTTCAGGCTTTATAGGGCGCTTAGGCTTCAAAAGACTAAGCATTTCTGACTTCTTTCTATGCCATATATCAGTCTTTCAAAGACCACGACGAGCGAGTCAAAGCAAAGAGAGCTCATCATTTCTGTAGCACTGCTGGAAAATTTAGGTTTCTCAACAGCTTATCTTATTGCCTTCCCCAAAAAAGAGTAACAGTAATTAGAGACCTTTGTAACTATATCAAGGCATAAGGTCAGGACCTAAGAAGTTAAGAAGTTCAGGCTAGCCAATGGAACTCCTGACTAAACCAAAGGAACTGCCGATGGGATTTCTGATTTTTGGTCCTGAGTCTGTTTAATAAACAAAGTCAGGAAACAGTGGACTGCTGAATGACTAACACCATTTCCGTTAGCCTAACAAGGTGGAGCAGGAGGAACAGTGTCCTGCTTCTCAACGGCTCACCACTGGGCACTCCAAAATGCCAGAGGCCCTCGGAGCAGCCTTCCTCACTCAGATACAGCTCATCACCTGTGAACAAGCGACACTCAGAGAGGCAACAACTGAAGCACGGGCCTTGGCTTTCTGGCTCAGGCTAAGAAGTGGAACGTGAGCTTGTTGCTCGCCAGAGACAGCCGACTTTCACAATCATACTGAAAATGTCCTCCTTGGGCCGATTCCCCAATAGAAATCCAGAAAATTCAAGTTTACCTGATTCTGCTTGATTGTAACCAAAGAAACTTAGCAGCTTAAGGAGCAGTTTCTCCTCAATTTGCACGGTGAATCTCTGAGCTGTAACCATCAGGTGCTAGAGAGGAGAGATCCAGATGGACAGTGTGAACCCCAGAAGGACCCCCCTCTGTGTTGCATGGGCCCACGGCTATGACATGGTTTCTCTACTCAGGTGATTTTATAAGCAAATTGCCAAATCGCCTGTGGCTCGTCTCCTACACTGTTACAGCTAGCCAGACCCCAGCTGTCTGTAGACACGCCGCCGTGCTGGTGCGTGGTTCCCAGGACGTCTGCGCCCACCAACCAGGGTGGTGCGCAGAGGCCGAGCAGCGCCCCGGGGTGTCTGGGTGCATGCGACGGCCGCAGTAGGACGGCTTGTGGGTCTGAGGGCTGCACACAGACTTGGACCATCAGTGCTGGTGACCAGGGACCGGAAATACGGGAAGCAGCTTTCCCAGTTTGCTGCTGTCACAGCTCACTGAGCCACAGAGGCTTCTCCAGGAAGAGAGCCATCACTTGGGAACTACTGCTTTAAATAGACTCTGGCAGCTGCCACAGCAGGATGTCCATCACAGGGCTGTCGCCTTCCAGTGCCGCAGAGGACGCACGCTAACTAATGCACCTGATCTGGTCATGGTCCGTCCTGTCACCCGCAAGGGCATCGGGAACAGAATGCAAATCCAGTGCCAAGAGAGGCAACTCCTACGAATCCCTGAACACCACTTACATCACATGTGCCAGCGCCTACGGCACTATCTCCCTCTGCTCCCTGCCTGCTCACCTGACAAGTGGCTATGAAAGGACAATCACCCACCGGCCTACCTTGTAGATGTTGGTCAGTGTGCTCTTGCTGGGGAGTTTCACCGCATTCACCTGCACAGCGGGGCCTGTCTCAACGACCTCGCTGTCATGGCTCAGGGGAGTCACATAGAGCATGAAGGGCTGAGTGGTACCAATGAGCTGATTGTCCACCTAGGACACAAAACAAGCAGAGCAAGACAGAGAAGTTGGTCAGCTTTTCTCCCCAGGTGGGGTCTCATAATAGACAGTCACTCAAAAGCACCCCTGCCATTTCCCCCCAACCTCAACAGCAAGCTAGAAAAAAGATCTGTTCTCACTGAAGACCAGTCACAGGAACAGGTATTACAAGCTGTACTTTACTTGGTGAGTCCAGCGTGCACGCACCTCGCTTGCCGCCTCACAAGCATTATCTCATGGTACCTGGGATCCTGAAACTATTCGACTAAGGGCCTTGCTGCCACCCAAACCACAGCCTCCTGAGGACGACGGCTGGTCTCGCGTACAGGTGGAGCAATCGGACACCTGCTGCCTTTTCCCTGGGATGCTTACAGCACTTACTCTTAAGTTTCAGAGGTCTACCATCTTACTATTTGTTGTCTATTTACCCCATATTTACCCCTTCTCCCCCTTTCTGCCTTCTCTTGGATTAATCAAGTATTTACAATTCCATTTTATCACAGTTGTTGGATTATTAATTATAACTCTTTGTTTTGTTACTTTGGTGGATGCTTTAGGGTTAAAATTCTTATCAGTCTACACTCAAATGGCATCATACTACTTCACGTGTAAGAAAGTTTCAGTACTACACCTCCATTCCAGACTTTATACTACAGTTATCATGCATTTTACTCTAACATGTTACAGACCCAAAACAGGGTTATTATTTTTATCTAAACAGTCCAATAGAGCCCAAAACAAAGGGTTGTCATTTTTTTCTATTAACTCCTAGGAAGATTTAAATAAGAAGAAAATCCCCCAAGTAGCTGTTATTTCAGATACTCTTCACTTCTTTGTGTAGATCTAGATTTCCACCTAGTAACCATTTCCTTCTGCCTGAATGATGTCCTTTAACATTTTTTGTAGTAATGATCTTTTAGTAACAATTTTTTTCCAGTTTTTTTAAGTCCAAAAATGTCTTTATTTCACTCTTGCTTTTGAAAGATTTGCTAGACATAAAATTCTAGGTTGTCAGTTTCTTCTTTCAGTACTTTTAACACTTGCTCACTGTCTTCTCGAGTGCACTGTTGCTGGTGAGGAGTCAGCTGTCCCCCTCACCTTTGCTCATCGCATGCAACGTGTCTTCTTACATGTGGCTGCTTTTCTTGTTTTGAGTGAGCTCATAATGATAATGGATCTTGGAGTAGTTTCATCTGGGTTGTGTGCATGTGCACGTATGTTTGGGTTTACGTGTAAGCTGCTTATACAGGTATCCCCAGCTTTTTTTTTTTTTTCAATCCCCAGCTTTTTGAAAGTTTCATCACACCATCATGACACCTTTTACGAAGACCTACATTTTCACCAACCAAAAGAAATCTGAAGAGGATTTTACTTTCATAACAAAAGACATTAAGCAAAATAGTGTTCAGCATTTTTTTTGCAGCTGCCATTACAGAGGCAGGGCACTCCACTCAGCAAGAGAGACATCGCCAAGCTCCTTCCCTGGCAACGACTGTACAGGTCAAGGACTATCATATCATTCCTGCTTTCGTACGCTGGTGTGAGATTAGGTTTCATGTGCTCTTTGGTGTGATACCGTAGTTCATTTTTTGGATCAGGGAATGCTCCAAAAGTTTTCAATATAAATTAATGGTACTTACCTCTTTACACCATTTGGCTTACAAAGGAGGAATGTTCTATTTTTGGATGGGAAGAGTAGGAATCCTGTTATTGTGGGTTTATGATTTTCATTAAGTTTGAAAAATTTATGGTCAAAATTTCTTCACATATTTTTTTCCTGTCCCTTCCTCTCTATATTCCCCTTGAAGGTCTTTAAGTGTTCATGTGCTAGGTAGCTTGAAGTCATCCCATACGTCATTGATGTTGCTCTCTTTTGAGAGGGGGTCTTTTTAAAGCATGTCAATGTGGACAGTTTTGATTGCTATGTCTTCAAATTTGCTGATTTTTTTTTTTTTTTTGTATAGTGCGGTAGGTAATCCCATCCTATTTTCACTTCATTTTAACGTCTAGAAATCTGAGTTTCTATTTTCCATATCTCTAATTAACTTACTGAACATGAAGACTATATTGAGAATACCAGCTTTCATGGTCTTCCCTAAAAACTCTATCATCTGTATTAGCTCTGGGAGAATTTCTCCCCCTAACTGAAATACAAAAAACGTTCACATTTTGAGTTACTGAATATTTCTGGATTCCAGCAGATCTTGAGCTTTGTTCGGCATACAGTTAACCTACTTGGAAAGAGACCAGTCCTTTCACCTTACTTTTGTGGTGTTTGGTATGCCTGGAACAGTGCTTCGCCTGGTGTTAGTTATAGCTCACTGAGGAGGTAAGACTTTCTGGAAGACTCTTCCCAGTGTCCCCCACACTATTAGCTTTTCCATTCTGACTTAGGGACTCAGCACCATCCTTGGCCTCTGTGAAGAGCTGTTCTCCTTCCCTTTCAGATGGTTTGGGTGGTAGTTTCCAACACCCATCTGTCCTCTGCTAAACATTCAGAGGACGCCTCTGGGAACCTCTTGAGTTTTCTTTCGTGCAGCTCCCTTCTTCAAATATGTTGTGCTAGGAACTCCAGCAGTCATGCTCTCTAGACCGCTCAGCTCTGTTTGCCCGCCATGAATGTGCTAGGCTCTGTCTCAGGCTCTTCTCCCACCTCTGTGGCCTGGAAGCTTTCTCAAGGCAAGAAGCTGAGGCAATTTCTGGGCTCACGTCTTTTGTTTCCCAGCTGTCTTTTGTTACCTGATGTACAGGGTCTTGAAACTGTTGTCTCTTTACTGGATCTGAACTTGGGGGTTGTTTCAGATAGGACAGTGAATCGGAAGCACAAGTTGTGTCCTCGTTTTTTCTCCCTATGATGAGCTCAATTTCGCTGAATGATGGTTAGATAATTACCTATTGCTCTTTAAGATGTGAAACCACCTTCCTGCATATCACCTTGACTACACTTTCTAAGTTACTGACGGGCTTGCTATTATATTCAGAATTCTACCAAACAGGAAAATGATATTAATGTAGGTAGAAATAATTACTTTCATAGAATGATTTTCAGAAGGCCATAAGATATTTCCACCAAGACATTATTTAGAATAACAAACACTGGATTTGGTTGGGTTTTCAGAAAGAAAACAAGGCGACTAGTAAGCCGCCCCCCCCTTACCTGTACGTCCTGTATGCTGAGTTCAAGCATATGACTCGTTGCAAGCTGTGTATAATGCACATTGATTCCTGTAAGACTTGCAAACACCAGTTCTTCTGGAACTTTATTAATTAAAGACAACCCAATTCCACCTTCTAACTTCACAAGAACCTGGAAGGAAAGCAAAGTATGGCACAAAGTAACAACTGGCTTCAAACTGCCCTACTCTCTACATCCGGGCAGATGAAAACCATTTAGTAGAGCTTGTTTATTCACCTTGATGGCTCAAACACCTAAATTAGCTCACCAGCTGCTAGTGAGCTAACTCCTCTCTAGGTACCCCCACCCCGGGAAGAACCCCAGAATGAGATGAGGACACTCCCGGGGCACTGACGACATTGGGCGTTTCATTACAGGAATGTAATTGTTTTGAGAGCTTCTCTCCCTACTCGTGATACGAGCCTTCACTAAGTTATTCGCCGAACACTACGATATCCAACTCAGAGCTTCACATACGGGTGCTTTACTTTTGAAAATCACTGACTAAATTTAGGTTTTTCCACGTTCGGCTCCTCTTCCCTTTCAGACTTGCACTTTCTTCCCAACGCCCAAACAGGAAGAGGAAAAGGAAGATGTCAGTGAACCGGGGTCAAAAACCCAACAAAAACCCACCACCCCAGTTTGCTTGTTCTTGACCTTAAGTCCTGTTTAAATTCAAATAACTGAACTTGCTATATTGTGATTTGATCTTAGCAACACTGATACATTCCGATCCAACTTAGACTTGAGCTGTCACTTCCACAACATATTGATGTTGTGGAAAATATTCAGTTCTAAACTGAAAAACTCAGTTTTCTGAGAAAACCACGGGCAAAGTTCCAAACAATTTGATAATCAAAATTCCAACCTTCAATATTTAAAACTTACTTCCAATTCTTGCTCTGTATCTGGATTCCTCAACTTCTGCAGCTCTTGTTCAGTAACAGAAAGCTCATCCGCTTCATATGATGAATGGTCACTTTTCCGCTGGGAGAAATCTGCTACCTGAAGGCAAGTGAAACGCTGCACTGAGAGACCTCAGGCGGCTGCCACAGTGAAACCCGCTCCCTACCAAGTGTGTGGGGTAAAGGTCACCATAGGGTCCACATTCCTATGAGCGTTACTGCTTCCAAAGCACTGCTGAGGCACAATTTATGTAGTGACAAAGCAAACTTGGTTTTAAGTCTATTTGATAAACACCAATTTGCAGACCTTGAGACTCACATAGTGGGGTTAGGCATCTGCAGGTAAATCCAAAGTTGTAACTCAAGTCAAAATATACAAATCTCAAGATCACTGCACTGCACTTGTGCCTCACAAGAAGGGTGCTTTCAAAGCAGCACTGTGGATCACGATACACTAAGTCATGAAGGCATATGCCAACGTCCTATTGTTTCCCTCAGCTTGCTCATTGCACCATGACCTGATAAATCCTCGCCTAGAACATGGCTCTCTCCATGAGATTCAGACCCATATTTACCTGGTCTCTGGACAACTGCAAGCACGTAACACGTACTTGTCGAGCACACGTTAACTCCTCTTCGCCTAGAAGTTTGTCCTGTGTTCACCTCCTTGTGATAGCGGTGATCATCCTCAAACTGCCCAAGTAAGAATCTTGAGTCCTTCCCCTCTCTCATCCCATTCAATCAACCCCTAAATCTGACTCACCCTGTTCTAAGTGGGCTCTCATTTCTGTTCACTTCTCTCCAAGATCCTCCCTGTGCCACCGACTCTAGCTCATGTCACCACACCCTTCCATCCAGGGCATAAAAAGCGCCTCCTACAGAGTCTTTCCCCATCACCAGTTTCACTCCATTCTAACTCTACACTGCAGCTGGAGTGAAGTAACCTGTAAGGCACATTTCTCATCATGCCCATCTCCCCGTTCCTACAGAACCACCACGAAATCTTTAGCATGTACCAGGTTTTTAATGACCAGTGGGTCACTCTTCCTAATCTCCAGGCCTTCACATATCAACTTTCCAAATACCGTATCATTTACCTGCAATGTAAATTACTGACTACGGTTTGTCTCTCCCCTAGAATAAAAGCTGCAAGGAGGCAGGGAACTTTTGTCTGTTCACTAGTAGATGCTCAGCACCCAGAAGCACACCTGGATCTAACAGGGGCTCAAGAAACAGCTGTTGCAGGAACACTTTCATTTTAGGGCACGGTCCACCCACTCTTCCTTTTCTATTCTGCTAACTCCTTTTAGTTAGTTATTAGGAAGTGACCACCCTCATTCCCACACAGACAACCTCCTTTCTATACATTCCCCATAACACTCTGCGTTTCTACTTTCTTAACAAAATGACCGGATTAGGGATTACCTGATTAGAGGTATCATATAGTGTCTTATTCTTAATGTCATTAATATAGCAATTATTTATAAATGACTATATTAACAGTGATTTTGTAAAATTGATAATAATACATATTGTTCTTGGCATTGTCTTCTGGAATTCTTATACTTTTACATTTTCCTTATACTTCAATTCTTGTAACAACTTTGTGGGGTGGGCCTTGCATGCTTTTATAAACAAGGACTCCACATTCTCGTATACAGCACAAGTACTTCTATAAATACTTGCTGCACAACTAACACACACTGAGATTCACGTCAGTTTTTATGATAAATTATCACCTGCAGTGCTCGAGTTGGTCCATCTGGGATGACTCTTATGGATAACTTTCCAGAACCAGGTCTCATCTGTTGGTTAGTAAATTGTTGCCCAGGTGGAACCGGCCCCAAGAGCTCCATAGAAGTGTCAGGACCGAGAACAACTTCAGCTCCATCAAACAAACCAGAAAGCCCGCCTTTGGCCTAAAAAACATTAAAGACACATAAGAAAAGGCAGAGACAATAATGCTGACAATTTTGCATATCACTGAAGTAAGTCACCAAGTTTGACCCCTCTTGCGGGTCATGGCAATGTATAACAAGGCAGTTACTATTTTTGCAGCTTTACAGATGATGGAAAACTTGGGATTACTTAGGCATGATGGAAAGTTATGCTGCATGAATTTAAGGAATTATGAGTCATATATCAGTCTAGCAGCAGAACATATTCTTTAGTGCAAACTTCTAGCATCAAAACAGTGGTTTTTAAAAAAAAGGACCCAAGACCTTCTTTCTCTGAGTATTCTCATTAGGATTTACTGAACAACTGGAAACATTCTGGAAGTAAAGTAGCATTAGTCCCATTACGTGTTCCAAAAAGAAGCAAATTAAAGTTGAGAACCTCCCCAGACAGACATAGGCTGGGCGGTCAACTGAAATATTCCAAAGATGATGTTTCACAGGAACACAGAGCTGGGGGCGCTGTCTGGGGCCCAGGCCTCTGGAGAAGAGGAGCTTCTTGCTATGCACCCCACGTAAGCCGGAAGTCGACAGGACGATGCCGATGGAAGAGCAGATACAGGGCTAGAGAAAACAATGCTATAGCGTCGACAGCCCCTCTGCTAATTTTTAAATACTGAGTAATGAAAAGGGAACCTTGAGCTGGGTTTCTATGACAAGTCTCAACATGGAGACAGCTTTTTATGACTGCTCTAAGTTTAGAAAGAAAGGGCATACGCCACCTTATAAGGAGTGTCAGAAAATGTTTCAATGCTTCAATCACTTTATTCAGATTAATAAGAATGAAACAAGCTTATTTCCTTAACGAAGACGACGTGGCTAGAATACTGTTTTGCTATTGTTATTCACAAGCAGAAAAATGATGAAACACATTCAAGAAACAGCAAACACCAGGGAAGGATTTTTTAGGGGGACAATTCTCCAAAAGAATCAGAATTACATGGGCTTTAGAAACAAACCAGAAGTTAGGGTCAGATGCGGAACCCACCAATTAAAACAAGCCCGCTTTTGCCTCTAGAAGTCTGAATTGTATTGCTAATTGAAAATCACAAATCCACTCCAGATGTGTGCTTCATGTAAGTAAGCAGCTTGTCTTTGATGAAAAGCGCTCAGGGCAACAGAGATAAAGAAAATAAATCTCATCAAATAGCCGCTGGAGGCTCCACACAGCTCTGCACACTGCCCGGGACCCTCCCCCATGACGGCGGTTCCCACCGGGGCAGACCCCAAGAATTCTCCAGCCAGGGCCTGATGTTCTAGGGTCTACCTTTCAGGCAAAACCTGGACAGAGCAGGACTGCAAACGCTGTCACCTGGGGGGTTCCACTGTGTGCCTAGCTTCTCAGGTACCTTCCTACCCACTCACCTAGATGCATGCTTTCACGCCTGGCCTGAAGCCACAAAGGCAGAAAATCTGAAACTTCAGGCAGTTTTCCAAACACAAATTTGCTTATTTATATAGTGCCTGGGAGAGTAGCGCTGGGTAGGCACGATGAGGAGAGGAGAGAGGATACTGACAAGCAGTCTTCATTCTAACATTTGCTACAATGAAATGTGTATTTGGGCACCACTGAAAATGTGGAAACTCAAAGAGTGAAGAACATGTAGAGCCCGTGATGATCACGCACCAGCTCGTAGACTACTTCACAGAAGACTGCGGAAGCCGTTAACTCGATTAGTCTAATACTAACCCACCTAACATTACAGTGGGTTGTTAGCTGGCATTTTACTTTCTCCCATTCTTTTTAAATTTAGGTGGGTAATTTATGTTACAAAAATGAATCTGGATAAGCCAAAACAAAGCAACCCACCACAGAAAAACAGCCAACAATACCTTCGTTATGTAGCCCCTCCAAGACCATGTCCCTGATAAATAAATACATCCGTGCACAACAAACAAAAAGAGCGCGGGCATCTGCTCTGCACCCGCCTTCGCCCTTAACAATGAAGAGTGTGCAGCCTCACTGGGGCCTTTCAAAGAAGGCTGGCACCAGGGCCTTGAAAAACGACTGACCTGGACAACCAGCCCGTGTAACCCGCACGTCAGTTTCCCTTCTCGGAAACTCCACGTCTGAGTTGTGCTTCGCCTGTGATCCGGCTTTCTTAGCATCAGTGGTTCGTATCTGGAAAAAGGAAACTGCACTCATCTCCAAGCCAAATATTTCAGGCCAAAAAGAAGATGAGGATCATAGTTTCTTCTTTCTAAATCCCACTCTAATAGTTTGCATAAGTGCTATGTCAGTGAGGTCTATCTTAGTGAGAAAAGAGTAAAAAAACCGAATGGAAAGCAATAAAAAGGGGAACACAGAGTGACATATAAAACCTGAAAATTCATAGTTACAATAATACAGGTTCTCACATTCTGGCCAGGACAAGTTATCACGTGGGATGAGAAGTGATACCTGCTAAACATATTTGTAAATCTTTTCAATAATCTCTTTCCTGTTTTATTTTCAAAGACTTATATTGTACAATGGATTTAACTTGTAAGCAAGTCACTTTGGAAGTAAATTAGGCATTAGCTGAAAACAAATACATCGACTTTATGGAGAAACTAAAATATGACTTGCTCAAAGTTAGAGTTGACTTAAAATTAAGGAGTTAGTCCTAAAAATACGTGTGACTATTGCCGTATTATACTTCTGTTTTTGAAAGACTTAACAAAGTTCTTAGAAAGATTTAGAAAAAGAAGCTGTCCACTCCCAGGGAGAAAGCAGGGACACAGCTTCACTGAAGAGGCCTGCCCTGGCACGACGCAGCCCAGCTGCCAGCAGCGCCGCACTGGCACCAACGAAGACGGCCCACTGCTCACTTCGCAAATGCGGCCAGTCTGTCGCTAAAGAAAACTACAAATGTAAAAACACAAATTCTGACTTTGTTCATGGAACTCTCGCTCTTTGGTGTAGATTTCCTGAGTCTGAATATGAAGGGAACCGACTTGAACCCAAACAGCCCAGAACGTTACCTGTTGTCAGTCACTGCAGCGAGGCCAGCTATATCTAAGATGGCCGAACCCTCCGCGGAGCGAGAGGACGAGGGCTTGCTGGGGTTGTGGGGCACGGCAGAGCCCTCGTGGGCCAGCATGCCTGCTCCAATCATTCTCCAGAGCTGAGAGCGCTTCCCTGGCTCCTGTTGGACAGAGACAGAGAGAGCTGCCACACGCAGGCCTTCCAGAGCTTCGTATGTGGGCTATACAGGTGCTCAAGTAGAAATAATGCTAAAAGACATTTTTCCACATTATATACATGGTTACTTCAAACTTTCAATGTTGTCAATCTCTAGTTATATTTAGGATAAAATAGAATAAACTCTTGAACCAACCAACCAAAAGTCATGTACCATGTAGGTTTTGAAACAAGGTATTCTGAATAAACAAACCAGCTGAGGCTCAGTGTAATCTTCTACACTAGCCACACTGCTGTGATCACTGCTGTTCCAGATGGTGCGCCCTGGATATCCTTATCTTAAAGGGTGGCCCAATTATGTAAAGTAGGTAAGATGGTCTCAATATGTGACTAATGGGTGAGCCTCGTAACAGGCAACCAGAATTTACCAGCAGTCGCCTCCCCACCTGTGTGTATAAAAAAAGTATGACTGTACTCAAACATAAACGTGATTGTATTCAAAGGTGATACTGAGTTGAGTGTGTTAATTTTAGAGATATTGTCTCTTTAGGAACACTTTATAAACAGACCTTGAACTTCCAGGGCAGTCAGTGAAACCCTATCAAGTCCATTACATGTGAGAACAGAACGAAGAGCTGTGGTGGTGGGGGTAATACCTGCTAGATCATTCACTACATGCCAGTGATGGATCCTGAGGTAAGTCAGCAGCTCAGCTAATCTTCAGAACAACACAGTGGCATACATACTATCATTACTGCTATTTACAATCAAAGCTCAGAGAGAAGACACTCCCCACGAGGACACGATGCTGTCTCTCGACCCGGGTTACTGCCCCCTGTGTCTGTGCAAGAGTGGAAACAGAGCTGCCCCTCCATCTGCAGTCCACACGTGCTGCCTGCTGTATACACTAAGAGCAGTCACCTGTCCACACACCAAACCACAGGGGCGGCACCTGCAGCTGTTCTGAATCAGGAGTCAAGGCACAGGTCCCCAGGTGACATGAAGCTTTCACCTTGGATCTGCCTGCCCACGGACTCACCACAGGTGAAAACTCCCAGAGTTTCCATCTGAAATGTAGATGGGCAGCCTCCCTGGGGGTGCAAGAGGTTGCGCAAGAGGCGTAAGTTGCAGCACTATGAAGCTGGTGCCAGCCACCGCAGCGCGAGTTCGATCCCCGGCCAGGAAGGGACCCATACGGTGCAGCAGACCTCTCCTGTCTCACCCACTGTTCCCCTCAGCAGTGTGTTTCAATAGATCTGCCTGTTCTGCTCCTGACTCCCCATTGTCTTTGGTGAATCCTCAGCCCCAGCACCTCTGGCCTACACCCCAATTCTTGTATGTATAAATAAATAAAATAAACCTTAAAAAAAATGAAAATGTAGGTGCATCCTTTTCCTTCCAGGTCCCTTCCCCTTTGTCTCTAACAGTTTAATCTAAAACCCTTAGATCAAGGTAGGAAGGAACAAGTCTATGGGGCCGAGTGTTGGGGGGGTGCGTGAAACATGGGGGCCATGGGAAGGAGGTGCTGTGGTGGCTCAGCCCAGAGCGGTGCTAAAGCCCACGGCGGGTGACAACAACACACACGCCAAGGCGCTGGGGCAGGGAACCTGCAAGGGCGAGGTTCGGGGAGGAGCTGCCGGCATGTGCAAGGTAGGAGACCGTGCATGTCCGCGTGGGAGCAGGGCTCGGCTGTGCTGACGGAAGATGGGCATGGTCAGGGCTGATCATTCAGTAAACGCAGCCACATGCTGGACAAGGGAGAAAACCTGAATGAACTTGGTGAGGCTGGACTGGAATTGGAAGTATTGGTGTGAACTGCTGGTTTTCACCATGCAGAGAAAGACAGAGAAATGTGTGTGACCCATACAGATACGTACGAGATGTGTACTAAGTATGCGTAATGCACACGTGTAGGTGTGAGAGATGCGTACATAAAGTCCTAGCTCTACTCCCTGAGGTCCTGGAAACAGTGACACCACAATAGCAGCAAGTGCACCTGGTGGACATGGCTTAGGTCTCTAATTCCATCCTTGTAGCAGCAGCAAGTGGCAGGAACGCTGCAGGGAAAGTACAGGCGAGCCTAGAACAACTGTGTCGGCAAGCACTCCGGGAATGAGGGTTGTGTGTCGAAAGGACAGACGGTGAAAGGCGCTCGCACTGGCTCCATACGAGAAGTGAGCATAAAATAAATACCAACACTCAGACCAGCCACTGAAAACAGTGGAGCCCACGTGACAAGCGATGCCACGTGACAAGGGACTGCGGAGTCCCCTCTTCAAGTTCTTCCTTCCAAGTTAGGTCTCACTGTGACAGCATTTGGGAATGAGGCTGCTGGGCAATAGTTGGGTTTAAATGAGGTCATGATGGTGGGGGGGGTCTCTTGTTAGAGAAGACACCAGTGAGATTTGCTTCCCCAATGCCCATCTGGGGACGCCCTGAGGAGGCAGAAGTCAGCTAGCCAAAGAGGCCTCACCAGGGAACTGAACTGGCCAGCATGCCACCTTGGACCTGACAGTCTCCAGAAACATGAGAAATACATTCCTGTTGTGTAAGTCGCCCAGCTACAGTGCTGTGACACAGCCCAAGCTAACAGACACACACACAGATGTGAAAAATGTGACAAACAGGATACTTGTATGGCCTCAAAGTTCCTCTTCACAAAGTCTTTACTAACTCCAAGGGAGAAAGAGAAACTGCACAGTGGTGCAAACACCACCTCGATCAAGTGCTGGAAATCAACGGGCCAGCAACAAGTCAGTCAGAGCATCACTTCCTCAGAATTTCTGCCAACTTTTCTGCAAATCTCAGATTGTTTGAAAATAAAAAGTAAAAACCCAAACCCAAACAAACAAAAACACAAGATGTCAAGCTTTCTAGTCTCGGTTTCCAACAAAAGAGCCTGGGTTCATTTCTCAACAGCAATTCATACAACTGCCTCGTCCTAGAAGTCCATGTAATTCATGTGTCATTTTCCTCCCATTTACTAGTTTCATCCTTAGCAAGTGAAATAAATGTAAAAACGTGTAAATTCTAAAAACTATATGTAGAGATATTTTTAATTTAAAAGAGTCTCAACTCTTGTTCCTAAAAGGCATCTCACACGTAAGCACAGCCTTACATTAGAGACTGTGACAACACTCTGAGCAAATTTGAATCACATGTCTTTGAACAGGTGTGAAATAAAAATACATGTAGAAGTACTGACAGATTGAAAGACGGGTGAACCCTGAAAACGTCAGGCCAAGTGAAGGAAGCCAGTCAGACAAGACTGTTCATATGAAAGCCCCAAATCAGGAAGCCCGTACAACAGAGGGCAGATCAGCCCTCTGCGGGGCAGGGGGGGACAGCACAGGAGAGTCTCTACCTGAGGTGCTGACAGGGTGCCGCGGGCCACGCATACCTGTGGGTACAGTGACAACCACGGAGCCATGTACTTTAAAGGGGTGATTTGTATGGTACATGAATTATATCTCAATAAAGCCTTAAAAAAGTAAGGCTGAATTAAAAACAGACGCATTCAAGTCTCCTCTGATATGCAGAATTTGTGATGATTTGTATATATCCCCCCCCAACCCCCCGGCGCCCGTTTAAAAGTAAGAGCAGAGGAACAGAACCCCAAGGTCAAGTGAATCAGAAGTAATCTGTGTAAGTGCCACACACAGCGCCACCTCAGGTGACAAGAAGCCTCCTGTCTGCCTCAGGACACTTGGTGGCAAGCAGACACCCACCCTTGGTCAGGGCTGTTTCTGAATTATGTGATTTACACTGTGCTAAATCTTCAGGAACACGTCCCTCACAGAAATGTGCTCCCAGTAATTAAAGCTGGTGATCTGTCTCCTGTAACGTGAATTTCCGCACCTCTCTATTCAAGAACACCCTAAGTTTGAACTATCTGCCACCAGTCTTTCCAGCTAACATCCTTTGGACAAATTTTGGACTTTCGCTCTCGAGGCGATGAGCATGATATTCCCTCAAGTGACTGGAAGAGAATGTCAAAATGGCCCTTTTTTTCTTTTTGACTTCCAACTCTGCAGTGAGCATAAAGGTTGGAACGGGTCAGGGGACGAACTGCAGTTTGGTTATTTTTCCACTGAGCTTAGGGAAAAGTAGATTGGAGAGGGGTGGTACAACAGAAAAATCAAGTCATGAAGAAAAGTTGAAGTTAAGAAAAAATAATCACTTCGAGAACTAAGTTCTCCAGAAGGTCCTTGGAGGTGCGGGGGCTTGGGACTCCGAGGTTTCCAAGAGCATCTCCTGGGACACAGGAGGACACAGGACGAGAGCAGGTCGCTTGGCCCAAGCCTCCATTTCGAAAACGCTTTGGTCAAGATGCAGATCAAGTGCTGAATTTGTTGTAAACTCCAATTTCTAAGTTGTCTTACCTTTTTCTTTAAAATGACTCTCTGTGTCTTCGGGGAGACATCCAGGACAAGTTCTGCACAGGTGGTGGCCTTGGAGGACGCCACAGGCCTTCCTGTCCCCTCCTGTAGGCTGGAGTCAAAGTAACAATGTGAGCTCACGAGCACACGGACGTGCATTCCCACACGTGCATTCGGGACACAGACGCAAGCACCTCAAACCTCTATGACAAAGAAGAGATTTTTTTTTTCACTCATAGAAAGAATAAGTCTGACTCAAACTGCAGAAAGTCCCAGATAGCGCCGTTTTCCTGTCCAATTCAAAGAAGTCTTTGCCAGAAGACCCACTATGACATTTCCACTTCTCTGTTAATTTAGTGGCTAAAAATCCACACACAGAAGAACAACTACTACATCTCTTTAGAGGGAAAGCAAAAACAAAAACAAAACCTAAGTTAGATCTTCCCTGGGTCCAAGAATCTGCTCGACACTGCCAGGCAGAGGCCAGCATCATGGTGCCCCACATCATGGCCAGAAGCCAGAAGTCCCTTTAGGATGACAAGAAAGCAGAGGTTGCATAATCGCCTTCTTTCAGCTCAGCAGAGTCGTGTTGTGTTTCTCTGTGGCTGAAGCCCTAAGCTGGACAGGATGCTGCAGTGAGTATTTGGATGAGGTTTTACTTCTCCTCCTGTCTCCACTAATTTCTCTATCAAAAGGACTGCTAAATCCAAAGTTAAAAACTAGTTTTATGATACCAAAAGTATAAGTGAGGCCCCTACCCCCCAAATAGCAAATTAGGTTTCAATGAAAATTCAGAGGACACCATGAGCAAAGTAAAAGTGAGTCAACGGATATCTGCAAATCGTGTATTGGTAAGAGATTTATTTTCATATCAATCAACAATAAAACTCTTAAATTCAACCCCAAAAAAGTGCCAAAAACTCAAACTTAAAAACGGGCAAGGGCTTGAATAACATTTTTTCAAAGAAAACATACAGTTACTCAAAAAGCATATGAAAAGATTCTCAGCATCATCAGCTACTAAGGAAGTACAAATCAAAACCACAATGAGATACCTCTCTACATCCACCACAACAGGCACACTTACAAGATGAAAATAACAAGTGCTACTGAGGACATGGAAAAGTCGGAACCCTTATATGTTCCTGGTAGTAACAGAAAATGGTTGAGTTGCTGTGGAAAACAGTTGGGTGATTCCTCAAAAAATTATAGAATCACCTCAGAACCTAGTCATTGCACTCCGAGGTACAGACACAAAGGAGTTTAGAGAAGCGCTTCAAACACACACGTGTAGGGGCCCGGTAGCACCATTCATGGCAGTCACGTGGCAGAGACAACACAGATGTCCACTGGCAAAGAGATGAGCCGAGCGTGGTCTGCCCACGTGAGGAGATATCACTGAGCCACGGAGAAAGGAAACGCTGACACCTGGGCACCTGGGCAGCGCTTGTAAACATGACACCATACCCAGAAGGCCACATGAGATGTGCGCCCACTCAATGGAAATGCCCGACAGGTAAGTCCACAGGGCTGCAGTCTGGTGGCTGCCATGATCTGAGGAGAGGGTAGCGAGGAGTAAATGCGTCATGGGATTGGGTTCATTTCTGAGGTGATGAAGTGCTGCAGATGAGAGATGGCAGCTGCACGGCACTGGGAAGATACTGAACCCCACTGCGCTGTTCACTTCCGAGTGGTACATTTCACGTTGGGTGAAATTCACCTCAAATTTACATTAAAGATCAACAAAGTCAAAACAAAAGTTGTCTACACTCCATAACTAGATTGTCCTCAAAATGCAAAGAAAAAGTATATCATCTCTCTCTCTCTTTCTCTCTCTCCTGTCCCATACCTGTCCAACACATTAAACTCATAATCCTCTTAAATTAGGATGCTTAAGTTAAAGAGCTTAGTGCCTACTGGAATTGAACTTAAAAACATAAGCAGAAAAACATGATTAGCAACTAGATTAAAAACTGGTTTTGTCAGGCACTAAAACCTTAAGCATGGCACACTGCTGCGTGCCTTCGTCCTTAAAAAGAAACAACACGACTGGCTGAACCGTAGCTACATGAACCCCAGCACCAGCGCTACCAAGAGAACTGCAGCAGACAGGAGAATGTTCTTTCAAGCAAGGGTGCCCACTGGAGTCCCCGCTGTGAAATCTGGACTCTCAGTGGGGGAGGGAGAACACACAGGTCAAAGAGGATTTTGTGGGCCTCAGACACAAACAAACAGACAAAAAGAAACCAGAAATAAAATTATTCAGAAGATTCTGAAAGGTAATGACCTTAAATGCCCTATTTATCAGGATTTATATTTGTCATGCTAAAGATTTAGTTCTTTTGCCTGTTTTCATGACAAACTTTAAAAGTGGCCCCGTAGCCAGAACAGAAAAGATAGGCTGCTATTTACATGCTGGTGGATGATGTTTTGAAAGCCCAGTGCTTTGAATTGCTGTGCAAACGTATGGGCCCATCCAACAGCTATAGAACGGGTTCACTATTCACCTGAGTTTTCCAAACACAACTAGTCAGGTGAGAGTGAAGGTATAATTGTAAATCAATTGGAATTATATCAAATTAAGCCACTCCGCTGGGCCTGGGTGAATACTGAGATAGACCCTTTCAAGTCTGCTTACTCGGTATTCTCTATGGAAGAGGGAAGTCCAATGATGAAAATCAGTCAGTTTCAAAAGTGGTAAACAAACCTAAAAATTATAAGAAATTTTAAAAATACTTGAAAAAACAACATCTTAGAAAAAGGGGAATGAATTTAAGGTATAAGAAAAAGACCTTTTAGGAGTAGTTGTTAAACACTCGAGTGAAATACTGAGGGAGCTCTTTAAAAAGAGAAGGGTCTTGTCTCTGGATAAAATTTTAATCTAGCCATACAAGTCAAGGGTTTAGACCAAAGACCTCTCAAAACAGAACCTGAGACTAGACTTCGGTAGTGAATAGAAGGAAAGTTTCTTTATCACTCAGCCTCCTGTGAACTGCTTAAAATTTAAAACCAGCTAATAATTAGAAGCTTCTGCTTTACAAGAACAGTAATTTAACCCAGCATTACCCCGAGAATGTGTATGTAGCAGCAATGTAAATGAAGTTTTCATAGTAAAGCAGTCGGTTGTCCTGGAAATCATTCATGTTGCAGCTGATCTCAGAGGAGCCTGCCCCTTTAACAGTCAGAGTGATGAAAGGCGGCAGGGTGGGTTCGTCCCAGGCATAATCCAATGATGTCATGGGCTTCACTTCAGTTCGGAGCCTGGGTTCAGCCACACCATGCTGAGTGAAGACAACTGGGACCTACAGTAAAGGCAGAGAGAACAAAGAGGTGGTAGAATTCTAGAAAGTAATTCAGTGCCTCCTAGATTTAACCTCCAGATCCTTCCTAAATGACTCATACACAGGACATAACAAGTGAGGTTCATCATCTCACCCCTTAAACGCCTTTCAAATCCTCTTTCAAGTTGCAGAAAGCTCTCCAAGGGAAGACTGGGCCACGGCCTATCAGGGAAATGGCTTTCAAAAGCCACACTGACAATCCAGGGGGAGCCACTGTCTTTTCAGTGGCATCTTTTCTTCCCTTCCACCCCCAACACCAGCCTCCCCATGGTGCACTTTGAAGATGGATAGGAAAAAGAATCGTGTCATTAGCTGCAGAAAGTCACATAGCATATGTTGTCATTCAAACGTACAATTTAAAATAGAAAGTAAGTCAAGTCCCAAAGGAAACCCCTTTGGGGCTTGACAAGGGAGGTTTATGTAACCAAGCTAACACTAGGACAGCCCACTGCCCTTATCATCAGACAGTCTGACTCCCCTCTCTAGGGAACGTCTGCAGAAGGCACCACGTCAACAGAACCATACAGTCCAAGTACCTTCTGGGGGCTGAAGTCACTCCGTGTGGACAGGGGTGCCCAGCAACCGAAACAACCAGCAGAAACCCCCTCCCAGTGGCAAGAATCTCTAAGACGGTGCAGTGATAGAGAACTCTGTATAGCTTCTTTTAAACCCAAGTTTAAAATAAAACTTCCCCACCGTCTTTAGCCTTTAGGTACACGAAGCTGACATGCTGGCTCTCAACTCCACTTGGTACCTTAGAAAAGTTGTCAATCCGGAAAGGAGGGGGCAGCTGATCTGTGTCACTAAAGGAGATCCTGTAGGTAGCGCCTCGGAGAGTGATTTCCACACGTAGGAAGATGCATTTTCCCAGGGTGTCTCTGCAAGACAAGGAACAAAAGCGGCTACGTGAAAAGGTGGAAACAGGCTGCAGTTCACTTTGTTTTCACAATCCCCACGTTGCCGAGAGCACCATCAACAGCACTGTGTGTTCTCTGAGCACACCAGAAAAGCAGAAATTGACAGCATAATCACACAGTGCTGAAGGACTAACTCAAGCAGCTCTGGAGCAGCAGACCAGCTGCACACCAAGATCTACACATTTCGCTTGGTGGGTCTGCTTGGGAGGAATGTCAGTGCAGCAAATGAGTAAGTCCGGGTCAAACCGCAGGAAACTGCTGGTATTAGATGCTTTTTTTTTTTCTTCAAGATTTATTTATTTCTGAACACATGAACTGGGGTGCAGGCCAGGGGTGCAGAGGCGGGGGAGGGGGCAGCAGGCGAGAGGATTCACCAGAGACAGAGTGGGGAGCAGAACAGGCGGAATGACTGAAACACACTGCTGAGGGGAGCAGCCGGCGAGACAGAAGTCAGCCTTGCCATATGGGTCACCTCCCCGGCCGGGGATCAAACCCGCGCTGCAGGGGCTGCAGACAGCTTCGCAATGCTGTGCTTAAGCCCCTGCGCTACCAGGGAGACCCTGATATTAGACTTATTTTTGACCTAGAGAAAATAATTTCATATGAGTCAAACTAACCCATGGCTGAAATTACAAACTAGGGTTCTCACTGTAGGATAAGAGAAGGTGAGGAAGAGTACTGTGAATTGTGAATTCAAATAAGTTGAATTACACCAAAATTTAAAATTTCTGTATGTCACAGAACACAATCAACATGGTGAAAAGACAAACCAACCTATGAAATGGGTGAGAATGTGTACAAATCAGACATCTGACAAGGGGTTAATAACCAGGATATATAAAGGACATCTACAACTAACACAACACAATACAAAAATGAACAGACATTTCCCCAAAGAAGATATACAGATGGCCCACAAGCACACGCAAAGGAGGCCAGCGTCATTAACTGTTAGGGAAATACAAAAGAAAACCACAGGAGACACCACCTCCCACCCATTAGAACGGTTACCATCAAACAGGAATGGATGTACAGAAATTGGAACGACTGTGCATTGTTGATGGAAATATAAGCGATGTGGCTGCTGTGGAAAATGCGTGGCAGTTACTCAAAAAATTTAAAAGTTGAATGACCAAAGGAGGCAATGAGTCTACTGACCACATACCCAAAAGAACCGAACCAGGGGTGCAGATACCTGTGCACCCACGTTCCAAGCAGCAGCACCGGCCACAAAAGCCAAAGGGAGAGGAGCCTGAGCCGCTTCAATGGGTGAGGGGGCAGGCAAGATGTGGTCGACACAGACATCAGAATACGACTCAGCCTCAAAACAGAAGCAAGTGTTGGCACGTGTAATACGTGGATGAAACCTACGGACGTCAGGCTGAGTGAGCGTCAACTGCCGAAAGACAGATGCTGTCTTTGTACGAGTCCTCTTACCCGAGGTACCGGGAAGAGTCGTTAACATTGAGCAGTTGCCGAGAGTTGGGGAGACGCAGAGTTGGAGTTTAATGGGCAGAGAATTTCAGTTCGAATTTCAGTTCTGCCAGACGAAAAGGCTCTGGAGACTGACTGCACAGCGTGAGTGCTTAGCTCCAGTGAACTTAAAGGGGGCTACGATGATAAACCTTACTGCCTGAGGGTCTACAAAACAATCTCTGGGCGATGAGTCATCTTCTTCAATGTTATGTGTATTCACCACCATTTAAAAAAATTATAGACACTTGATGAAACCAGTGAGCAGAGACATATTCCTACACTAGCTGAAGTTCAACCTGGCGATTATCTCCTAAGGAGGGCCCCGCGAGCCAGTCACTGGGGCGGACACAGAGGCCACCAGGGTTACCGGAACAGCATCAGCTGACAGCAGATGCGCACAAGTGTGTAAGATGTAAGAACAGGCGAAAACATTCATGATCGGTGTAACACCTAAATGCAAACAATTTTCAGTTGCAATCACGAGCTCAGAGCTGCTCCCAGACCTGTAACTTCAGACCATGGCAACTGCGCAGTGGTCAAGATCGTGGCCCTTCCCTGGAACGCATTCCCTCAAAACGTCCAGTCATATGTCCCCAGACTTTCCAAGGCCTAAGACTTTAGACTGAGAGAGAAATAAATGTGCCCATTTCGTGGAGAGTAGTATAACTCGTTTCTATACAGTTTCTAAGTATTTAAATTTTAAGATACTTAAAATTTATATGGAATTTATAGCTTACTAATTACACTGCCGCAGCTCCAACAAGGCTACTTTCTGTCTAGAAATAGTCTCTGAACTTACCTCATGTTGATATGGAAGGAATTATTCTTGCTAACTTCAAAGCCTCCAGACCAAATGCAATTGGGAATGTCCATCAATCTGACGCACAGCAGCTGATCATAGTCATTCCGAGGCCAATGAAACACCACACTGGAGCCAGGAAGGGTGGAAATGTAACCCTCAGGATTGGCTGTTCCCTAAAACACACAGGATCCCTGGCTTTGGTCAACAAGACAATCGAGGTTTTCACTGAGACCCTGCTCTGAGCCGTGCCCCCCTCTGGGGCACCAGGGGCACGGGATGGCTACTCACTTGAGCGAACCTAAATGTGAAGGGGAAACGGGCCGTGACTGCACTCACAGCGCACTGTCAAACAAGCGCGAGTCGTTCCCGGAAGCAGACTGCTTACCTTTCCCCTGGCAAATTCCCTCTGTGCAAATGCAAGCTTATGAGATGACTTATTGTCTAACAGGTAACGGGGGGCAAAGATGACCACGCAGGTGTCAATGTATCGACCTCGGCCTTTCTTGACATCGATACCTGCAGATGACAAAAACCACCTTCCATGAACTGATCAGAAGAGAGTGAGTTCGTGATCTGAAACTTCTGTCACAACTGCATATTTCCCCCAAGAAAACAACGGCGGCACCCGGAGAAGCAGGCAGCCTTCGCCCACGCATGGGGCAAGAACAGCGCCAGCGCTCATGCCCCACTTAGCCCCCGCCATCTCAGCGAATGATCTGGTCTTCCACGCCCGCCCTGGGCCTCAGGGTCCTTGCTAAGAAACATCGACCAAATTTGACCTCTGTGGCAATATCAGTGTTCCCATAACTCCTAATTTATTTATAACGTATCTTTTTTCCGTTATAAAAACTACAACTGCAAGGAAAATACATCGGTGTTCAGTAACACACACCTCGGTTTCCATTTATGAATCTGCCTACTAAGACAGCTCATGTGACATGTTTCTGCTTACATCTGGGACACAATTTCCCTCCAGACAACTTGCCCCTTTAAGCAGGGCACAAGAGAAATTCCAGAGCACAGAACTGGATTCTCTACCACCCTGAACTCAACAGACTCTTTCCGAGTATTTTAGCCCACTGGCTAAGAAGCCGACTCAAACACTAAATGCTACAGAACCTACTCATTCACAGAGGTTTTCAGGACTTGCAGTGTCCCCGTGGGAAGGAGCAAACAAAACACTTAACGAGGAAAGAAAGTCATCATCAGAAATCTCAAAACACCAGATCTCAAAAAAGAAAAAAATGAAATGGCACTGAATTATCTTAAAAACTCTGATGATTTTTTAAAACTTAAAATCCAGTGGGATGAATTATTGATTCAGACAATAAATACAGTGACTAAATTCAAGGTACTGGACTGAGCTCAGGTTACAACAACAAAAAAAATATTTATAATAGAAATAATAAAAATCTTTACTGAATTCTTAATATACGCTATGTCCTCAACCAAATGCTCCAAACTTGATTCTCAGAACAATCTGATGAGTTTTCACTGCAGACGGGGGCTCTGCAGGGTCACGCAGCCAGGAGGTGGCAGAGTGTGAGACTCAAACCCAGGCGGCCTGCCTCCCAGGGTGGTGGGACCTAAGCAAGGACCCTACCCAGCAGCCAACGAGTTATCCAGAGAAGCATAGAAAGGAGAGACACCGTAGCACTTTGCACCAGATGTCCTGAATGTCCCAACAGAACCTCAACTATAAACACATAATCTGCTAACTCCACGATTCACTTGCATTGGCTTGAAAACTCTAGTGTTCCTTTAATGTAAGACCCAAAGACTGAACAAATCATAAACACCACAATCCTGGAAACTCCTAGCTCAGAAATGGTACTACTGGAAGGGGAAGAGACCCATCACTTTTCTTTCCGTGACACATGGAACAGCATTCATTGTCAGAATCACCCGTATCACAGCTAGCTGGTCTAAACTTTATATAAAGCCAGCTCACAAAAGATGCGTGTGATTTAATATTACAAAAGGAGCTTACTGTACCAAGACTCATTTTTTTCTGCAAAAAAGGCTTTCTTGTTTCCCTTTTCACTCTGGATTGCTTTAGCAACCCTCTACTAGATCAACAGAAGCTTAGATCAAAATGTGTTCAAACCCTTCCCTTTAGAGACCCATGTAAGGTCAGCTGCTAAGGCCCTCTTCCTGGTTTTTCCACTTGAGGCTGTGCTTTAAGCTTTCCTGATAGGGAGCTAGTTATCTATCCAATTCTTCAAAAATAGTCAATGAAGAGCTGCTACAAACTCCCTGAATAATAAAGTCAAGACCTCCTGATCCTCAGTGAACTGACTCAGCCCGCCTCCTCTATACCTTTCTTCGGTGTGACACCAAGACTCAGATCACAGTCTGGTCCCTAAAAACACACGTAGGACATCTTAATGCACGCCTGTAGCAAGCAAGTTCATGTATCACTCGCTATATAGTTCTGACTGGACAGCTCAGCTGCCTCCCTGTAAGAATTCTGTGGTTCCTTAATGCCAGATGCTTTAAAAGGCACAGCTCCATTTTCTCCTTCACTCGTCCCAACTATAATGTCCAGAGGACCTATGGGTAGGTAGCTTTCCTTGAAACCTCCATCAGGGACAAGATATCCAGGCAGAAAGCCAAACTCAGCATGAAGCTGCCTCTGCCTCTTCAAGGAGTGGAGTAAACAAAGGTGAAAGAGGAAATTGATCCTTGGCTGGAGGATCAAAATAAAAATCTCAGTGTCAACATTAAAGGAGACAGCTTCCATGTCCAGGAAAGACGAATCTAAGTTCCTGTTTCAAAAACACAAATAGGAAACAAAACTAATAAAGCCTCTAACACTACGTCTCCCTGACTCTCCATGGGATTCAGGGGCAATAGTAACTGGTAGTAAATAGCCACCTCGGTTTTTCCTTCTATAACCTGACTCTTAAGACCTGAACAGCCCATACTCACACACGTCACTTAAATTCATTAAAATACGATGAAAAATTCGACTCCTCGGTCACATCCACCACCTTTCTTACCACTGTACTCTCAGGTGTTCGCAGCCACTGGCTGCTGTTGCCATTCTGGACAGTCAAAAGAGCACATTCCCATCAGTGCAGAAAGTTGCACCGCTCCAGACTGCGCTCCAACACTCACAGCGCCGGAGGGCCATGGGGCGATGGGCTGAAGGACGGTGTGCCACTAACATTTCAAACCTGAGGCGTACCTGATCCCATTTATCACAGCCCTTCAGAAATGTTTCGTGTTCCAGGTGGATGTAAGGTATCTTCCTCTTCCCCAGCTCCCCCTCCCCTTCAGAAACTGAGCTAATTTGGGGGCTTCAAACTATTACAGTCACCAGTTAGCAGGACCACATTCTCTGCCTCAATTCAACGTGTATGACCCAATCCTCATCCTGCTTCTGACCCAGATTTCCCCTTTGCATCTGGGCAAGTCACTTAACCTCTCTGCTTCAGTTTCAAGAACAAAGCTTCTTACCCTCAAGGGCTTGCAGTTCTTAATGAAAGCGTGGGAAACGCCTGGAGGATGAAAAGCATTCTAAGTGTTCCTGTTATTCCCATGACAAACAAGGATTCAAGCCAAACTGATACTTTCCTGACACAGTCCAGTTTGGAATTTGAACAGAGCCCCAGGCCTCAAAAGGGCAGTGCTCAGGTGGCTCAGCAGGCCCCTAGGTGAGGTCTGTGCCCATACGGGGCCAGCACTCGGAGAGGAAGCGTCTGACCCAAAGCCGAACAAGAAAAGCAGCACTTGGAGCCGCGCCAAAGCGTATGGCCAGCTGCTTCCTCCGAGGCTGAGCCCCTGGCCCACGGCTCTGGTCCTCCACTGCCCAAACAGAACCCACCGATGTTATAGATCAGCCCGGGGCGGTTCCCTTGCTGGATGACCCTCAGAGCTCGAACGCCGTTGCCGCCATCCAGCGAGAAGCCCTGACACCAGCCAGGCATGCCTTCAGGGTGGATCCCCCTTCCAATTCTCATCGTGCAGCTGCGGGGCAGAAAAGCAAAAATGTGGGTGTCGATCCATCAGCACACCGTCTTTGCCTGCTCTGCTCAGGGAATACTGCTGTAGCTGTGCCCCGAATCACACCCTGACACAGGCTCTTCCTCACTCCACGGGGTTCCCAAACAGCGGGTAATCAGAGGGCAAAAATCTCAGAGGCCGCCACATACACAAGGCGTGAAATGTGTGGACATCTCAGAGGAAAATATCCTCTAAGCAAAAGATGTGAGGGAAATGCGAAAACTGCCATTAACCCTCTCAAAAACAAGGAGGATTCAAGGCAGATGCTGCTCTGACTCGGGGGCTTCAAGAGTCCAGGAACAAAACCCAGGACGGACCATAGCACTTCCTCCGAGCCCAGCGCCAGCACACGGCAGGGCGCTGTCGGGGCAGCCGCATCTGGTCACAGGCCCTGAAAACATAACCCACGGATATGGGCCCAGCTCCCCTACAGCAGGCAACGTGAGTGGAGAGTGGGACTCCCCCTAGCGCCCTCTCCTCACCTTAAAATAAAATGATATTGTCTGCCCTGCCTACCTATTGGGATGCTGGAGAATCAAATGAGATGGTCTGTGTGGGAATGTTTAGGGAACCACTGAGTGGTCTGAACAAAACAACATTCTATATCTAAATGTCAAGTCCCAGACCTAAAATTGACAGAAGCCTTTCAGAAAACGAATGGGATGGGGCTGGCCAGTCTTCAAGGAGCCAGTATCTCCTCCCACTGCCCTCGTCGGCCTCCAGCCCCAGCGCCATCTCCACCCCAGTGCTCCTGGCAGACGCCTCTCCACTGGTGTGACTGTCTCGCAGCCTTGCAGTGAGCTGGCAGCGTACCTCTACAAATCATGGGGTGTGCTATTTTAACAGTTTCAGATACCCCCATCTGCCTTTTGATTCAGGCTATGAATTAGAAGCAGAATGTAAGAAAGCAAAATGTCAAAACCAAGAACAAAAGTGACTTAGTGCCCCGGCCACCCATGAGCAGGCCACGCCATTTACTCTTCGCCAGCACTGCTTTTCCCGTCTCTTCAACATGTAATGAGCGCACTGGAGACTTCGATAGGCATGTTTTATATCGAGGGTAAGGGAGATGGGCTTCAAAACCTTATAGAAAAGGACTTGGGTTGGACGAGGCGGTGGGGGCTTTTCCAAAGCGTCACCAGCTCCCCTGGGATGCCAGCTGCTGTGCTGTGCTGAGCCCTCACCGGGAGGAGGACATGCGAGGGAAGAAGGGACCTGTGGGCTTCCCTTCACTGGCAGAGTTATGAACAGAACCACTTCAGCACATGTAAGACAAAACTAGCTTTCGCTATAAAGCAACCAAATGGTCTGTTTTCAATGTCAAACTGCACAGAACTTAGATCCGGAAAAACCCCACTAGGCCGCAGTGCTACTGCCCCGCCACGGCGGGGCTGTTAGTTAGTCCCAGCGTGTTTCTGCGGACATGGACGTACTTCAGCCTTGGCTGACTCCCCTCCCATACACGACGCCACTCACAGGGTCGGCTGCTCTTTGTCAGCATAGCAGAACAAGAGCGGGCTCAGGCTCCGGGCCAGCTCATGTTCCTCAAACTGGCCCGCAGCGTCTGTCCTGGCATTGTCCTGTCTGAAGATCAGCGGTAACCCTTCAGGAAGGAGGGGAAAGTTCACATCAGTCCCACCATGTCTACCCAAGACAGATGCAAACAGTGAAAGCATGAAAAAAAGATCGTCAGGAGGGAAAACAGTGAAAATTCAGTTTACTTTGTAGATTTAGGTCGTTCTCTAAAAGCACAGCTTTGACCATGATTGAGCACTTACTGTGGAAGCAGGAACGCTTCAGCAGCGTCGACTATTGAAACAATCTATTTGCGTTGGCTCCACAGTTAGTTGAGCAAATAAATCAACTTCCCGTGACCAGCGCGAAGGACCCACTTGAGCAGCGCCCTACACACCTGTTTTGTTCATCAGCCAGTACGGAGCAGAGATGAAGATCTTTAAGGACCCCTCTGCCCGGCACACGATGCGGATGGTGAGGTTCAGCTGGCGCCAGTTCATGTCATAGAGTCGCATTCGTACCATATAGTTTTGGGTTCCAGGTGGAATGAGCAATTCTTTGCAGTGTGGAAAATTCTCCAGCGCTAACCCTAAAGAAAATACAAGTCACTGCTTTTCTGGATTCTCACTTCAGTTTGTCAAAGTAGTCCACAGCCAAACTAAACTGGATTCCTTATGGAAAAAATCAGTAACTATATATCAAACTAGCAAAAATTCCACTAGAAGGACCATTTTCCTCCAGCTGGGGTGAGGTAAATCTGAAGCAAACCGGACGGCATGGAGTCACACTTGAGCATGTGAGCGGCACAGCCACTAGGAGGACAAGAATGCCCGCCGGTCGCCGGCAGCAGCCATGATTATTCACAGCTCACTACCAGCAGGCCCCGGCTGGGGGACTGGAACAGCAGGTTCTGGCAGCCAGACTGGACGGCCTGGCTTCAAATTCCCTGTCTGGCCTTCCCAGCTGCACAGTGTGGAGGAAGCTGCTCAGCCTCAGCGTGGCTCATCCGCCAAAGGGGGCAAGGACAGCATCTCCACTGCCGGCCTGTCACCGAGGTGAGGGCTGCAGACGCGTGACTGAAGACAGGGAGGTGGGGTGGCAGGGCATTCCCATCCTAGACAGGGACTTAATCACCATTTCTTGGAAAAGTCTTAAATGCCAGAAGCAAAGCTCGCTCGTCTTTGGAATGGACGCTCAGAATCAGAGGACATTTTTCTTTTTTAAACCACACTCATGATTCACACGCTCAGGGACACGTCAGCATGCCCGGCAGGGTGCGCTGCCGGGAGCACCGAGTCAGGCTCCTCCGCTGTGAAATGGGGACAGCAGCTGCCTCCCTGCCTACAACACGTGCTGCTGTGAAGATCAAACAAGAGGATCAGGAGGAACCACGTATAAAAAAGCTGCAAGAAGATAAGTAAGCCATTATCATCTTAACACGTCCCTACAGCCGTAAGGAGACACACTTCTTGCCCAGGCTCTGTGCTGTAAGCGCTGCTTGGTGCGGTCATACGTCTCTACCTCTCCTTTACGTATCTCGTCTACTGAAAAAAGTACTCGGTGACCTGGACCTTCCAATCCATCCCTAATCGCTTCATCAGTCAACTGTGACGAGCACCCAGTGCTGCAAGGGCCCCTGCGGCCCCTGCGTGATGCGCTGGGCGTGGTGTTCTGGCTGGTGTGTACATGCGTACTGAGCAAGTGCTTTGCCCTCCTAAAAAGAGAAGGGGAGACATGATTTTGCTCACTTAAGAGCGCTGAGGGAACGCAGTTTGAAAGAGTGACCATCCTATAGTCACACGGTCGGTGAGAAAAGCAAGAAAAAAAGGTCTTGATGAACAAACCGAAATCTTTCGGGTTTGTTCAAATATTTCTTCACATCATTTTCTACTGTAGCAGTTTAGACTTTGTTTTTAAAAACAAAAATCCCTTGAGCTGTTTATTGAGAGAGTATATGTGCCACAACGTCTCCTGAATTTCTACCAAATGATCCCAAAGACTCACAATTTCAAAGGTTTATCACAAACGGCCATTCGCCCAAGCCCTTACCCAGTTCAATGTTCTGGGACGTGTCAGCTGTGTGGAGAGCCACCTCTTTGCCAGGCTTCAGTGTCCCCTTGATTGGCATTCCTTTAACATAAAAATCAAGTTCACAAGGTAGCAAGTTGCAGACTACCACCGTTGGCAAGAGATATATGGTATGCCCAGGCTGTCTGAAAATCTGTTTTGCACTGTCAGAAAATATGTTTGAGGGCATGTAATCTGGATAATTCTCTTTCTTTATGGCCACACAAAACCTATGAAGACAAAATGATGCAAAACCATCAGCCTGAATGAAGAATTCAATTTTTTTTCTCCTTAGCTGAGTATGAGAAAACATAACATTAAAATGGTTCAAGAATTCAGTACGGTATTCGCAATTTTCAATCCAAACCCACTCACTGAAGTTTAATTAAATGAGCAGAAGTTGTGTATATGCCCGATCACCATATATACTGTGCACGGTTTCCATGCTTTTTAATTGGTCTCTGTTTTACGGCCCCATAGATGGTCTCTCTTGAGCATCTTTGAACATGGGGTCTGGAGTTGTTGGTTACAGTGCTGGATAAATGTCAATGACATAAGACAAGCTGATTCAAAAAGCACTTTAAACTCTCTTATATGTTTATTGGTTTTGTCTGTTTTATAAATTACTGAAGGGTAAAATTGCCAACTCTGGCTGTATATTTATCTATTCTCCCTTTATCCTGTTGTTAACCTAGCAAATATAGGTAAAGGATAGACTAAAATTTGTTACACTAGTCTTGTACCTCCTCTGTAAATTAAACTCAATCAATGCCTATCTTTACTGCACAGGAAACTGAGGTAAACATTCTCTAATCTAAAAAAGTTGAAAGTCAAATTTACAAGGATCTAATGATAGTAACCCAGTATCTTTGCCCAACACCAAATTTAGTAACATAACACGTATACTTTTCAGAAGGGTAAAACAGGAGTCTAAATAGTTAATTTTGTTAAAAGTCCCCAGGAAATGTCAGTAAGGAGTGCATGAACTTCATCATTATCCACTGAAATCTCCTCATCGAACAAATCGCAACACCAGCGTTTTTCTTCCCAGTTCAGACAAGGGAAGTGGTGTTGTTTTTCTTCTCTCCTTACTGTCCTCTCTTCACGCTGACAAAGACACCCAAGTTCCTGATCTTTATGTGTGGGTGCTGTTTGTGGGCTGCTCCCCCAGGGATGTTAGATGAGAAGGCCCAACTGCCCCACTCAGTCCAGGGCTCACCTCTGGATCTTCAGGAACTCTAACTCGAGGTAAGGAATAAGGAAACCCTGGCACCTGAGTGCCCTGGCACCTGAGTGAGCACAAGTGCATCACCAAGGTGCTTCAGGGAAGAATGATGGGAGATAAAGCTACGCGCTCCTGGCGCCGGGGCATACCTGAAGAAGCGGCTCTTCTCCGTGTCCATGGAATGGCACTCCCTTTTGCTGCTACTGACCTCTGCAGTCTTCACGACGTTGGTCCAGTGAATAGGAGCCTTGCAGAAAAACACACCCAACCCTTTGGGCCGGGCCTGGAGCCGCCACGACGTGAGATGTAAGGGCACCGCGAAGGCGTCGCCGGGCATGACGGCGGGAAGCACCACAGGCTCTGCGCAGAAAGAAGCGTGAGCGCCATTAGACAGCAGACTCCCCAGCCCAGAGCCGGGTGCCCTCAGGAGAAAAGGATGCTGGAGAAGGCAAAACTTACTGTCTGGGGCTGATGGGCTGTCCAGTCTCAGTTCCATCGGCGTCTCGAGCCTGTTCTTCACGATGAGGGCGGAGCGGACAGTGATGACCTTGCGAGCGCTACCCTCCATGGTCACCGCAAAGACCACACGCACGGGCGGCAGCGCAGAGAACTGTGAGCCAGATAGAAGTAAGGGCACATCGCTGTGCTTCTGACAAGCACACAGACTACAGTGATACCAGCCAGAGGCCTAAGTCAAAAGCATTATGACTGTAGTGCTTCCGTTACATTGGCTGTTAAACCATAAACCACTCCACTCGCTCAGGAATGACTGTCCTATAAATACAACTAAAACAGGCGATGGCAAACATTTCTAAAACAATAGTCCAACTATACAGAGGTGATGGGCCTCCGGGCACACCATCGAGAACCTCACTGAGACTGTAGTAACCTACCGACGTTTCCAAACTCCCTGCAGTTCTGTAAGGGAGGGTCTGCCAGCAGTTCACCTGGATTCCTAACACCCTTGAGTCATAACACATCAGCCCTGATATGGAAACCATGAACAAAACTTGTTTTCCACTCTGCTGGAGAAGAATAAAGACCATCCACAACGACTAAGGCTCAGACACTGAGGCGGGACTTTGCAAAACATTAAGTGATTTGCCGTGTGCAGTATTTTTCTCCCAGATTAACATTCAAGTGAGAAAACATTCCTCGAATGGTAACAGTGGGTTGGGCACTGCCCAGATCCACACAAAAACAGGAGGTCTTCCAAGACTGGAACTTGTCTGGGTAAAATCCAGACTGTATACTAAAGAGCTGTCTGGATCGCTAAGCCTTTCACAGGAACGAGCGTAACTTTTTCCCTAAATATCATAAAATTTATTCTTGAGGGCCACACGCTATTCACTGACGTGCCTGCAGGAAAGCCAAAAACGTTTGCATTTCAAAGAACTTTAAAGACAAATTTGTCTTTCTTCACAGGAACTTTCTCTGTTCAATAATCACTCTTTATAAACAGGACACCGATGTTCAGAAACTTGGCATAATGGAGGCAAATAATTTACTTTGGGCTTGGGTGGCAGCCACTACTTTCTTTTTCCATATGTTCATTCACACATTCAACACCCATTTCTTGCTATACTGTATGCCATAAAATAAAAATTTAAGTATAAAACCCCACTTCAGGTACATCAGAGAGCAGACTTGTGAAACTTTTCAGAACAGATAATGCCATTTTACGGAGAAACAAATGCTACCACATCCAAGATTTTCACGCCACCAATTAATTAGAATAAACGGCATGTGAAACCCAACCTGACGAGCAACGACTGGAGAGCTCTGTGTCTTAAACTGCGACTTCCAGGAGTCCCAAGGAAAAGGCAAACGGGACTTTCTGACTCTATAGGGACACAATCCCAGGCAGGCACGGCTGTCACCCAAGCTCAAGCTTGTAAAGCCCGACGGGGTCAAGGCCCAGCAACTGTTTTAAATCTTGATCTTGCCACCTCCAAGTTCATCTGGCACTTCACATTTCAAAACTCCCTGTCCTCAGGGAGAAGAAATGATATGCAAAGTCCTGAAAACAGTCTTTCAGTGTCCTTTCAAGGAGTGGTTCGAGGGGACGTGGGGAACTGGGGGGGGGGGGACCTTAATATTCTCAGCCTCACTTACTTTCATGTCCAAGCTTATAAATCACATATATAGCTACACAAAGGTTAATTTATATTCATCAGAAAAGGAGAGCTGAGACCAAACTTTCCTTCCCTTGCCTGCCGTATTCAGGCTCACAAACCAAGTCAGCTGAAAACACTTTCTTGCCAGGGCTTATAAAAGGAAGGTAGTCGTGGGGCACAGCATGGGGATACACAGCCCTGCAGTGACATGGGGAAGCCATACTCACATAGACCTGGGGGTGGATGATGTCGGTCCTGCTGCTCGGGCTGCCAATCTAAGAAAGATTCCCAGAGTCAGTGGGTCAGCTCAGGCCTAAGGTTACGGACAGCATAAATCCAGTGGCAACTTTCCATTTGCATACTTCTAGTTAAAGTGTGGTCTACTGTGAAGAAACAAAACTAGGCTTGGAAGACACGGGGAAAGCAAGGTCCACTCTCCAGTCACTGAGTGGACACGCGGCTCCCCTAGGCCACTGACGCGACAGAGGATGGTGTCTCTGAGGGAGTCAGTCTGTCTGAGATCAGAATGAACTTAGACCAAAAAGAAAGCTGGGCACCAGAGAGGAAGGACAGAAAGGAGAGTGTTTGTTCTCCAAGGACATTTTCACGAAGAAAACAACGTGCGGAAAGTTACATCTCTGCAGGCCTGTACTTCCCCGCTCACCCGGAGCTGCCCTAGCCGCACGCAGCCAGTTGTGCCCGCACGTGCGAGTCACGGTCCTTCAAGCCTGAATGGCTCCCCAGGCTGGCCCTCAACCCTCAGAACTACAGGCTGCAGGAAAGCTAGGGCAAGAGTGACTGAGATGATGTGCGGTGAGAAAACAAACATGCGTGGACTTCTACCTCTATGCCAGAGAGGAGGACTGGAGACAGAGAGCTAGAAAGAGCAAGAAAGAGCACTGAAGGAGAGGGTCCATCCAGGACACTGCAAAGTGTGAAACAAAGTCAATATATGTTTGGCAAATGTGGCCAGTCAAGCCAGCCTGAGTACGAAATGGATTGGCACAGGGGAGAGAATATGGGATCACGCCAATTCTACAGCTTGCTATGCCGCTACACTGACCACTGGCTGGGCCATCTGTCAATACATGTCAATACCAATGCCTATGACTGACCCAAAATAAGCTTGGCTCTTTTTCTCAGAACCAGTGGAACAAAGAACAAAAGCAATTCCACCAGAGCAAGGCTGGTCTAGGCTTATCAACCCGGCCGCCTGGCTTGAAGGGCTGTGGCTAGGCCCGTCGCGCCAGCGAACACCCACACACTCCACAGCCACACACCGTCGAGCAAGACGTGTTTTTGTCTGGGGCCGCGTAGCGGAAAAAGGTCCCGACTTTGTCCACAGACACGGGGCTCACTTGCTCCCAGCCGTTCACTCTCACTTGCAGCTGGTGGATCCGCAGGTCGTGGGTGTGTCTGCGGGCAGGACACGGGGAGACACGTTAAACGCAATCTTCCAAGGGGAAGACAAGGAGCAGCAAAGACGCAAGTGTGATTTACTGTTAAACATAAAAATGCAGTTGGCTAAGCCTCTTGGTGATTACCTAATTAACATAAGGGAAAGCAAGAGATTATTGTAAATTGGGTTTTATACTTAAAACTGTAAGGTTTGTAAAGCTTCAGCAAAAGTGGCACTTACCCACCCCTTCGCCCCCCGCCTTTTGTACAAACCTGCGATTCCTGTGCACCTGCCCCGGTCCTTCCCCACCACCGCCTATACCCCGACTTTTCTATGTAATGGCATCAGGTAAAATCATGCCAGTCGGCTAGTGAAAACGCTGCTCTAGCAATGTCCGCCGACAGCCATACACTTGGAGGTGCGGATGCTAGTGTTTTCCTCTTGGCTCTGCGGCTGGCCAGCCCACTGCTCTCGGGCCCCGCGTGACGACAGCCAGGTCACGAGAGACAGAGCTCTGGGCTCAGGGCTGAGCATTCAGCTGTAATCGGAGCAGAAGGCAGTGGGCAGAACAGGAGGAACAGGAGGAAATTGCACATTTAATTCTATTTTAGATTTTGCCTAATTCAAGCCAGAAGCCTGAAATGGGGAACTGAATTTGAGACTGACAGGAAAGGGGGCGGGTGGTGGTGGGGGGGGGACACAAAGTGCCAAAGGGGAAATCCAGAAAAGGCATTTATTTTGATGATTTCAAGCAGAACAGTGGGACTTGAAATGGGTTACAAAACATGGAATCTAAAACGGAAATGACAAAGAGGTCAAACCCCTTCTGATACAACAGAGGCAGTGATTATTAAGAAATAGAGCCAAGAGTTCTATAATTAGCTTCTCCAGGAACTTTGTGGAACAAGAAAATGCTTACCACTCATTCCTGGAAATTCTAACATTTCCAGGTATGTGTGCCCAGCACAGGGATATTTTTCTTAACTATATTTTTACCTTGTAAAATCACGGGGGACCACAGTTCAGAACTCTGGCAGCTAAGGAGCGTGTGCACCAGCACAAGAGCGCGCAGAAGGAAGACACGTCTGACCCAGGAGTGGTTGCACACAGACTCCAAGCACGCGACTGTGGAAGGCTGACGCCATTCTCAAATTTCTGCTCAGTTTGGAAACAGGAGGGTCAAATGCTAAAATCTTAGCTTATGCCCAATCCACTGGATAGTTCTGCCACTTAAAAATGTTTGCAAGTAAAAGGAGACTTTATTATACACTTTCCATGTTTCTGTAGCCAGACATAGCTTCCTTGCACACTATTCAGCCCCCCGGTTCACGACTTCAAGCATGCACTGGTGAGCTCTTCTCTCGTGAGTGGTTCTTACCTTCCTCAGAGCCAAAATATTTTAGCATCACTGGACCTGTCCCCTACAGACGGCTGCTTGCTAACTAGGGGCACACGCATGTCAGCATCACCATCAGCACTCTCTGGCAACCTTTCTAGAAAGCTGCGGCCGGCATCACCGCCTCACCAGGCCACGTGTCAGGACCTCGAGGGCCATGATCTGGCTAAGCTTCTACCCAATCACGTGAGACACAGGTAATGACCTCCCATGTGACATGAAGGGATAACTGATGGAAAGGAATTTATTTCCAAGACAGCAAGACAGTATTCCTATTTCTTAAAGAAAACAATGATTTTCAAAATATTGTTTAAGAATAAAACATTAAAATCATCCATAAAGGAAGGTAAGATGTGCAAACACTAGGGTCGATCACATACATATAAACTCACGCGCACACACATTGTTTTTTGAGAAAAGGAAATAGACCATGTTTCACCTGTGTCTTAACTTTCCTCTTGCTTCAAATTCGAAGGGAATCTCTTCGCCTGTGAGGACTTCCCGCCACTCGCTGACTTTGTGAGCATCATCGAAAAACGCGCTGTCGGCTTCCGGAAGCAGCCCTGGACTCCCACTGTGAGACAGCGCAGCCCTGGAACCAGAGCAGAGGCGCCACACAGAGCTGGTATTGGGAGGAGAAGCCCCCAGGACTTAAGTCGCAGGAGACTGCTACAAAGCAGGACCTGCAAGGTCGGCCACTGAAGCAGCGGCAGTGGTCAATCACAGCTTACGGGGGCTTCAGAAATAGCCGGAGGCTGTCACCCGCTGCGAGATACGTGAGTCCTGAGCTCACACAGCAGAGCCTGGCACACGGGCGCTATGCCAACTACATCGTTACTGTGTAAAATGGTATTTTAAGTGACCTTCTAGAATCGAACCAACCTGAACTGATTAAAAAAAAAATCCCCTCAAGAGCATTATCATCCTTAGTAGATGCAAGAGAAACGTGATTTCAAATCAACTGATTCTGCTACTCATTTCACACACTTCATCAGCAACTGGAAAGATCAGCTTGTATGAGGAAAGCTGAGCCAAGTCTGAACAGGCAGAAGCTGCCAGCGAGAGCTCTCGCTGGGCTCAGGTAAGCACACACTTGTTCTCCAAACTCCCCAAGGCCATCTGCACTGAAGTGTGTTCTGCTTTGGAAGGAAATTTGGGGGCAGGGGAAGGGATAAGAGGAAGATGGAAGTGGTTTACAAAGTTAGTTTTAGGTGAAAAACGCAATATGGGGCCTCCCTGGTGGCGCAATGGGTTAAGCAATGCACTACGAAGCAGACCGCAGCCACTGTGGCACGAGTTCGATCCCTGCTGCCGGCCAGGGGTGGGGACCCACATGGTGTGGCAGACCTCTCCTGCTGTGCCCGCTGCTCCCCTCAGCAGTGTACTTCCGTTGATCTACCTGTTCTGCTCCCCGCTCTCTGTGGTGAATCCTCTCACCCCACCCCACACTCTTGCCTGTACCCCAGTGCTTGTATGCATAAATAAATAAATCTTTAAAAAAAAAAAAAAGAAAAACGCAATATGTTCAGTTTACTAACCATACACAGCTTCTTTTGAAAGGAGGAGGGGCATGGGACCAAGGGCAAAGACGCAGTGACGCTGCATTCACGTGCCCCATGCACGCCTTCGACCACTTGATTTCTGCATTAAACGTGCCACCTACCAGGCGCATTATGGTTTTCTGCATAGCTCAGATTTACACAGAACCAGCGATCCCAGTCAGACAGTGGGTTACTGACTATACAACCTACAAAGAGGGTGCACGCTGCCCTGCTGGCTTGGGACACTGGAGCTCTGCAGGCTGGACAGCGTGGGCACGAGTGCCCCTTACCTGGTGGGCGTGGTGGTCAGGGTGGCGAACCACAGCGTGCAGCCCGTGTGGTTCCTCAGAGCAAAGGGGACAAATGGCTGCCGGCGCTTGGGGGTTTTCACCTCTGCTATGGACAAAGAGAAGATGGGGATTAGCACACCCCTTCATGTAGCAGACACCCCCGGCCCCCCAGTACCTGGAGGCAAAATTGTTCCTTGTGCAAAGGGGCTAAGGTGGAGGGAAAAGAAAAGCAGGTGTGTAGACGGAATGAGGCTGCCTGCCCTGGGATGACCGCCCCCCCCCCCCCCCCCCCCCCCCCNGCCCTGGGATGACCGCCCCCCCCCCCCCCGCAACTGGCTAGGATGTGGGACTAGCCCAGCCCCCAAGCCCCTCACAATTCCTATGGGATTTCAGAGGCAGGCAGGCATCGGGACCCAACTTGGTTGTAATCAAGAAAGAAAGAGAAGAAATTAACACCTGTTTCTCCCAAGAAATCTATCCCTAATAGGTAACCCACACTTGTTTAAACTCTGTCCTGCGCACTAACAAAGCCCCCCTTTATATACAAGTCCCCCTAGTCATGTTATACATAGGATAACAAAACAATCAAAGCGTTCTTTCCTCTGGAACTAACAGTTGTTTTATTTCCCTTCCTGCAAGATCAGAATGCACTATTCCAAAGCTTTTTAAATTAAATTGCTAACTTATTTCTTTTTACTTTGATAGCACCACCCTCTGCTCGAAGGCAGGTATGATGGAGACTGAGAAAGGCGCAGAAAACAGACTATCTTTTCATAAAAATGCTTCAAATCAGGCGAAGCAGAAGGAAACACGGACCGACGCAGGACTGAGCTCTAGAGAAGGCCCACCTGACCGTAAACACTAAGAAATCAGAGAATGAGCAACCATGTGGCCAGAGATGGCCTGAGGCCCTTTCTGGAGCTAGGGCTGCCTCAGGAGGGTCTGTGCGGCCTGGGGGGTGGGGGGGAGGGCGGTTTAGGCATGGCCTGGCTCCTTCGCCAGGGGCTTGCCTCTCCTCTACCAGCCACACGAAGAGAGGTGGACCACAAGACAACGGCACAGCCGGGGCTGCTAGCAGGCGTGCTCACACCCACACGCGGCCGACAAGAAAGGGAGCAACTCGGACTTAACCTGGATATAGCCTGAAAGTGCAAGACGTCCTGAGAGGACCCACGTGGGCTGCAGCTGGGGAGAAAATGCCATGGAGAAGGAGACCCCACCTGCCGACTGGGTGGTCAGAGAGAAATGAAGATCACCTCAGGGACCAAGGCGCCCTGCCAAACCCAGAAGGTGAAGTACAGCAGGCCCGGCCCTGCCCTCCTGACTCAGCACAGGCGGGCGGTATGGGATCATCCCCTATCAGGGAAAGGTATCACAGGTCAGAAATTACCACTGCCTTCGAAAGGGAGAGGGCTTTCTTTTTTGCCTTCGCAGCCTGTAAATAAAGTTCTCAGAAGTCGGTACTAGAAGCACTGCGAAGCAAGCAATGTCGGTTAAGGCAGATTCTCCCTGAAGGACAGTGGCTCAGGGGAGGCTGAGATGCCACCTGAGTGGCCCCCAGGCCTTTCCCACGGATTCAGGTCAGTCTTTAAGATACCCCCAAGTACTTCTAAAATGATCTCCAGTTGAATATACCCGTATTTCATCCTGATGGTCTCACTAAGACTGACTTAAAAAAAAAAAGGTATTCATCAAGTTGAAACTGAGGAGTGGCTGCAAGGCTGCTGACGGGAGCAGAGGGGTTAGAAGCGTAAGAGCTGTCTGCAGGGAGGCGGGACTTATTGTGCCCGTCTTTCCGGAAGTGCTGAGAGAGCTACTTTACTACAGCAGATAAAGGACCTGGAAGGAAAAGAAGCCAGATGTGCTTCATACCCCACTGTGAGTAGGACTAAAGTTTCCATTTGCAAATGAGATTTAAAAAGAACAGGTGGCAAATGCAGTAACACGGAGTAAGGGGCTGGGAGTCACAGAGTCACAAGCGCATCGCTTTGGAATGAAACCGCCCGGGCAGGCCCGCTGTTGAGGCGCCCGAGCCTCCCCTATCGATTAGGCAGGCTGGCTGTGGTGAGCACCCCTCTTCCCTGAGGGCAGAAACGCATGGCGCGCTCACAAAGCCAAACCCAACGCTCAGGAACAAGTCTGACACCTCCTGCTCTGGGGGCTCCAAATCAAGCGGGGACTTAACCTGCCTCCGCACCAGAGAACAGGACGCCCTGGGCCACCTCAGACACTGGGGCTCCCTGGGAGCCTCAGGAAATCTCCCTCTTGTGACCAGACCTGATTTCTCTGTGGGCCGAGAGACTCTAGAGCTCTTCATCTCCAGGTCTGGTGTCAAGGGGCTCTGGCTGAGGAAACGACTACTCCTAGCGCCCACTAGCTTCACAGCGGTCACGCGAACCTGGCCGTGACAAGGCAGCTCTCGTGGTTGCAGGCTCCTCCGTCTGTCAGAAAGACCTGATTCGTAAATCATTAGAAATAGTTCAAAGCCCCAGGTCTGTTACTGGCTGGTCATGTCAAGGAAGGCAAATTACTTAGTCTCTCAGAGGCTCTCTGTCCTCAGCTGAAAAGAGTACTCAGCACGTCCACCTGAAAGATTTTTTAAGAGAAAAACTAAGAAGCATAAACCCATGAATAAATCAAGATGTAATCATGGGTTTTCTTCATGAACCCTCCCCCAAAAGTGTGTCTGACTAAAACTTTCCAAAAAACAGTCCCCAGCCTACCCCCATGTATTAATGTCCCTGTTCTGAATTCCTGCTAGAGAAAGTTCCTGAGGTCTGTTTTACAAAACATATCATGACCCAGGATCTGGTGTGAGCCAACCAGAAACATAAGTCATTCAGATTAAATCACATTCTTTTAAGCAAATGAAAAAATGAACATCTTGAGAATCCAATTCCTTGATATTTACAGTGTTTTCTATCATATTTACTTACCGGCCAAATTCTCAAGAAAGCTTAAAAGGTCAGAGAAATAAGTAATAGCTTCTATTCTATCCCCTGAGAACCTCAGTTTCTACCAAAAGAAGTTAAGAATTGTGTCTAAACGACTGCTGAGAGATTCGCTCTCAGCTAGGTCCCTCACCCTCACAGCATCTGCTCCAGCTACCACAGAAACAAAGGGCCACTGAGCAGACTACCAGCAAAGGTGGCGCTGCTTGACGGAGGGTGGTTTTCTTCCATTTCCTTGCTTTTCAGTATGACAAATAACCTCCTGGTGATTTCTGCATCACATACTGTGGAACTCATTCCATTTCCATGAAGGGCTAAGGTAGATGGAAGAATCTGCAAAGAACTGACACATCACTTCCTTCTACACAAGGTGCTAGTCTGTTCGTGAGTTGACAGTGCTCTTTCTTGCTACTTTAAAGAACAGAACACTAGGTGAGCGCCCCTCCCCCGTGAAGTCCCCACTCATAGAAAATTGACATACAAGGCAGTTCTTCAAACAGGAAAACAAAGCAAGCCCTCGCTTGGCTGTACTGTACCTCTAGCATAGATCTGGTGCTCTAGGTTAGTCAGACTGGCTGTACTCCTAGTTCTAAGGTAGGCAAGGGGGAGGCCTGGTAGACAGGAGAGACAAAGTTAGAGGAAAAGAATAAACAGAGTGAGTAGGAGACAGCTCCAGAACAAGCACACACAGAGCACACCACAGCAGCAAGCGTCATGCAAGGGCAGGGTCATTCCCTCCCGTGGTCGCGAAGCGCCGAGTGAGGCACTTGGGCGCAGGCGAGCAAGCGGCCGACGCGCTGCAGTAGTGGCGGCTGCGTCAACGGCGCATGCTCCTCTTGTTCTCAATCGGGGAAAGAAAATGTATTCGACATTCTCTTGAATAGAATGGCAAGTCTTTTCAGCATTTTTTATTTAAAGTAAGTAGGTCCTTAAATGGCAGGGAGAAGTCACCAAGACCAGTCAGCACGGGCCTTAGTGAAAGCCACTCCATCCCGACCAGAACAGGCGGCAGCCGCAGAAAGCCAGGGCCGGAGTCAGTCTGCGCTCTGAGTGTGGACAATCTCCACCAAGGTGTTACAGCGGGTGCTGTTTACTATAAATTAAACACGGGTGCTTTTGAAATATTTATGCTTGGTATTTTCATAAAATGTTACCTGCAGAACCTCAGCCCTTACTGAACAAAGCCAATTATGTCAAATTGAGGCCATTATTTTCTTTCCCCTGCTAAATAAACAGTAAGAAATCAGCAGCTCCCTTAGAATTTCGTATCTTAAGAAATTCTATGTCAAGGGTTCACACTGAAGCTCGCCTGAATAAAACACAACTTGTGGGGGAATGTGCGTGAATGTTCTTGAATAAGACCTGAAACTGTGATTTGGTTCAACAAGGTTCAAACCTACTGACTTTCAAAACAAATACCCAACAATCCTTTTACTAGGCCTATAAAGAAGAATGCAATTCCATTTTCTCTATTGCCACCCAGGAATTTCCCATAAAAAAGGTTTTGGAAATCCAGTTATATTCACTTAAGTCTAATTAAAAGGTACATTACATCTTTATAAACCTAAGAAACCATAAAAATAAAAATCCAGCTTCAGTTTAGCAATGGCATTGAATGCAGATAAGGCAGTTTATTAGCTGTAAAGAAAGAGAAGAAAATTATTTAAAGGGGAGCCAGGGACCGTGAGGGCTAGGCCTTCCAGTGTGTGCATGGACTCTGGATTTAAAACGCCCTGGATGAACAATATTTTTAGAAACAAACTCTCGAGGACTTTAATATATCACAAAGATTTTCTGGAGTCTTTTGGGAAAACTGTTCCATTCCCTTGACACACAAACTGGGAAGGTTAGAGGCAGAGCCAGAACTGAGGTTGATGACACCGAGGAGCCTTGGCTCCCGAGCAGCGACCCCGAGCCTCAGAAACAACAGCCTGGGAATACGGCGAGTAAACAGAGCTGCCATTTCCTCGCCTCTTCGTCTAGTACAAGGCCGAAAGTCCCCTCATACACCCTGAGGAGAGACGAGCCAGTTCAAATACTTCAGGCACTAAGAAGATCCATCTTCCCATGACACGTTTGCAGACCAGATGGAATATGTAAGTATTCATGAGCTATGTGAAGTCCAGCCAAGACTCCCCAAAGAAACCGCACTCGAAGAGTTGGGGCTGAGTTGAATTTGGATGACAATGGCTTGTGGAACAAGTGAGGGCCACGTAGTTGGCCATCACAATCTCCCGGCTCTGAGGAAATCAGAGCTCCATGGAGAAGCATTAAATAAAGGAAGAAACATCATAACAGAAAACAAACTGACTCCCCTTTCTTCAAGGGGCTGGGTATTCAATTCTTTTATACTTTATAAACAATACACGGCCCCCTTTGAACAATTTTTTCCACATGGAATCCTATCCTTCTCTTTAATATATCCAAATCATCTCTTGCTAGAATTTTTTTATCTCTAGAATTAGAAGGCTGAAAAGATGTTTATTTAGACCCCCAAATCCAGTCGACTGGAAAACCAACGATTTGTGGAGTGAAACAAACTGACCAGGGGCTGATCCTGGCGCCTCTGCAGGTGACAGGGTCATGTGCAATGTCACCGGGACTCAGGAGTCGCACACCGCAGGCCCTCTCTCCCTCGCAAAGATGGAATTAGAGCTCATATTAAAAGCTCAACAGTGTGTAACAGAAAAATGTCGCTTGCAAAGAGTGAGAGCAAACCATAGACGACTGGCCGAATCATCTGTAAGGATTTTTCCAAAGGAAATGGTGGTTATATCTGGATTCTTACAGAAACACAGCCCTGTAGGTCACGAATGATTTAATCCAATATTTTCAGAGAAAATCTTACTTTGTCCAAAGCATGGAGGATCCACTGAAGAGCCCATCCAGTCTTCCGATACGGATGAGTCGGTCTCCGTGTCCTGTTTACAGTAATCTGCCATCCACGATTCCTTGGTACTGACATACTGATCTGAAAAGAATTCCCCAAAGATATTAAGAACAGGAGAAGAAGTGACTGAGCATTCAAGCCAACTAATTTCGATTCAGCAAAACAAGCTTTCTTGAATGTCTCACCACATACTAGGCACGGGGCTCGATTCTGAGAGTTTATCCCCTGGAGAACCTCATACTCCACTGGAAGAGATTCGTGTTAACAAAACAACCATCACCACAAAACTATGCCACAATAGAACAGAAACTAAAACAAAGATATAAATAAAACCCTACGGGAGCACAGAACAGGGGAAGGTTTGTTCTGCTGGCGCAGAAGTGGGGCAATGTGACCAAACCCACAGGAATCTTCGGACGGGCAGACCTTTGGTCTGTGTCTTGAAGGTTGAGTGGAGGTTACACTGGGGTAGAGGGACACTCCAAGCAGAAAGGAAAGCACGCGCACAGCCTTTTAAGACACGAAAGTGCACAGCACCACCAGGGCACACGGGCGATGCTGGCGTGACTGTCACTGCTTACCGGGGTAGGACACAGCAGGGAAGTCTAGAATAGAGGTGACTTAGCCTTTGGAGAGCATGGTGTGCCACGCCAAGGCCTTGGAGTCAGAAAGACCAGTTAAGAGGCTGTGAAAAACAACCAAATTTAGGAGGCTGCAGTCAGCTGGAGTGCGTTTCTCTTGCGAGGAGACGTATGATGGGAACAACGGGTGAAAGTCTTTATGATCACCTTTACCTGGATAAAGCCCTCTACTACTAATAAAGACAGCACACTTTTCAGGACAAGTACCGGCTTCTGATTCCATCACGATCCGATGTGCAATGAGATGCACTTACATAGCGATGCTTCTGCGTGTCAGCACGGTAACAGGAATAAGGAATCGAACATTCAAAAGCGGGGAGGGTCAAGTGGGTGAAGGAGAGTAGAGGCCGAGCTTTCAGTCATAAAATACATCAGGAGATGTAGTACACAGTTAGGGGACAGAAGCAGCATGCGGTGATCACCATGCGCCGTGCAGACACCAAGTACCGCGTGTGCACCTGATGCTAAAATGATGCCGCGTCTCAGTCATGATTCAACGAGTTACGTTCATCAATAACTTCTTAAAACCCACTTTTGCTCATCAGAAAAACTGGCATCACTCTGCTGTTTGAGGTAGGCTCTTGGTTAGTGTAGCTTTTCACACTAAACACCACTGCAAACGTCATTTCAACTTGCAAGTGGACAGGTTATAGAAGAAATGGCATGAAGTCCAGATGACATACTACAGAAGGCCATGGGACGAAGCTACTTTTACACAGGTGACACCACTCTCCAGGCAAATGACTAAATAAAATCTGGAGGTCAGTAGCAGTGGCTTTAAAATCTGGAGGTCAGTAGCTTACGCTCTCCCTGTGCACCTTGCTTTGACACGGAACAAGGCAAGGCAGTCTACAAGTCAGTCCCACGCACACGGAGGTCGTTACAGCGTGCAACAGTGCGTGTTACTCAGAGGTGACTGGGACTGCCCAAAGTCAGAGAATGGGGGTCGCCAGTTCAGTGAATGTGAGTTTTCACAGTGAGGTTAGCACGACCTGACTGTGCTGTTGCCCTTCTTTCACACGAATAAGGGCCAGCCCACATGGCTGCGACAGGCAACCTGAAAGCCAGGAAGCCACTTCGGTGCTGTCAGCATTGGGCGCACACACCAGTGGCATTGTGTCCCTTAGCCCGGGGATGTGCACGGGGAGGTCAGTGTGACACTTGATGGCACAGGACAGACAAGTTGTCCTGCTACGAAGACAAGGTCAAAAGTAAACGTCCTAAGGATTATTTTGTGAACAGCTTGAGAGAAGTGAATCTAGCTTCACTTCCAGGACCTTTAATGCGCCCCAGTGACCAAGCGCCGCGGGGAGGAAGCTCACGGGAGGCACCTGTTTCCCAGAAGGACTCGCTCTTTGATCGCCGGCACGAATACGGGATGCCTACTCTGGAGCATGGGGTCAAGAAGAGCTGGGAGGCGAGGCCGGGGTTTATCAGGAGAGCAGCACGGATGAGTAAGTGACACCTCGAACGGGCCCAAGCACCTGCTGCACCAGAGTTAACGGTCTTCCAGTCAAGGGACTTCTGCCCTGAGAGGAACCAATCTTCACAAGACAACTCTCTGGGCTTTTAGAGGGGAGCGGAACGCAGCACATACACATGGACATTTTCAGTGATGCACACCTGAAATTTACATAATCTCATCATGCAATATGACTTCAACAGAAAAGAGAGACAACTTTCTACTCACCAATTAGCACAGAAGTGATATTGACATCCAAACGGGATTTGGCCTTGGCTTCCAGCTTCAGCCGAGGAGGATGGAGCCGGCTCGCTGACTGCTGCTGCCAAGACACAGAGCACGGCCACGGCTCGATAAATGGCTCCCAGCCTACAACACAGGAAGTAAGACATCTGTTCAGCAGATACCCAGTTTATAGGGGAACACTGTTCACAAGCACAAGGAGAAACCCCAGCTGAACAGCTTTCTATTTCTGATTTGATTTCACAATGAAGGCACCCTCTTCAGCTACACGTTGCCCTAAAGATGTCCCGGGCTAAAAAAATAGTAACAGTTGTTGAAATAACCATTAAAACAATTCTCCCACTCTTAGATCAAGAACCCACTGGTTGAATAAAAACTTGGAAATTCACTAACTTAATTTTTTCTTTTTTTTTTCCTCCCTAGAATATGTCAAATGTACCTAAGGCATGGAAACAGCACATCTGTACAGTTTAAAGAATAAAACTACTGCAGACAATCACATGCTCACCCTTCAGCTTAAGAAAGAGAAAATTACAAGTTCCTCTGAAGTGCCACTTCCCCATCCACTCTTCCCTTCTCACCAACCCTTTTCCACCATGACCTTCAATTTTTAATCATATTCCTGCTCTTCTTTATAGCTTCATCACACATGTACACCATGTTAAAAGCATACTGATTATTTGCCCTTGTTGGGGAGCGCTGCAAAAACAAGATCCAATAGTATGCATTCTTTTGCAAGTCTCCATATCCACTTAGATCAAAGTCATGTAGTGTAGTTCATTTATTTCACTCTGAACTGTAATCCACTAATGAATACATAATTTATTCATCCATCCTACTGTTGAGAGGCTTTTCCTTGGTTTCAGGTTTATTAGTATCAGGAAAAATACTGCTACAAGCAGATTTGAACTTGTTTCCTGGGACACATTAGGTGTGAGATGCTGTAGAGGACAGACCCAGAAGTACATGGCTGGGTGGCAGAGTAGAGAACCGAACTTCAGCAGGTCACACGAAATTGTTTTTCAAAGTGTTTATGATGACTGGCCATTCTCCTAGCAGGAAGTAAGAGTTCTACGGCTGATATCTTTACCAGTACTTAGTAGAATCGCAAGTTTTGCAAGTCCACTGGGTGAGGAAAAATGGTATCTGATTGTTGCCTTAAAGACTCAATATTTCAAGGCCAGTTTATTTTTAAGTTTCCGAAACATACTCATCAGTCATAGATCAGGTGATTCACCAACACAAATCCAAACCAATATGCAGCATAAAGGAGGTGGATCAGTCTTCTCACACCAGTTGGCACTTAGAAACCTAAATGTGTTCACATAACTTTAAAAGTAAGCAAAATGTGCTCTGAGAAAATAAAGGATTCTCAGAAAAACAGCTACCATACGCCCTATGAGTTTCTCTCAATTAGCAAGACTCAGGCCACTATTCTAAAGCTAAACAATTTTGAACAATTAGGAAATAAGAATGTTACCATCTTTAAATAGATCCAGAACAGAGATGGAAAATGTTAACTAACATATAAAATTAAATGTGACGTGAACTCTAGAACAATCAGCAGCAGCAAAACAAATCGAGGCTTAATTTTCCATTGAGATCAAAGAGAGCACTCGCTCTCAGACCTCAGCCTTAGATTGCAAGAACTACTTGGATTACTCTGTCCACACCTCCTGTAAGGCCTCCGCGGAGAAGAAGTTGACAGTGCAGACTGCTTGGCCCTGGGACATGATGGCCTCTGGCTGTCAACCCAGACTCACGCTTGCCTCTATCTTCCCACAAAAGGAAACACGTCTGAAAATGCCTTGCAGTTTACCAGGTTTCACATCTCCAGAACCGCTTGCTCTGCTCAACTGGTTTTAAGTAGACCCAGCAGCGTCTGCATGACCGCTGACTCAGCACGCTTCTAGCAAAACAAACAAGACTGGGGGTGTGAGGAGTCTGGAAGTTTAAAATGCTATGGGCACAGATCTCCCTGGAAAGTTAGCTACTATCAGGACCAGACAAACCACCCTTCACTAGTGAGAATTCATGTTCTGGAATAAGCCAAACTCCAGAATCAAAAATAACCAACTATGAAAACTTCTGACTGAATAATTCAATTGCAATATATCAGATACATTTTTAGACAAATGGAAAATCTGCATCTGTTGTGCTTACACAGCCACTTGTTTTTACTGGTTCCTTGTCCTCCTTCACCCCTTTCCCTCATGTAAAACTTAAGCAGAGGTAACCCAGGCAGATATTTAAATGTATTTCAAAATCCCACAATAATGTAACTTTATACTGACCTGACAGAGCACGGTTGTAATAGTCTCCCGAAAGGGTGAAGTGGGCATAGCCTTCAGGACTAGTCCTCACACGCTGAAGAAAATTCAGACCTGCAAAGGAAGCCAACCTTACTGCTGTGGGGTTGCGAGAACCACAGGACTCTCTCTGACAGACAAATGAGAGAGCTGCCAGGTCCAGCTAGTGCCGGTCACCTCACAGCAAGGCACACACAATGCTGGTCTGTTCTTCTAACGGACTGTTTTGCACGAATTCTGATTTTTAATAACAGTGCATTGAAATGTTATTTCTCAAAATTATTGAGTTTTGGAACACCACCTTATGTGTTGTGCCAGAGGCAAATGCCTCATTTGCCTGTCCCCATCCCCGTGCCGGCTACCATGTCTAACTAAAGCGTGTGGGAACATAAAACACATATTTCAACATAAAAATCTGAAAAGACAGTGATAAGAGCGGCCATGCCTTGATAAACATTAGCTTAATATTTCAAGATGATCACGCAAAAATAATCTATTTTCTGCACAAAGGATACTCGAAGAAACTGCAGAAATTCTTGCTGTTACTTTTTTTTAATTAAGAGGCCCCATGGTGCCCAAAAGTAAAGAAAATGAAAACTGCCATGTGTAAAAGGTCAAATTAAATCCCAGAACCAAATTTTCTTGAAGGCAGAAGAGGCTGGCAAGATCAAAATAATGGGAAATTAAAAGCAAACACAGCAGTGAGATTTTATTTAATCTCCTCAGAAGCCTCCTCTGACACTGCTGGCAGTGATTCGATTTAGGATACAGTACTTCCACCCCACGCCCGCCTTTCTGAAGACAGCTCTCACATCAGCTGTGCTTCACCTCTTACATGGCCTCTGAGGAGACTCTGAGGTGAACTTTCAAATAAGATTCTGGGTTTTGTATTTTCAAAAGATAGGTAAGGTAGAAACATAATTTTCTGAATTTCTCTTTTAAATACCTTTAATAATAGACTATGTAACAATTTTTAGACACATAAAAAGACAAGCAAAATGAAGAAATCGGGAATTATTTAGTCAGATCTGTTAATATAAAAAATTTTATCAACAACAACTTCTATTATTCCCAAGCTATAGGCTGAAGGCCACATATGGCAAATAAACATGCATCTCTTTAAAATACAAATAATGAAAAACACATGTAAAGCCATTATCCAAATTTTGCCCAAACTACTAAGCAGACGGCATGAATAACAAAAAAAAAAAAAAGGACAAGCCCCCGATGACTCAGCAATCACTGACAATACTCAAGATGGACCCAAACACGAGAACACTCACGGGAGAAGGTAAGCTCAGCGAGAGGGACGTCACAATCCATGCAGTCGTCGATGAGACAGATGCACACGCTCTCAGCTTTGATCTCCACTCCAGAGATGAACTGTGCTGGCACAGTCCCCTGGCCCTCTTGGCTGTGAGAGGCCAGGGAAAGAGACTTCAGAGGTTCGGCGTTTTTAAACAACCAGCTCGCCGCCTTTTTCAGTTGGCCTTCAAAGACATTAAAAGGTGATCAGTTCAACCTGTTCCCACAGCGACTCAAGCAACTGTCAGGAAATGGAGAATGAAGTTTGTAGGGACCTACTGGACAGCCCAGAAGAACCCTGATGTATTCTTAGACTTAAAAAAGGAAAAAAAAGAAAAAAGAAAAACCCTAGCGTCGTAATGGGAATTCTGCCTGAGCACTCAGAACAAGGCGGTCTTTGTGTGCGCCTCCCACTCAGGCCACCACACCTTTCACACCCGCTAAAGCCTGCAGGAAGCCTCTCCTGCGGCATCTGCAGATGGAGAGGGGTGAAAAGGAAAGGAGAGGATCCAGAGTCTAGGTGCTACTTGGCACTTAAGCACTTAACCTTCCCTGGGGAGTTTTGCATGTACTGATATGCCATTTTGTGATTATTCCCAAACACCTTCCTTTGTCTCCTTGATCGGTCACAAATTCCTTGAGAACGGAGAGCAATGAGCACTGCACGGGCATAAAACGCCACTGTCAGGGAAGAGGCCCTGTGCACACATGACTGCAAAGCGCAAGAACAGCAGGGGAAAGCAGAGCAAGCAACCCTGTCTGCGAATTACCAAGGTCGGTGCTTGGAACAGGGGCCAGTGGTTAAGGGCACGGACTCGGGAACGGAATGATCTGGCTTCAGATCCTGGCACTCACTAGATGTGGGATCTTGGTAAGTTACTGGATCACTCTATGCCCTGCAGCTCCGCTGCCAGGACTGGCACATGGAAAAATCAAACGCGCAAGGGACAGAGCCCGGCGGTGACAGGGCTCTATGGATAAGCCCGGCGAGCCTCAGCTCTCTCACTGGTGGAGCTACACCCTGGCCACTGAAGAAATGAAAATTGGCGAAAAACCAAAAGACTCTCAGAGCTTTTTTAGTGTGTTTGACTTGTTAAAGAAACAGTACAAAGAATAGGAAATGTAGACTAAGGGGCCTAACGCTAATGAAACCAAAAAGCAACGACAACTAGGTCCACCTGCATGGTTTCCGACAGAAAAATAGTGCACACAACCAGTTATTTCCACACCTGGTCAGAATACAACCAGGTATACTCTTTCTAGAAAAAAATATATCAACTCAAGTAAAAAGTCCAAAAAGTATACCTGTGGTACTCATAGTTAGGTCACTCCACCAACGACGTATTTAAAAGATGCAGACAAAAACTCACACAAAAGTATATTTAACTGGTCTAAAGAATGGTCAAATAAATTATATCCTGCAGGCCAATGTAAAAATCAATGTTTATAAAAAAGTTTAATCACAGCAGAAGACACTGCTGATATTAAGTAGATTACAATATTTCATTAATTGCATAGTTGTAATGATAACTCAATAGTTGCACCACACAATCCATACAGAACGTGGCATACACGCATGTGGATGTGAATACAGCGTGTGGCTACACACAGAACATGCACACAAATAGAAAGAAAAAAATACAGCTTCTGCTGTGTCTTCCTTTTTTTCAGAGAAAGAGGAACCCAGGATGCACAGAGACAGAACAGAACGCAGGCTGACTGGCTTTACACCCACCAGTCTCACCATTAGGTGACCTAAGTTAGACATGTTTGCTTAGCCTGTCTGAAGTGAGGATAATATCTACTTCCAAGGGCTGTGAGGATTCACCAAGAAAACACAGGATTACACACCCCCGAACTCAACATCCAGCCCCCTCGCTCCCCACTTCCGTCCTCCACACGGTGTGACCGCTACAGGGCCCACGCTGCCGGCCAGGCACTTTCCCACAGGGCTCGCAGACGGTGACTTACTCACACGAGGGACGCCTTCCTAGCCTCACTCACAGACACAGAAGCACTGCACAAAGTGGCGCGGACACCGACCAAGTCGCTAACAAGTGGCCCGGGGAAGGAGGTAAGCCAAGCAGTTGCTCCAGAACCCACGTTCGCGTCCGCTCTGCACTCTGCGGCCCAGAATCACTACCGCCCAAGAGCAGATGGGCCCACAGAAGACTAAATCTTCAGAACACACGCCAGCTCTCTCAGCTCACCTGGTGGGAGCAGGGGGAGTGGGAGGAGGCCTATTATCAAGGTAACAACAGATAAGGAAACCCCTCCTCAAATTACCTTGACATACTAAAAGAGCCTTCCGACAATCTTCTATGCCGAACCCCAGCTCCTGCAGTCTTGCCAGGTGCAACTCTAGGGATAAAATGACATTAAAAAAAAAAAAAAAACTTATGTAAGTTAATCTACAGATAAATTTAAGAAAAAAAGAGAAATTCATAAACTAGTGACTACAGTTCCTAGGCAAAGATGGGCTCCTAACTGGAGACTTTCAAGTGTACCCTGAAAACTCTAAGTCTTTTCCCTATATTGACTCTTTAAAAGTTTAAAGCTGAAACTTAGTATTGGTCACATACTTTAGGAGGAAACCTCCAAGTTTAGCATTATCCAGGTAACTCCGGTAGAAAATATGAAAAAGGACAAACAGCCTAGCCTAGAAGACACAGTAGTTAGCTCGTGGGATTTTGTTTTTAAATTTAAAAAATTAGGTCATATTTGTGACTTACAATTACACTTAGTAACATACAATTACGCTCTAAACAATTTAATTGTGCAAAAGAAAATCTTTCTTTAAATGAAAAAGAGAGTTATCTATCAGGAAGGCTGAGTGGGTTGTCAAATTAGACACGTACCCAAGACAGGATCCAAGGTGTGTCTGGTCCCTTCTCCAATTTCCTTCTTGACGCGAGAAGCACCAGGAAGGTGACTGCTCACAGAGCCGGCCTCCGAGGCCACGGGTTCGGGCGCCGCAGCACTCGCTTGCTCCGGAATGGACTTTGCAATGGCGAGAAACAGTTGGACATCGTTGTAGGAGAGTCTGATATCCAGGGCTTGCAACTGAATCTAACAAAATTTAAAAGGGGCATTTTTAACACTGCATTTGTTTGGTGACCGCACCTCTTACAGGTGTAAGTCTTAATCCAAGTTCTAGAAGCCCCACAGACACCACACTAAATTACCCATTAAAGCGGGAGGTCAGAAGATGCCTCTGCGGGACAGGGGCTGCCTGCTAGCCACATCGTGCTAAACCATTCCTCTTTGAACGATTTAATTGTTTAAATCTCTGAAACAAACTGACCGACAAAGTCACTTTTTTCTTAAGCGTGTCACATCCCACACTAGTATTTCTGAAACCCGGTCTTCCTCAGAGACTGGGAACTTAACCACCACTGGTAAGAGAGCGGTGCGGGCACCATCACCAGGCCACATCGAAATGGCAGCTCTAGGGTGACTGAGTGTCTGAGGTGGTGCTTTGTTTTCATGATTATTATTGTTTTTCCAGAGCAAAAATCAAATAGCTTTTCTTCCTTTCAATCTCATATGGTCCAGAAGGATTAATCCATCATTCCCCTCCCTAACAAAGAAATTAAACCCCAAATTCCTAGCCCGTCTTCCTGGCTTCCCTGCCCCATGCTTCACCTTACATCCCTATTTCCATACAGACTTCCAGAGGCCTTCCTGCCTCATTTCTGCTCTATCTTCTCCTTCCTAAAGTGGAATACACTGCTTTTCCTCTCTACTTACAACCTACCCTTCTACCATGAGTCCTACACTGCGTTCTGCTTTCTGTGAACTGTCACAGAACTTCCAGATTACAGGGGAGTTAAAAGGCCTTTCATCCTTCACAGGCCTGCAAGATCTGCTAGCACAGAGACAGTATCATTTTTAATTTTGTGTTTGCTGCATTAACTAAAATGTTGCTGGGCTCGGAGTGAAGAAGAGGAAAGTGTTTGTACGTATCACACAGACTTCCCACCATTACCTCTAACACAGGCGGGAAATCGTCACTGTTGAAGGCGTCCATCAACCCTGAGCTATTCTGGTAGGAAGAATTCCCCACCAGCTCCACCTGAATTTGTACCGGATCAACAATGGACAGGGCTGTGTCCTGCTCACTCCCCAGTCGACATGAAAACACCTATTGCGTGAAACACAAGAGGGCGAGAGTTAACATCCGGTCGAGGGCTAACCAACAGCAGGATAAAGACGACCTCGGAAACTCAGCCATGTCTCTCCCAAGACCCCTGGCCACTGTGCGGGACACGCAGGGCGGGCACTCACCCCTGCCACGAGCACGTGCGGAGGGCACCGCACGAAAGGCCGGTGAGTGACATCTCAAGATGCAGAAAAAATTTTACCTGCTTTGATCCAATAACATAATCTCTTTCTAGGAAATAACGCAAACTCTAGAAAAATTCACTGGCCCAATATTTAACAGTAAAAAATTTAAGCGCAACAAAGGTGCTATCACCTCTACTCAGTGGGCTATTTATAAACATTCGGAAGTGATGTTTTAGAAGATCACAAGCAACGTAGGAAGGCAGTTACAACATAAATGATGTGAAACATGGCCCAATCAAAGTAATATTATATGACGACTTCAAGGAAAAAAATATATCAAACGCCAAGAGATTATGTATTGTGAGGGAGGAGGCTGCCACCTTCTCCCCTATTTTAAGTGCTCCAGTTGTCACTTTCATAACTGCGAATAAAGACATTATTGAAGCTGGGTGGCAGGCACAGATGGGCACATTCCATTATTCTGTTTATGCTATATGTGTTTAGAAAGTTCCATAATAAAAATTTAAAAATAAATACATTGGGGGCCTCCCTAGTGGCACAAGGGGTTAAGCACTACACTGTGAAGCATCGGCTGCCACTGGAGCATGAGTTCGATCCCTGGCCAGGGAAGTGAACCACATGGCGCAGCAGACCTCTCCTGCCTCCCCGCTGCTCCCTGCAGTGGTGTGTTTCGCCAGTCTGCCTGTTCTGCTCCCACTCTGACTTTGGTGAGTCCTCTCACCTCCTGAGCCTCTGGCCTGTACCTCTGTTCTTGTGTGCACAAATAAATAAAATCTCTTAAAAAAAAAAAGTAAAAATAAATGCATTTATGGAGAGAAAGAAGGGAAAGAGAACTCCCATTCCAGGAACAAATTATTTCAAGAGCTCAGGAAGAGCACACAAGAAGGAAGAAAGTGATCCATCTCCATCTGCCTTGCCCTTCCCCAATTTTTTTAGCACTGCTGAAAAACAACAAACCAAGGTCCTTTGCTACATTCAAAATGAACTCATTTTGCTTTCATTATAAACTCCCCGCCATCAAAGAGGTCCGAGAACCCAGACTCAGCTGTGCTGCCTAAAGAACAGGCCGAGAGGGGCTCCCCAGAGCCCCAAATGCTGCCGTGCGCTCCCTCTAGGACTCTGCAGCAGGAGGGTTTGATTTTCCTCTCTTCTTTGGGGTCTCTGCTACACAAAACCCAATTGTACCTGACAGTTCATTCCTCCATTGCCAAGATTTCCACTCAAAGCTGGCACTGGGTGGCTTAGAAAGCAGAGGAATTGCAATTTTATGATCAGCTCACCAGCACCCTTACTCTCAAACTGAAGTTTCTTTACATGAGAGAAACATTAGCAGTCAAGAAGTGAAATTTCTATTTATTCAGTTACATCTGACCAGGAAAAAAACTAAGGACCATATGCCACTAAGGGTGAAATCAGTTTATTCATTCGACCTCGGAACAACCCCAGCGGGAAGCACAGGGATGGAAAGGTCGGTCACAAAGGAAAAGGAATCGCTGAGCAGCCCTGACCAAACACTAACAGGAGGAACATCAGCAGAGCTCAGTAAATACCCTCCATCATTTTAAAGAGGTAATATCTGCTTCATTTCCTTCTCTCCCCCAACCCCTGCTTGAAAAGAGGCAGAGCAGGTTTTGCTAAATATTGTCTAACGTCATTTTCAGGCCAGAGAGGCTGCGCCAGTGCAAGCCACCCCCTCCAAGACCAAACCAGAGCCCAGCGCACACGGCGAGGATCCGCCCCTCTGGTTACGCAGGCCCCCAGGAGTGCCCGACAGCTGACACACGCCTCAACGGATGAAGCGCGAGGCCTCAGCACCTTTCTGAACCGGTCCCCACAAAGCCCGACTGCAAGCAACGGGGACACAGCACAGCAGCCTGACAGCACCGGGGAGCCGCCTTGAACGTGGGGGGCGGGGAGTAAAAGACAGCAGTGCTGTTCTCCCACACGTTTACTGCCTCACGGGGGAGACTGAACTCACACTAGAACAAGCTGCTAACTTTGAGGAGAAAACAAAAAGAGGGGAGCCAGGGTCTTCCAGTTCCACTCATTATCTCCCCTAAAGAAAGTTCAAAAGCAAAATTCCCTTCCAGGTGCTCTTCTCCTGAGCATTTTTGATGGACACTTAGATCTCTTACCTCAATGCCAAACAAACTTCCTGAGAAGGGGCGATCGACAAATCGGGGCTTATAGGTGAGCACGGTGGTGCCTTTGAGAATGACGGCGTTGGTGTCAAAGCAGGACACATCCTCCACGACCACGAACTCTGTGCCTGGAAGGGACAGAATCATCAAGTAAGCCGGAGCGGGGGAGCCGGGGAGCAGCAGCGCCTGCAACCCAGAGGGCATGTTAACCAGGACTAGTTCTCCGCGATGCCTGTCCATGGTCATTTCACGTCCTCCGGGTCAAACCGCCTGTACCTGGCCCGGCGCAGCCAGCAGGGCACGGCCTAGGCACAGAGGCACAAGTGTGTTTTCCCGCTTCAGAGGCTGTTTTCAAGCTGGGTCTCCTGGGAGGCCTAGCAGGTCTCCAGAAGCTCAAGAACTCATCCCTCTGCAAGCAGCCACTTGCTTTAGAATCCCAGGAAGCAGACTCAGATACAAATGTTAGACAGCATAAGGCTCTCGTCACCCACATAGCCGTTCAAGCTGTTTACAAACAGAGCAGGCCAATTTAATGTAGGGATTTTTAAAATTAGTACAGGCAGCTTTCTAGTCATCTGTACACATTTCTTTCGCACTATACATGTGTTTTCATCAAAAACCGTGGATAGATTAATCTTTTGAAACGAAACCCATCCGAAACGCACTACGCTAGTGGCTCCAAGTCACTGAGTGGCGGCCAGGGGACGTCACAGCCCGCAGAGCCAGTACTGACACTGGAGGAACTTACCAGCTGGCAGAAACCGTACCAGCTGGATTTGCAAAGAAAAGGAACCACTTTGTAAAGAAAGGAACAACCCCCTAGCTAATTTGCCTTCTAAGACCTTTACATGCCCAATTTCCCTACACTCGGTAAGGCCCATCTGATGGGGCCCTGAGCTCAAGCACAAAACGGAAGCCAGAATTAACACGGGGGTGGTGGAGAAGACCACTGCCTAGTAAGGTGGGTGCCGACGACAGGCATGAGCATCAGGGGGCACCGGAGTGGGGTGAGGGACCCCACCGCCTTCAGTGTGGGCCATGCTGTTCACACCTGAAGCCAGAGATCAAGAACTGCCACCCTGGTTGGTCTGTGAGATGTAGACACGTAATTGCTCGTGCCAAAGTTCAGAGGCAGCGGGAAGGTCCAGCTGGAGGACGCGCGGCACCTAACATCCAAACCTCACACACTCACCCGTCACGTTGACCTTGACCTCCAGGTGCCTTTCCGTGGACACAGGAAGGGAAGACCGCTTGGTTACTACTCCACTTTTCACAGTCTTGGGAACCACAGCAGATTCGCTGCTGGAGTTACGGTGGCGAGAAGAAGTAACATTCGTTTGTTTCTTAACATCGCTGGGGGTGTGGAGAAAACCATGGACTAACAGCAGCCAGTCAAATATGAGAAACACTCGGAGATTGTTGAGAACTACTGTAAAGCAGGAGGAATCCTTTGTAGATCTACAAGAAGATGAAAAAAAAGGAAAGGAAAAATAGGGCATTTTGTTGACTTGCAAATGTATTACTCAGCTTTGGCAGGTGGTAAATGGACAGCCTTGCGTATCAGCGGTCCCTGGACACAGGTTTAGTATGTTCAGTGCATGTCCAAAGTTCATGGCGTTTTCCAGTAAGAAGGAACACGCCCAACACGCCCCGAGAAAGCATCGGGGAGCAGTGCAGCGGCCAGTTTCCAGCCAGTCGTGATCTCGGCCCCAGGAGACATCTGCTGATGCCTGGAGACACTTCCGATGGTCACAACTAGGGGCTGCTATTGGCTACCACTGGCTCTAGTGGAGAGGCCAGTGAGGCTGCTCACAGCCCACAGCACACAGGAAGTCCTCACAACAAGGAATTGTCTGACCAAGATGCCAACAGGGCCGAGGCTGTGTCGAGTGCACAGGCTTAGACCCGTCCCCCTTGTGCAGTGAGTCACCCAGCTCCTCCGAGCCTGCGTCCTTGCTCACCAAGTGAGGGGCGCAGGCGCCAGGCCCAGGACAGAGGGTGCCTAAACAGCAGCTCCCGTCCCAACAGGCTATTTCAAGAAGGTCAAGGAGGTGCTCATCTTTCATCACTAGGATCATTTCTCTATGATGCCAAATTTCAGTCGTCACGGAACTGACCTGAGAGCCCGGCCTTCTGGCCCCATGAGGAAGAGCAATAAGATGGCACTACCGAGACCATGTCCACAAGCACCCTCACGAGGGCTGGCATTGAGGGAACGGAAGAGAGAACATTAGCTTTGCCGTGTCCGTTTCTCCAAGTTCTGTATTTGAGGTGAAAATGCAAGGAGGACTCTCAGGCCTGGCCTCCAACCCTAGTGTGGTCAGAGGCTGATCCAGTTCCTATCAGTGTATGAGTGGGCAGAGACAGGTAGAAGGAAAACAAACCGCAGACACTTCCACAACGCCTGGGAGTGAGCTTTGTTCTCTGAGGCCCCATCAACTGCGGGACTCTGGCTAGCTGGTAATGGCTAGTTCGCTGCCCTGACGGGGGCTTCTATTCAGAAAGACAGCTGTTTCGGGAGTTGTTTTTGAGGTTGCCTCTCTAGTCTCCCATTTTCCCCAAACCTGGCTCGCTGCCTCTAGAAAAAGGGCATAACGATGCATGTCTCCCTCATACAGACACAGCATTTTTCACAGAAATATTTCACCCCTTTGTAATAGAGAAAAAATGTTGCCCTCAGTAAAATTTTCCACCCCATTTTGAACATAGATCATCAGAGCTAAGCACTAACTAGAAAGTCAAAGTGTGTCTGATTTCTTTTCTGGAAAATATTTCAAGCCTTTAAGTACAGTGAAGTGATTTACATTTGACACACGTAATCCCAACAGAAGAGTAATTCTTCTTGAGACACAGAACGTGTTCAAAAGTTCCAATTGAGGCAATACTTAACCCTCCCATTGACAATGGGATTTCTGTTAGCAAGAGCCAAGGTGAGACTTTCTTATTTGACCCCAAGAAAGTACGCCCCATTCGTCTCTTTAGTATAAAGCAGTATTTCAAGGCTCCTTGCATATTAAAAACGCCACGGGTGACACAACTAGCTGATCGCTTAGGAAGTCAGGCCAGCACTAGTGAAGCGACGACGCTAAAAAGAAATGGTTTCTATAGACGGACCAAACATATGCGGGCCTCCTGTTCAAATAAACATCACCCCCAACAAAGGGCCAGGCAGGCACAGCGAGCTTATCATTTGACTTCAACCAGCCTGGACCCTAGAACCATGGTGACCTGAAGACTCTGGGAAGGGCCCAGGTTCGGATTCAAATTTCCTCACTCACTAGCCCTGTGACACTCACAGTCACTTCACCCCTCCAAGCTTCTGCGCCTGCATCTGCTAACTGGGGAAGAAGTCAGCCGCGTTGCAGGCCAGTGAGAACTGGGCGGACAGTGTCTGGCTCATGGTTGGATCGATAAGCAGCCACTAGCGCTCTTATTCCTGAACTTTCAGAAAGTTCACATGGAGGTTTAAATGTCTACTCTGCTAGATTTCCTGAAGATATATGGAGAGAGACCATGACCTCTCCCTGAAGAAAAGTTCAACCCCGAGGAATTCACTGAACAGCACATTGAAATGTCAGGCATATTTAAACATATAAATACAAGAATCATCTCGATGACATTTTTTTTTTCTTTCTTTGCCTATCCAAGAAGTCTTTCCCAGCCTTTCACTTCCCGGTTTATATTTACGACAAACTTAATGGCATCAGGCATTAACAGAATGAAACTGACTTCGGTTCCGAAGGTCTCTCTTTGAGTTCGAATGGTTTTTCCATTTTCAGGTCTATGCTCACTCAGTCACATAAAATCTTACAGTAGTATATCATAAAACAACACAAGCTACATCAGAAATAATAATAGCCACCATCTGTGCCAAGCAGCGTGCCAGAATTATTGTTTAATTATTATCTCCACCTTATGAGGTGGCACGGTCGTTCTTTTTTATTGTATCGAAGAAGAAACTGCAGCTCAAGAGGTGAGTCAGCCTGTGCTAGGACACAGAGCTGGCTGGCGGCAGATCACGGTCTGAACCCAGATCTGTCTAGTTCTAAAACTCAGGCTCTTTCCACACACAGCGCTGCTTCCCTTGATGCCAGGAGGAAATCCACGGTCTACAAAACTAAAGCTCTTTTTACACAGAGGAGTGAGTCAACAAAACAGTTAAAATTGGCTTTGTACAGTCTGTCTTTTCCCATCAAGCAAGCATATTTTCTTTCCCGAAGTCACTTTCTATACTGACAGTCTACACATTACAGGGAGGTTGATATTTAAAGATGTGGTTTATTTCTGAGCTACTTTTTCTTAAGGCAACAGAGACATCTCCTGGTCATTGAATGAAACTGCGTGCTCTCAGGAACGTCCTCGTGAGGACCACGCACAAACAGCCATTACCTATTTATCTTCCCAGCGATCACTCAGTCCATCAACAAGCCACAGTGACCAAGAAAGGCAGAGTCCAGATCAGGGGCTACTACCTGAAATGCAGCTCGATCTGGATAGACCCTTGGGTGGTGCTGTTCTTGGAGGGCTGAAAGATACAGCTGAACACGTTTGTCAGACCCGGACTGGTCTTCTGCCCGACGTAGCGAGTGTCAAAGGCCATCATGGAATGGGAAACCAAGTTAATGGACTTGGTTTGGTTGGAAAAACTCTCATAAAGCAGTTTACATTTCTTGAAGTCAAATCTGAAAAGGGAGACATAGACAAGGTATGAAACTCTTCCATTCTCCAAAATTATGTAAGTTCAAGACAACAAAACCAAATCATAAATATGCTTCGCTTCCATGAAGGATAATAACTGATTCTGAGACCTTTCATCGGCCCTGTGAACAGACCACCTAAGTGGATTCAGTGACACTGAACCCTCTATATGATTTTCTATTTCCAGAGACAGTCTTGTTCATAGGAACTTTGTGAGAAATGACGACATCAGATATTCTTACATGTGCTACAGTCTTGGCTCATTAGCATTTTCATTTCTCACTTTAAGCCCCAGAAGACTATATACTTATAATAAAACATCCCCAGGGACAGACACGAAGCATCCCTTTTAGATCTACACCTGTGTCTACTGGATTCTCTCTTCAAAGTCGACCAAATTTGTCCACAAGACGGCTCTAGCTTACTGGGAACAACCTGAATAAACAATATCCTTTGCACAGAGAAGTAACACAATCGAGCCATCAAGAGGGAGTGCATTAGGGACTATCTTTTTTTAAATTTTAATGGAGGAAGAGGCAATAAGCAATTCACAATTATTCAGCAACATATACATACATAATTACTCCATACTGGATAAAAACAAGGGCACAGCATTCATCAGGAAAAAATGCTGACTCACAGAGCATCAACCTGTGACCCCTGTCACACTGTGCCATGTTCTCATCCACTGAGTTAGGTTCAGACCAGAAGATTCGTAAGAGAAAGACAAAACAGTAGTGTGCTTCAGTGTGGAAACGACGAACCTTGGAGGCCTCCTTTCAAATCTTAACCACTCTCCCGGCCATATGACCTGATCCCGGTCAAAAACTCTATCTATAAAACAGGAGTCACATTTGCCCAAACATAAATGGTTCTAAGTGAAAATACAATGTACCTTGACATTCCAGGCATCACAATTACAGGTCTACAAAGAGCTACTAGCAAGTGTGCTAAATAAGTGAATGGCTAGGTAAGCCACGCCCTAGCTCAAGGAAACCCGTTGCTCCTTGGCTTCCGGATGCTTCCAAGTCAGAACACAGGTCCAGTATTGTCAATGCTTTCAAGTCCACATCCACCCAGTCTGTGTGAAATCTCTCAATTTTTAAATGTTGGTGGTGACACAGTCACAGTGCTGCTCACCACAACGTCGTGGCCTCCCCCTCACAGACACACGGGCAACTACCTCGAGCACCTCTGCGTGGGACCACATTCCAGCACCGTGAAGCTGGCCCCTGAAGTTCAACCACACCAGAGCACTCCGCGCTGAGGCTGGCTGCTCTGTCAGCCGGAGTGACCGTCGTGGGCAGGGGAGCCTGAGGCCTACAGTGGACACACAGCGCGAGTTGAAAAACAACTTCGCTGTTTCCCTGCTCACAGTCTGCCACTCCAGCAGAGCCTGTGCTCTCTGGGCTGGGACGGTAACCAGACGGACATTTAAACAGTGCGCTGCAAAACACGCCAGCAGCGAACCACCAGGCTGCGGCCTCCGCGCTTTGCTGGTTGTGTGCCTCTTGCATTGCTGTTACCAACAAGTATCTGTCATACCACTACTGATAATTAAATAACAGAATTAAAGCCACACCTGGCGAGGGACCCAGAACCTTCTTTTCCTTTTGGATCTTTCAGCTCCAGACTGACATTCACCATGTCGACGAGGAAGCACATGCACGTGTACACCTCTCCGCTCAGGACCGTCTGCAAGAGAAAATGCCAATCAACCTGCAGCTGATGGTGCCAACCTAGAAATGGGGTTAACATGGCAAGAAACCTAATCTGCTCGCTGCGACATCCCATGGTGCATCTGAGGAGTATACACTTAGGGCGACACCTGCTGACAGCAGCAGTGAAGACCACAAAGCCCCACTCACGTGAATTCTCGGATCTTGCAAATCGTAAGGCCGCATGAACTCCTCTATTGGCTCGCCAAGGTTGTTCTCTAGTAAACCACGGATCAGCTTGTATTTGGACAAATCCAGGGAGCAGTGGACAGAGGAGAGGTTGCCGTGGATAGATATGTCTGGCACAGTATGACTTATTTCTCTATGAAAAAAGAAAAAAGGTCACTTTTACAAGTATGTCACTAACTTAATACTGACAGAGCTTAAACAAAATCTAAGTGTCAAAATGAGCCTAACCACATTATCATCCAGTTGATTTCTAACTTCGAATGACAAAAATGTCACGGTTTCCAAATGAAACCATTTAGTCTGACTAGGGGTCATGCTTCAGCTAAATAAGCCCTTTTTCTCACAAAATATTCATTCAGGAAGACACCAAATCTGGATGAACTGAGTAGTGCACTAACGTGGGAAAAACATCTTGCAAGACTCAGAGAAAGCTTAAACGTCACAGCTGGGAAGCAATGACGGAGAGCTGCAGGCTCCGGGCACTGCGCTCTGGATTTAGCACTGGCTAAGGCAAGAAGCCCGGCTCCCTGGTGCATTCACCCGGATAGCAGCATGACGTCCAGCCCGGTCTCTGTCTCTGCTGCAATGGGCAGGTGTGAAGTCAGAAATGCCCGGCACAGAGGTATAACCTCTCCCCAGTAGTCAGGAGCTCGCTCACTCCAGGGAGGAGTGGGGTCTCTGCAGACACAACGCTCTGAATATATGACGTGGAAGGTCAGGATTTGAAGTGGGAGAAGAATATAAAATATTACTTCGTCCATACATCAGTTAAAAAAGAGCGGTGACACCATTAACAAGGAAGACCTGGCATGGGTCACCGAGTGCTGTCGCGGGTTCTGGTTCTGTGCTGTGAGAAGCCGACAGGATGCCTCGTGCTGAGTCATCACCTTCCATTTGGGCCAACCGTACTGTCGTCTGCACATACACACTGATGGAAGTGGGTAAAGTTTAGATAAGCAGAGCGGCAAAGCGCTTTTTTGGAAAGCATTACTTGAAAAGAAAACAAAGGGTTCAATATCTAAATAACGAAGCTCCTCTTAAGACCGCTAAGCCAGTAAAACCAAATACAGCCCATGCCAACCATAACTGGACACCAGCCAGGAAGCACTTGACTAACAAGTAAGAATGAAACGCAAAAATCCCAATGAGAACAGCTAAACTGTGTCATTAATCCCAGAGAGAAATGAAAAAAGCAAAACTGAACGACTTGGCCAAGACCAAGACTGCAAAGGGAGAAACCCCAATCTCTGAAGTAACGAGAGATGTATGTATATTTTGGGGAAGAGTTTCCCAAAATGCCACAACTGAGAACCCCTTCTGTCAGTTCATGGACACATCTCATGTCTTCCTGGAGCTGAGGTGTAAATGCTGCTGCTTCCTCTAAAAGGAATGCCCCCGAGGAAAAGACACCGCACTGACCAGCAATGCCCAGTCCCGCACGCATGGGGGTCAGGAGAGCCCGAGTGCCCCAGAGGACCCCGTTAACAATGTCCGAAGCTCGGCCCTGAGCCAGGTGCTGCTGGTCTCAGACAGGGTCTGGAAATATTTACTTTCAAAGAAGTTTCCTAGCAAGACATGGAACGAATGATAACCGAAGCAACGTTCTAGAAACAGAACACAGAAATAGGCATCCTGGGCTTTGAGGCCCACTACAAGGGAAGTCAGAGTTCCTTCATCAGTCTTTAAGGAACGTTTCAGAGCTAACAGAATGAGCCGGCAGAACCGCGCGTCAGCGGTCACTGCGAGGGACGCGGCGCCAGATAAAGAGCAGCAGCAGGTCCGTGACCACTGCACTGGGGACACTTGGAACCCACCTGACGTTCGTTCCTGCTTCCAACTTACGTTCCTTGCCAGCTCTTCCGCCTTACCCCGCCCAAACTCACGCTAAACTCATGTCCCTTTCTCTTTGTCTCTGACACCCCTGCGTGATGCTACAGCACAGTGACTATACCGAATGAAACACCAAGTTAGAATCATCTACTTGCCTTCCTGTTTCCCTCAACAAAATGTAGGCTCCTTGAAGGCACAGGCTTCTTCCTTCACACAGCAGCGAACAGGGGGACATGTGTTTCAGTGAGGAAGAAAGGAATGAGTGCTTTGCTCTTCCAGGCTTAACTCTGTAGCACTGATTTCCAAGTTCCTAGGATTCTACTTAAAATACTCACTTGTCCAAATTCCTTTCCACCCGTAGCTTCAGCCTACAAGGCTCGGTTAGGAGGCTCCCTCCCATCTGTCGCACAAAATAGGAGGGGAAGACGAGATCTCCACTGCTGTCCTCTGAGGACTGAGAATACTCTCGAGGGCGTCTCTCTGCAGCAAAGATGTCCATGTCTTGGAGATCCACCGTGATGCAATCGAGCAGGCAGACGTGGTCTTCTGCATGGACCCGAGGCAGAAGAGAGAATGAGGAAAACGGAACTCAGGCAGGGCGGGCCCTGGACAAAGCTAAAAAGCCAAACACAGCTCGTTCCGTCTTTGGAAAATGTTTATACTGCCTGTCGCAGAAAACTGGGTGTCGGTAAATCTCCACTCTGGCCCCTACGCTTCCTACACAACGCCCTACTTGCTGCACAACGCTGCCTGCTCCCCTCCACACCACGCAGAGATAACGCCACATCCCTCACACTCTGACCGAGGCTAAGGCTCGTGTCCCCGGAGGACATCCAACTGGGGTCTTGTGCAGAGATGTTACCAGATTTCCTACAAGCAAAACTCCTGTTCAAAGGTATAGCTGGGGTAGCCCACTCCACGAGCACTATCTAATCCAAGTCACTGTCTAGCCCACCAGGAACTCCCCACTCCCCTCTACTATATCAAATACAATCCACTCTGCCCTCACAAAACCACTCTACCCACAAATACCTAAGCAATCATTCTCTGTGTGCGTACACTCCAACGGCAGCATTTACCCTGATGTTCCTTCTGTAAAACATCGCCAAATTGCTTGAAGACCCTGCATAAGCCCACTGTCTACTTCCCTGCCTTATCTAAGTCATTCTTCCATCTGCTGGTGAAGCCTTTGCCTCCCTGATTTTGTTTCCCAAAAAACGCCAAGTTCTTTGCTGGCCTAACAGCCTTTAGCTAATGTTGTCACCCTCCCACCTCAATGTCAACTGGGTCGTCTCCATTCTTCAGTCCCATATCACTCCACGACCCACTTCTCTTTATCTGTCATCAGTGGTGACTGAGCTGCTCAGTTAACGTCTCTCTCGCTTCACACACCCGGTGGTGGGGTCGTGTCCAACACACAGCACACTAACCCGCAGAAGGCATGCCAGTACCTGGCAGTCGGCAGGAATAAACCGTTGATTTGGGGCTGTACTGACACCTACGTCAAGTAGATCAAAGTGGAGGTGATCTGACAGGGGGGTAGGTGTGGGCAGAAAGGTTCAGAGAGTCCCTGGCTACTGTCATGGAACCCCACGGTCGCAGAGACACAGTTTGAAAAACACTCCCTTAAATTCAGTCTTAATCAGATAGGGCAATTTCAGAAACAAACGTCAAGTCAGGAGGGAAATCTTCCTGGAGTTCACCTGATGCAAGGCTGGCCCTACTCCCAACCGTTAGTGTCAACACCGCATCAGAGGCGCTATGTGCCCGAGGGTCAGGTGCGCAGACCAGAGCCCGCGCGGCCAAACTCACAGTTCAACTCAACCGCTTGCTGTCTCCATAGGCGTCGGCAAGTTCACTTACTTAATGTCGCTAAGCCCCTGTCCCATTTGTAATATGGGGATAAAAGTGAAACTGGGGGCTTTAAGGCTGACAGGCAACAATTCAAGTGCAGTGCCGCATGCCTGGCACAGCTGCGTGTCCCACAGCACAACACACGGGCAGTCATGACGCGCCCGTCACCATCAACCCAAACCACAAGCCTCTCTGTCTCCTTCCTGTCACCTCGAACACCACGAGGTACTGCGGGGAGTGAACTGTCCCTCGCATCAAATAAGACGTTCAGTCTCTCGTCCCTGGGGTCCCACCTCTCTCATCACAGGAGCCGGCTGGGGGGACGGATCATATTCTAGTTCCCTCTCTAGCCTCTTGGAGCAGCACCTCCTATCTGCGGCCCGTCACCCACAGAGAACACATTTAAAAACGGAAAGGTCAAAATTAGGTTCTTATCTGGAAAGACTAATTCTTAAATCCCAGAGAAGAGCACCAACAACTGGATAGTTCACGCCTTTTAAAGACTGCGGGAGTATTTTTGTTGTTATTCAAGCCACACTAGTATTTTCTAAAGGAAGCTCTCTGTTATTTTTTAGAATTAAATAGACTAGTACATGAAAAAGGCGAGTGTCTGGAGGACGTACAAGTGGCCGGGGGCCCGGGGTGGTGCCGACCGCACTGCCAACTACCCTGGTCGGTAAGGAGCAGGAGCCAGCAGGCGATCTGTCTGTTCATCACACCATGTCTTGCTAATTACAAGTCATACAGCGTTAAAGCCACATCCCTAAACTTTCTAAAGCAGTATCAGAATCAGGCCACCCTAAGAAACGCTGTCCTTTGTCAGCATCTTTATATAACACACGTCCCCCCGGGTCCCTGAGATGGTCTCGTGAATGCCCCCACCCTCACCCTGCAGCTCTCTGCTCCCGTTACCTGGACTCCGGGGAAGCTGGTCGGCAGCAGGTGTGGCCTGGTGCCCTTGCTGCCTGCTCGAGGCATTGGGCACCATCTCACTCTTCAAGCTGCCTGGACTCGCGCCAGCAGGAGGCACCATGAACAGCCCCTCCAAATGGGCGCCCTTAGGCTCCTCTGCACTTGGCATTTTCCTCACACCATGCTTGGGTGTGCCCGTTGGGGAAGCTGAAGGCACAGATTCCTGGAGAGAAACAAAACAGCACTAGGACGCCGGCGAGTGAGGGCTGGCTTTCTGTCCTCTGTCCCCAGGCTCCTCTATGCCAACACTGAGCACTCCCAAGCCGCCCAGATCCCGTGAACAAAAGGGTAAGAGGGTCATGACACTTACTGCCACATGTAATTATCTGCAGAGGTTTTACATATAGTTCAGATTCTGCAGAAAACTAGAACAATTTCACAGGAAGTACTATCTTGGCTGAAGAGCAAATGCCAAGATGCTCATTTGCTAACTGCCAGCAGTTAACAAGGTCGAATGCAACAAAAGCAAATCTCTCGGTCATACGATGAAATAATTTTGCTTTGTCAAAGGGGGGGGGGGGATTTACTATTCTAAGAAAATTATCAAATGGCAACGTGGCTTTTATGGAAGTAAACCATGGTCACGTGACATGTGCTTTCTAGAAATGTCGCTCCAAGATTTATATTTTCATCTCTCAAAAAGTGCATCTGACAACAAAATGGGAAACCCAGGCGTTAGCCTTTCTATTACCTGTCTGTTCAAGGGCATGGAAAGTACAGAGTGAAATTAATTCTGCGATTCTATACACTCCCCTACATACTTAGCCCCCCAGATTCCAAGGGTCAATCTTTTTCAGCAGAAGGATTCAGTAGCTGACTGAAACGTCTCCACTCCACCTCAGACTCGCATCCCCACCCATCCCAGTGTAGACTTGGCACCCTGGTTTGTTCTCATCTGCCCATTCTCAGGAGCAAGTTGGGAGCAGGGCGAGTGGTTTCCTCCAGCACGGCCTCGATGTTTATTCCTCTCAGACTTGAAAGGGAGATGCTGCCGCTGGATCTCCACCGCGATCTTGGGTAGTCATTACATTAAGACTGAGGGAGACCAGCTCTTACGTTTGGCATTTTTGGTGGGGGGGAGGGCAAGGTTAATTACTAGGCAAATGCTATTATTTAAATATTTCCCTCTTGCTTAGCTTATTTAAACTCTGGAACACATTTATTGCTCTTTCATTTGATTCATCTCTACAGCCTCTCTACAGTTCGTTTAAGTAAATCAGTGGCTTGAGGAGATTAACTCAAAGCTTTCAAAAAGACTGACAGGGAAATTATGGTTTAAGCACAAACTATGGTTGAGAAAAATGAAAGGAAAACATATGTAAAAAGTTCAAACCGTGCTCATTACAGCATGGCTTTACGCAGAACACTCTGGGCTCTCAGAAGTCATGACCCTCCACGGCAGAGAGTCCTCGCAAGCTTTGGTTTCGGGGCTAGTTCCTGCCCTCGCACCACTGGAACACACACTAGACAAATCTCACACATGCAAATAGGTACGAAAGGGGAAATGTAAATGCAGAGTAATCTTTGGTGAAGAAAGTAACTGTTCACGTCATGTAGGCCTAGATTAGTTCAGACTGGCTGTACCTGTGGCGAGGTAAGCTTCACAGATACGTCTACCTGATCACAGGTACTTTAACACTTGACACACACCAAGCAGCCCTTATGGAATTCTACAGAACTATCAGTGGTATGTAACAAGATAAAAGCTTTTCTAGAATTTAAGGAAACAAGGTTGCCAAGAAATACTAGCTAGAGCTAAAATATTTTAAATTGCTCTTAACAGTCTTTAAGGACTTCTCTGCACTAGGAAAGTGATTTACCAGAAGGAAAAAAAAAAAGTGGACTTTCTCGGCAGTGAAATATTACACAGGGTCAGTTTTTGCATTTTCTTTTTTAAGCATGTCAATGTGAACTGACTGTGGAATCCCATAAGGTTTTTCAAAATAACTAGGAGGCAAAAACACCTGTTATACCTTGAAGAAAAAGCGATCCTTGTATGTGCTGCCACTTAAAACCAAATCCTCAAAAACAAATAGAGGGAAAATTTTGCATTAAAACACTACAAGCTACGTGCTGTCATTTGGCTTGCTTATAAAACAGTAACCCTTTTGCAAAAATGGCCTGAGATATGTCGGCAATTCTCTTTTAGAGGCGAACTTCGCGATCAGCTCACGAGCCCTAATATAAATATGCCTGACACAGAAGGTCAGTCCTTTACCTTTTTAGGAAGGGCAGGGAAACAAAAATGGGTTTTTGAACCTAAACACACCTTCTGAATCTAATCCCGTCCTTAAAAAGTCAGGCCTCAAGCAGATTCACCATAAACATCCAAACGTCTTACCACAGGCGGCCCAGTGGCCCCGTCACCGCAGAGCTGAACGAAGACGCAGCACCTTGAGGCGCAAGCACGAGCCCTGACACGGTTGTTTAACGTCTGTCAGGCGCATCAAAAATACCTCAGACTTGGGAAAAGTGAACAAGGAATTTAGAAGTCGTTACCAATCCCTCTTTCTGAGAATGGCTCTTTCTTTCATGTTCTTTGAGGCTCTAGTCAGTGACCAGCTAAACGCACCTCTCTCAACTATGAAAACAGATTTTCTTCGTAAGACCAAGGTGGCACATTATTGTCTTAAAAACAGACACGGGCAGAAGCCTGCTTCTCCCAGGGGAAGGCTCTAGAGCCAGACACTCTAACAGAAGAGCTTCCTTGCAAGCAAAAAACAGGTTCTCAGCTACCAGCTCCCGTCTGAAAGCAGGCTGAGGAGACAGGTGCGCCCCGGTGGCGCCTCCTTTTGCTGAACACTGCTCCTTGGCGTCGCCCTCCGCTCCAGTCACCGAGCAAACACTGCGCCGGAGCGGCCCTGAGCGACACGGGCCGCCTGCCCTCTGAGCCGTCTTCCCAGACACCCCACACTGGGCCTGACCCCGGGTTCCCGCAATTCTCACTGTCTTGTCGTCGCTAAATAGAAAAATTTCAGTTCAGGAGGTTTAGGTCAGTGAGTAAATACAAGACAGCAAATGAAAACACTGTAGCGACAGTAATTTGAAATTAATATTTAAGCTGAGGCACTGCCAATAGTCCATGACTTTGGGAACCCTAGCAAAGCTCTGGTGAGGACTACAGCCTAGCCTCTCTTTCCTCTCCTTTTCTCTCTGTATCCAGAAGAGGCAAACAATTGCTCAAGTGTATGTGTTTTCTGTATTAACCTTTGGAGTTCAGCCATCTGAGTCATTCGATGCCATGAAATCATTTAGAAAATTCAGAAGAGCTGCAGGGATTCAGGACAGAGCTACTAAGACACACAGCAGGAACAGCCTTTGCCAGACTGCTGTCCTCACATAAACCTGGTTCTGGGAGGTAAAAGCATGTTACTGGTAAGAGCACCAAGTATGGGAAGCAGACATATCAAAGTCTGGCTGGCTCTCTACTCCCCACTAGCTAAAGAATCCAAAAGGAATGACTTACCATTTCTATTTTTATTTTTAAGATTTATTTAGGCATAGAAGAACTACTTTGAAAGGAAACCTGTACTCATGTTTATTACAGCACAACTTATAAGAGCCAAAATATGAAAACAAACTAAATGCCCCAAAACAATACCTGAAGGGCTGTCATTACCTATACTTCTAAAGACACACACAGCACTGTAAATGAATGGTACCACAATTTAAAGAAAATTACAAATAAATAACCCACCGACTTTGCTGAGGTCTGTACTATGGCCAGGTATACTCTTTAGTGTACATGCACTTGAAAAGAATGTATATTCTGGGGCTGTTGATAAACTGATGATAATACTAGATAATTCTCCGCCTCCTACTGAGAACACAAGGAGCAATATGGAAAGAGCTTAGCACACGCCGGTGTACAATAAGCATTTAACCAACATCAGCTATTTGCTGCTATTATGAGTCGTACAAGATCTTATATTCAAATCTTCAAAAACGCTCCCTCTCCTTATATATTAGCTGTTAGACCAAACACTGAGCGCAGCTCACTGAAGATTGCACTGAGTGCTCTTCTGACACGCTACAGTGTACTAAAAGAGCAGAGGGCTGGGAAGCTGCTATGGAAACCAGCAAGGTTTCATTATAACTCACCATGAGACCAAGACCTCGTCTCTAGTTCCAGCAATGTCGTTCAGTCTCCTCAACTGCAAAATGGGCAGGAGGGGGCTAATGAGACCACCTCCAAGGTCCCCTCAGCGCTATGGCTATGATTTACCAGGAGTTCCCATTTTTACTGTGTATTCAATAAGCACTCATTTTATAAATGCTAAGTAAAAATAACCATAATCCTCCTCACCATCACCTCTAAAAACTCTTGCAATGAACAAAGGCTAACATACTTTTAAACTGTAAGGCAACCCACTGCGCAAGGTTTTATTACGCAGTTACTGTTGAATGGCTCCATATACCAACGGCCAAACCACAGGCTGAACATGCCACACAGCATGCCTCAGAGTCGAGCAGTACAGGCCAGGCTGCAGGGACAGCATTACAGGTCTGAGGTTTGCCTGTGAGCCCACTGTCTACAGCTAGGGAGAGATGAGATTTACACTATTCCTACCACTGAAGTGTTAATAAAATGTCAAAGAAAGACTCTTCAAGCTACACGTACTATCAAAAGTAACAGCAGTAGGGATTTTCTTATGACAATATGAATTTTTCAATGGTGTGAAGATACAGGTTGAGCTTGAAAGGCGATGGACACAGGTTGCTCACCTTGTCTTGTAAGGAAAAGGTGCCAGGGAAACCTGCAAAGAGAAACTTGTTCTTGACTTTCAACTTTCCCAGATTTGCAACAATCAGATGATCTGATCTGGAACTTTCTGGGATTAGGAGAACAGGAGCCCCAGCCTCAATATCCAGGAGAACCCGTGAACAGCGCTGGGCTTGATCTCTCACCTAAAGAGGCAGAAAAATAATTCAGAGGCTCAACTAATTCCCAAAAATCAACTCTATTTCTACATTCAATTGACCGGGAATTGGAAATTGAAATTTTAAAAATTAGTATTGTTTATAATAGCATCAAAAACATGAAATGCCTAGGGATTAATTTAAAAAGATGTTAATATAGATTTACAAGTATATTTTTATATAAAGCAATGTATACATTTATACCAGTACTCTCAAAACTAAAAAACAATACTGAGAGAAATTAAAAACTAAAATACATGCCCACTACCTCATTAGGTACATCACAACCACCTTTTTTTCCTTGTTTATATTTTCCCACTGAAGGCTCCATGAGGCCAACAAACTTGTCTTTTTTGTTTTCCACTATGTTCCCAGCACTTAGACCACATGACACATCATTCCTCAGTCAACACCCACCAAATAACTGACGAAATGGACAAAGCTGTCATAAGACTCAAATGAGATAACACATGTGAAAGCTCTCTGAAAACTCCATGTATCAATACAAGTAATTTTTAACTGAATGCACAGCACTTATTTTCGCTAGCTCAATTTTCCTTCTATAACTAAGTCAAAAAAAGAAAAATACTCGCCACTGGTCATGTGGCTTACAGTGGCAATGCCCAGACTTCAGACTCTTATCCCAGGATTTCTAAATTGCACATAATAGCTCCACCAAAAACCTCTGCTCCCAACTGCCCAGTGAACAAAGAATTTAAACATAAGCGAGACAACATGTAAAGCAGAAGACACAGGAAAACAAACAAACAAACAATTTATATTTGGTCCAAGCAAATTAAATGAGCTTCTTCTGATTTTAAATATCAATATTAAAAAGAAATTTAAAGTCCCACTGGATCATCAGCTATAAAAGGGTAGGAATAAAACTTCAGTCAAAGGTAGATGATACCTTTGTCTGTCACCAGCATTCTATTAGAAGAAAGGAATTCAAATTTCAAACAAAATAACCTCCTTCTCTTATCAGCAAATAAAAGCAGGTGTTTAGCTCTTGCTGTAAATCTAAGTAAGTCAAACAGCTAGGGATAAAGAGCCCTGAGTTCAGCTTCTCTTCGAAGTCCACATATTCAGCCCTCTTTAAAATGGAAAACATTCCTTTAACCTTCTAGTGTTTTATACAATTTGATAAAGCAAATCTTAAGAGCTATCTATTTAATTTCTGCTTGCCCCAGGAAGTTAAACCCAATTACTCAGAAATACAGGGTTCCCATTTCCTAACCCAAATGATTCCTCAAAGTAACACTACTGTCTAAACACATATAAAACATTTAATTGCTTTAAATGTATATAACAATTCTAACAGATAATATTCAGTGAAGTTGCATTAAATCATAAAAATGTCCATAGCTTTGATCAAACAAAACCATTAACAGGATTCAACCCTATAAAAATAATTCCAAAAACTGAAAAAAGCCATGTGCACAAAGATATTCATAGAAGCATTACTCATAAGAATGAAAATCTGGAAGCAATTTAAATGTTAAAAAATAAGGAAGTGGTTAAGTAAACTAACTTGATGGATTGTAGAGTTATTAAATAGGATAGCTATGAAATATGCAAAGCAATATGGAAAGAGATTATGCAGAGAGGTTAAGAAAAGAAGCTGGATTCCAAATGTGTAAATTAGCCACATTACTGTGTGTGCCGGATTCTGCTCCTCGATTTAAAAGTTTCCTTTTTAAGTATATGCAGACCATAAGTGGCATACCTGCCATTTCATACCAAGCAATCGGCCCAAAACAAGAAGGCTGGCAAGTGTTGGGAAGCATATGAATTAAAAGGAATTCTATACTATGCTAGACTGCCCATGGGCGTGTATCGCTGAGGCAGCCTCTTGGAAAACAATCTAGCATTTTCTATAGACAACCATGTGCACACCCTGTGATCTGTCACTCCACTCCCAAGTATCTCAGAGAAACTCTCACACATATATGCTAGGGGGTGTGGCCAACGACAGTCAAACACTGGAAACAACCCAAACATGCAACAGGAAATGGACAAACCATCTGTCACACACAGTGAACATTCATGAAATAAAATCACCTACACCAACTTGAATGAACCTTATTAACACACCAAGTGAAAAACAACCCAAGTCACAGAATGTTAAACCCAGTTCAAACCATTTTGTAAAGGTCGAAACTAAAGGCAGTGCACGGCACCTTTTTTGTTTTGTTTTAATTTTTGCAGGGACTAGAGGACCTAAAATTCAGGAAAGTGGCGGGCTGAGTGCGAATAGCACAGTGAGACCAGGGAGGACCACAGACATTGTCCTGTGGGGTCTTGGCACACAGCTGGGGACCACAGAGAACAATTACAAATGTATTTGCTTAAAAACTTGTTACTTATTTTATTAGGTAGAAGATTATCATTAGTAATGATTCTCATTTTTATTTTGGTGGTGGGTTTATGGAGATTATGTTATTATCATACTTTATAATTCATATACTTGCTATAGGTATTCCTTCATATGTATCAAGTACTAATTTTTTTTAAGTTTCTAAAGAGAGAAAAGAGTGGCTACCATAGTCCATGTTTATAGAGCAAAGAGAAAACCAAAACATACCTATAGTCCTAGAGATTGGTAAGGCTGATTCTTTGTCCTAAACTCCCTGTAATTGCACTGTACCACTTTTAAACGTAAAAATATACATTCCCTGGAAGATGCACAGGAACTAGTAACACTAGTCACTTCCAGGGAGAAAAACGAGCAGCTGAGGAAAACGTAATTAAGAAGACTTGTCTCCATATGCCCTTCTTTACTTTGACTCTGTACTATATCAGTATATGATAATATAATCAAAAATTGATACGAAAGCAAAATTTTAAAACATTGTCACTAGAAGACAGGATCTACTTCTAAAATGATAATCATCTACCTAATGAAATAAATAACATGTTTTTAAGCAAATACATTTGTAATTGTTCTCTGTGGCCCCCAAATGTATGCCAAGACCCCACAGGACGCTGCTGCACCCTCACAGGTGCACAACCGGGAAAGTCCAAGTTCCTGAGTGAGACGTCACTTGTCGGGCGCCATCAGTGTGAGATCACGCTACACTCCTTGCAAGACGTCAGCTCTTTGCAAAGCAAAGCAGCTGCCGTGATACAAAGCAAGTACCATGAGAAGAGAGAGGCAGAACAGGACATGTGGGCTGTGATGTCCAAACAGATTCCAAGTTGGAGAATTTGTTCAGTGCCCAAGAGGCACATACATCCTGCCGGTCAGTAACTAGAGTGATTTAAGGATGAAATGAAAATATTATTCTTTCACTTATGTGTTACTATTTTTTCAAACACCTGTTAGGACATGACTACTCATCAAGTTTAGACTTAATTACCCTGTAAATGGAAAAGACCAGTAGGTGTTTCTTTTGGCCCTAGAGGGGCCATGGAAAACTTCCAAGACATTAGGGGAGCCATGAATTAAGAAGTCTGGAGACAATTAATGTGTTTGGGGAAAGCCCTCTTTATATACCAGATATGTTCTTTGGGACCCCTTTCCAAGGGCAATATCTCCACTGAAGTCCTAATGGAGACCAGAGTCTTAAGTATTGTCTATAAATCTCATTTATCTTTCTTAGAAAAAGCTAAACTTTAAAGGTAACTAAAACACAATATAAAGAACAAACAACATAAGCTCTCCAATTATGGCAAAATGTCTGCAGCTGATCAGCAACATGAAGCCATTCATAAGCACGAAATTGCCTACCTTTCGTCGTTCTGACTTTCCAGATTTATCTTAATAGTTCTACCGCTCAAACTGGAAAAGCAGCGGGAGCAACGAGACTGCCTACCGTCTGCCCCTCGATGGCGGCTCGCTGGCGTCCCAGCACGTCCTGCAGCTGCGTGAAGTGCTGGATGAAGGCCACCACCTCGGCCTGGAAGCGCTGGGTGTGCACGTACTGCACGGAGGCCATCTGCAGACTCACGCGGATGTCGTGTTCCCTCCGGAGCAGGGGGTCCGGGCGTCCGTACCTAGGAACAAGGGCAGGAAAGGACTCAGCGGCCAGGCAGAATCTGTATTTCAAAAGAACCTGGTAGAACAAAGCTTTAACCATTAAAATGGAAATCCACAATCAGGTGTTACAAAGCCAATTCCAATAACTACGTCTTTTCTAATCTTCAGCAACACGTTGCAAACATTAAATAAGAACCTGGGGCGACAGCCCAGGCTACGAACAGGTGGGCATTGAACGCACTCTTGATTCCGTTCAGAAGCCGCCTCTGGCTCAGTCCTGTCACCTGGGCGCTCTACCCGCCTTCAAGGAAAATCACTTTTCCTACTCAGTGTAATCTTTGACAATATGGGCTTCAACAGTAACAAAACTAAAACAGCAATCACTAAAGAAAACTAAACAAGAGAACCAATGCTTCTAGGAAAAATCTGTCTGCTGGAAGCAGAAAGAAATTTTTTTACTTTAGTGAAATATGGGCCAAAGAGTTTTAGCATCTATATTCAAAGAGAAATTTAAAAACTTCCACAATGGTTTTAAAATTAATGAAACAATGTCAGAATAATAAACAAATTTTCCAGAGACACTGGAAAAAGGAAATTAAAATTGCTCGGCACTTATTCTGTGTTCGACAGAAAGTTAGGTATTTGACATTAATTATTTCTTACAGACACACACCACCACGGTATACAGTAGGCCAGTCTGTCGCTATTCTCAGCAGAGCATGAGACACTTCCCCCGAATGAAAACAGGAGTTCTCAGATGTCATTTAGGAGGCTCTTCTTCCCTGACCACTGTTTCGGCACTAGCCTGTGGCATGAGCAGTTGGGGGCAGAGCATTTGGGGCAGAGCTGGGTATGTCTACTTTTTAGTAACTCCCAAGAGGACACTGATGACCATCATTTCAAATTTTCAGTCTTTTGCAAAACCCATTTTTTAAGAACTAGATCGGTCTAAACGTGCTATCTGCAATTTAAAACTGAAAAGTTTCGACAGAATCCGTTTATACAGGGACAAAATGCACCATGTAATTTAACATCCGTATCTTCAAAAACTTTCTCATGCTGAAATCATTCCAGAAGTTTTAGAGTGAGATGGAAACTGCTCTAACTTAGTCCTCTCGACATTTACGTAGAGAAGCTGACGTGTCTCGATAAAGCGACGTGCCCAAGTCCCTGAACGAGCCGGGTGTGCGCGTGCAGGCCGTCATCACTTCAGCCGCACCCCCTCTGTTCAGGACGCCAGAGCAACACCGGTTCACTACATGCAGCTCCATTTTAATATGTCGGGGTTCCTCACAACTAGACCATATCGATTTTACACAAGAAGATAAAATTTTTAAAAGCTTTCCTTTGGTGTTGAACCAACGAGAACTGGAAACAGCAACCAGTTATGGCAAAATGCTAAGTGAGAATCAATCTGGATATTTTACTTGAAGGTCTGGAAGATGAGCGCTTCTTCCCCACTTGTCGTGAACCGTTCTCTGTAGAGCTCTCCATGGGCCGTGAGGTCACTCAGGGACAGGCTCCCGATGCTTCCCTGCAAGGCCAGGTCTCCCTCTGGGGGTGTGAAAATCAGAACACAGGCTCACATTTTTTTGTCACACACCTTCAATATCCTTGGAATAAAAAACCTGCTAAACTTGTACTCAGATCAAACTCCAAAGATGCATTCTCTCCACGTCACAGGCTTTTTGCTATTTAATCAAACGAAATGTCATGTTAATTTTCATGTTCAGAACACCCAGAAAAATATCGTAAGCAGTATTTCCAATAGTCTCAATGCAAAAGTCCAAAGGGGATAATTATGACAATTTAACACTGACAAGGGGAAAGACATTAAATTAAATGCATACACCATTTACAGAAAGAGACATTTACAAATATAGATCGAAATGTGACTCCCTTCTGAGATTAAATCACTAATTAGAATTAGTGAAATGTCATAAGGTCTATTAATTGTACTATCGATAAAAGAATAAAGGAGGAAGTGTCAGAGATATGTCAAGTTTTCAACAACATTGACTGGATTTTACTGTGATTTAATAAAAGTGAAATTAATGAGATAGACACTGGAGACATAGATTTGAAACTCTGATATCACCTGAGTGAACCTTTGGAAGGTGGGTAGAACAAAGAAAGTGTTGAAAACTGTACACCAGGGATGTGAACCTATAATGAATCAGTATCAATACAATATGGGTATTAAAAACAGATATTCTGAACCGTTGCTTCTATAAAACAAATTTCATCATCATAATTAGCATTACAGAACGACTAAAGGGTATACATTTGACAACTAGTTACACGCCCACTCCATCGAAGACACTTCTTGACTCTTAATGTCCTCTTATGAAACACCCAAGCTTTCCCCACAGTGAAGAACTGACTCCTCTAGAAGCATTTATAAATTCATTTACATCAGGCATGAATCCTCAGTTTTCATCCATTCTTTTCCTAAAAGACAGTCCTTTTTTTTTTAAGTAGAGTCAACATTTAAGCTTTGTAAACTTCCTGACTTCAGGAAGGAAGGAAAGAATAGTGCTTCATTCGTATTTACAAATCCTCTCTAGAATCTGGTGTAGCTAATCGCTTGAGTTTGGCCAGGACTCTCAAAGCGCAGAGTCCCCTACGCAGAGCGCCAGGTTGGCTGCTCCCTCCGGCCGGGGGATGTGCTCCTGGCGGCCCCATTCGTGGTGCTCCACAGGCTCCGCGAGGCAGCCCCGGCACGGGTTGTTTCCCAAGTGCGACCATTACTGACGCCCCCTCTTCACTCTCGAAAAGTTCCAATTTTGGCTAAAAGCACAGCTAGCTATCTGGGCTTCATCCCCAACTACAGGCTCAGATACTCACAATTTTTGCAAAGGGGTTGGGTCAGACACCTGCATTTTTAACAAGTTACCCAGATGAGTCTGCTCCATAAGCCAGTATTTGGAAACTGCCACCACAAATCATGGCCAGACCAACCAATAACCAAGTCACCAATCCACACCTGACTTAGCATGTGAGGACAACTAGATTTCCGAGCGAGATGTTCCAATTCCTACCAGATTCTGCAAGTTTGACTTTTCCCCACTTACCAATCATTTCCAGATGCGCCATTAATTTGGACACATTTGCTTTAGCAAGCTCGCTGGTGGTCTTATTCAACACGAGAGAGAGCGAGTGAACCTAAAAACACAGACGAGAAGACAATAAGGCACATGATACTGAAGTCCAGAGAAGGACCAGAGCCACTCAAAGTCCATTCGTCTTGCTAAACAAGACACCTCAGAGTGCTGCACAGTCAGTCACCAAGCGAGGGAGTGAAACTGGTTCTTCTCCACCCCTCTCTTCCATTTCCAGGGTCAGAAAGTCTACTGCCAGCTAAGGAAGTAAGAAAATGGCAACTAAGACAGAGGAACTTCATCTTGGGGCACCCCAGGATAAACAGCCACTGCGGGAGCCCCGGTTTCCAGAGCAGAGCTCTGTTACAGCAGGCTACCTAGGTACCCCCAGTGGCCAATGGAAGTTCCATCACACTGAACAGCCTTAAATTCAAATATTGTTTTCTGAAGTCTTTCCCACATTTACAACGAGCACCGAGGACGCATAAGTATGGTAGTCACCCACTCGCGGGAGGGGCAGGTACCAGACACTGAATGCTTCCCGTGCGCCCTGCACACAGAGACCCAGGTTATCCCCTGAAACCTCACGACTGCTGATGAGGCACCTCCAGCCCGGCTTACCGGCGGAGAAGAGTAGTTAAACAGTCATCCGCAGCCACACAGCTGCCTGCTCACAGCAGAAGTGCCAGGACGCGGGCCCAGGCAGTCCGGCTGCGGAGGCCTCACTGTCAACAGCCGTCCTGCCGCCCGTGAAAAGCCAGCAAGGTTCCGAGTGCGAACGTGTTCCGGGCAGAGGACGATAAATGCCACATTTTAAAGTCGCTACCATGTTCTAAGCCCTCGGCAAGAGGCACTGCATGTATTACCCCACTTATTCATCTTAGTCAGATGACAGGAGGTGGGGAACTGAGGCTCAGAGATGCTAAGGAGTCCCATTAAACCCTACAGCCCAAAGGAAAGGCAAGAAGTTACCCGAGTCCTTTCTTTTTCCTGTCTCCAGATGGGATTTACCCTACAACCCTTTCTAAAATACTAACAACTACCCTTTCGTAACAGACACTGAACAGACCACAGCTGCCTGCAGACAAAACCTATTTTCCAGCGTAAACACACAATAAACTGAAATAAACCCGGATTCATTCAAGGAGCGGGGCAGTGATACCTTGAGGCCCAGCGTGGTGTTAACAGGGTCCTGTGGCTCAGACCCCAGCGGAGCGCTGGGTTCTGACTTGACGGTTCGCAGCGGGTCCTCAGGCGGCACCTTCATGGCGTGGTTGTCTGCAGTGGAGCCAATTCCAAAAAAGTCTAGAATCACTACCCAGGTCTGCAGTGTGATGAGCACATCCAGGCAGTTAAAGTCCACGTCAATACTCCGGTTAACTCGATCATAACTGGAAGAGAATTCTGGGTGTTTCTTATCTACCAAGAATATATTGATATGGACCAAGGAATCATCAAATTTACTCTTCCCAGCAACTACCCTGGGCCCATCTACCGCTGGCGAAGGGGGCGGGGTCAAGGGGCAGTCCTTGTCCTGCACTTCCTTCTGCTTCTTCCGTGTCGCCGAGGTTGGTCTCTGATACAGCTGGAAGACATTCGGTGCTTCCTCCATGTGGGAAGGGAGAGACCGAGGCATATCCGGGTATTCCACATTGGATACTGAAGGGCAAGACTGAGAAAGGTACTCTTTTTGTGCCAAGCTAGACGGTTTAGGGGCTCCCCGAGAGACCATCAGGTTCTTGTACTTGGAATCCGGGTTCTTCTCCAGTAAGTCTTCCATCAACAGAGAGCGCAGAGCAATCTGAATGGATAATGTCTGGGGGTGGTCCTTATTGAATTCCACCTCAAAGTCCTGAAACTTTAGGCTCACGAGGCCCTGGGCTCCCAAAGTCAGATCTCCACTTAGCTGAACTTGAAGCTCTGATATACAAAAGTTGGCCTGAATCTGGGTGAAGGACCTGACTTCCTTCACGGACAAGGACTTTTGAGAAGAGTTAGAAAGGCTGGAGTGGCCGAATAATCCATTCTCCTTCCTTTCGGTGGAAGGTTCTCCACAGGCACCAAGGGAAGGCAGAGGAGAGTCAGGGCAAGGTGAGGAGGTGGCACTGGCTGGAAACTTATTCAGATCTTCACTGTACACCAGATTGTCCAGCGTCTGTAAAACTTGCTCATATACATGCTTTGCTAGCACCACCTGTGCTCAGAGAGAAACATTCAGTCAGCCCACTCCTGTTGTTCGCTGCATTTAAACGCACTGCCCACGGATCTCCCAAGCTGAGTTTTATGGTTTCCCCAAGAAGTTATCAATTAATTGAGAGCCCAACTGCCTCTGTTGTTCTCTTCTGGCCCAGCCTCTGCTCACCAGGTGCTCCCTGGGACCACACAGAATAATCTGCTCACAATAAATGTTCCAGAAGCACTGCTGACTGTACGCCTAAATCGGCTAAGTCCCTCTTTCCAATCCCAAAAAGACAGCTGTGACACTGAAGGAAACACAGCCAAAAGTCTACTGTGGATCCAGCAGAAGAGTGACAGGACTCAGGGCTCTGTCACGGCTGATCATGCCTCAGAGCACCTGTTTGCCACAGCTACCAAACAGGCAGCACTCTTTAACCGTAACAATGAAGACCCATGAGTACCTACTTTCCTTTCTTCTATTGTCTCCACTTATAATTTATTATTAAAGATATTTTTAGGCAAACATTTTTATTAAGGACAATTCTGGAACACAGAAACGCCAACCAATAAATGCCAAAATGACAGAAACTAGAAAATAATCATCAAAACTGAAAGTTTTCATCAATAACTTCTTCCCCAAAGTTCATCAGTGGGATAAACCTGTATGTGAATGACTGACAGGGAATTCCCAGTCAGAGCTCAGGCTCTCGTCACCGGAACACCCCAGTCACGAAGAGGGTAACAGTGGACACGGGCCGCCTCTGTGCCGCCTCTGAAGCGCGCTGGCCAAAAGGGGAAAACAGAAGAACCAAGAGAGAAGCCCAACTCCAGCTAAAACTGTCGGCTTAAAATACAGGAAATAAGGGAGAACACGTTAAGTAACACCACAGACAAACAGCCAAATCCAGAATGTGGATCCCGTGTGGGATAACTGACCTAGTTTTCTCAACAGAGCATCACGCAAGAGGGACTCTAAGCTCACAGAGACCCACCACAAGACGTGTGGCCTTGCATGGACATTGTTTGGGTCCTGAGTCAAGCAAACCAAAAGGGTCTCTGACATCTGAAATGGATAAAAATTTAGAGGTTGCTGAGGGATTTGCATTAACTCTATAGGACACGATAACACCACTGTAGTCATGTAAGAAAACGCAGAGTTTATAGTGAAACATTTCAAATACGTAAGGGTAAAATAGGCAAAATAGATCAAAAGGAAAAAATAACACAGAGGAGACAACGTGGCAAGATCCAGGTTGAGAGCTGTATCTGAGTGATGGGTACATAGATCTATTACACACTTCTACTTTTGTGAATGTTTTAAAACTTCCACAGTAGAATATTTTTTAAAACTTAAGTTGCTAAATTAAATAATTCAATGACTATCAATTATTCAAGTCATTTAAAGAATCTAAGTAATTTTTTGAAGATTCTCATCAGAAACAATAGAATGTTTCGTCAACAGAGGTCACACCATGAGATAGATTAAAGATAAAAAATTCATCCTACCGGCCCCTACTGATGAAGCAAAAGCTTAGCCAAGAAGGGAAAGCTTTGGGGAAAGTTCCCTCACCCAAAGACCTGTCTCCAGGAACCACAGCGGTCGAGGGCACACGCACGCGCCCCACGACAGCCTCCCGGGCTGCTCCAGGGCAGCTACCGGACATACCAGTGACCCTAAGCAGGACTCCATTATTAGTGCCCACGACTAGGCCCGCTGCCTTTGATCCTGCCTGCCCTCGTTGCCTTACAATGTAAGACTCTTTGTTCCGGTCCCAGTGAGATCAGGAAAACGGACCATTTGAAAGACAAAGGATGACAGACGTGTGCACACGCACACTCACACACAAATTCCTGTCCTGGCCCATTTCATTTCAAAGAGGTAAGGCTAATTTTCTCTGAAAGAATCTGTCAACACCTCAGATAACCAGATTGTTTTATAGTCTGGGTCACTTTGTGAAAAGTATGACCAAAGTTATATCCTCCTGGGAAAGACAGACTGGCTTTTGAAGCAATAATTTTCTGCATTTTTGAATGGCAAGGAAATGAAGGATCTGCTTTCTTTCTCTATATAATGCTTTTCCTCATGAAGAAGGCTATTAAAACTATTTCCCAGAGATGAAAACACATGATAAAAAGATGCCGAGCCTGCTGGCGTGTCAGTAGCAACATGCATGAAGGCTAGCTCTTTGAATTTGTATGTTCTCCTTCTACATCTTACACACAAAAACATACAAAACGTAAATACAGTTTGTAAGTATAAAAATGTAGGGCTTCGACTCTGGCGGCACGAGAGGCAACACAGCGTTACCTGAACTGGATTCACAAACTTCCCCTCGATCTTCATGATGCTAGACGTGCCCAGGTCAGCAGGACCAAGGGAGAAGGTCAGCTCGGACTCTCTCTCTACAGGAATCTTCTCCAGTTTAAAGTGAATGGTGGTGTTGTTCAGGATGTGAAAAGCTGGCGTAAGAGCAGAAATCAGTGTCTGGCCAAAACCACCGCCCTCCTGCGCTACCGCCCATTACCGTCGGCCATAAGCCAGAGCCACGAGTCACTCTTAGCCCAGAGGGGCGAGTCTAGCCTCTGCCCAGGCACACGCCTCAGTGACTACCCAACACCAAAACTTGGCGCAAGTTAGATCTACAGACGAAGACAGGCCCCATCTTCATGACATGCTCCGCTCGGTGGTTTCAAAATATGACCGGACATGAATCCAGGCCAGAGTCTTGAGCTTCTCTTAACCACCCATGCTGGGGTTTTCCCAACAAAACTGTTCCTCCTCACCCAGTTTTCAGATACACGTTGACGGTGCTAAGTAAACAACTTCTATCCCAAGCGAAGAATGCAATCTCTTGTATGTAAATGGGTGGGTGAATTCATACGTGAGAACCACAGATGGTATTTCCACAGCATTAATTTCTTCACCAATAAATGAAGCCATGCTCTTGAGTTTACCTGACTCTGCAAACATAATCTACTGAACTCTTGGGGTTTAACTGATTAGATCCAGAACACAAACACAAATATTTTATTCTTAAAACCCTGGGCCAACCCGTAATAGCAGATGACAGAATACTAAGAGAAGAATAGAACACTGGAACTTCATATTCTATTTATGTCAGCTGCCTTGGCCCACAATATTTAACTAGGAAAGGTGACAGCTTAAGAATGGGAAAAAAAAAAACAAGTATCTAAGTTAAATAATATTCTAAACAGAATCCGTGCACTGAAGCATCCCTGCAAATGAGTACTCACCCACTTTCAAAGGACACCACTTAAAAATCAATTCTTACTTTGCCAAATAAAGCAGTCAATGGAAAAAGCAGAAAACATACCAACCTAACAGGAAACATCCTATTAAAAATCCATTCTGAGTTCTTAAATATGAAGTGGGGATGAGCTGAGTGTGAAACCTTATAATAAAAGGAGACCAAAGAGGAAGGCTCCTCACCTTGACCTCTGTGCAGAGACTCGAAGAAGTCATGTCGGGTGAACTGAGCTTCCTCCTGGCTGTTGGCACTGGCAGACCCAGACGGAGGGCAAAACGCCTGGCCTACTTCAGGCCCAGGACCGTCTCTGCCTGCCAGCTGGGTGCAATTCAAAGAATATAATTTAATGTCTTTGATTTCCACCTGCAGACGGTCACCTCTAGACTCATCGTCTCCTGCCACGAAGTTCTGGATAAATATCTGCCCCAAGTGCCCCACCAACAACTCTGGACTCCCAGGCTTCCGAGGGACAGAAACGACTGGTGATTCAACGTTGATGTTCAGGATGAGCTTTACAGTGTCTGAATAAGGGGCAGCTAGATCAAACCCATAAATTTCATTTTCTTCTAAGGTGAAGGGCTCCCTGGTCTTCCTTCGCGTTTCAAAGAGTGACACCATCTCACTGTACTCGGCCGTCTTGGTGGCAAGCACCGTGGTAACTTTGGTGGCTGCACTTTTCAGCATGCTTCGAAAATTCTCTTCCAGTTCATCCATGGACAACGTCAATTCCTTTAAAAACTTTGCAGAGTGGTTATAATGCAAGGAAGCCATCCTGAGGTTGAGAAAACACTCCTGCTTGGATTTCTCAACAAAGGTGAAACTCAAAGCTTCGCTGAGGGCTGCATCTTCCATCCTGACAAATACAGACTCAAAGTAGCCGATGTCACTGATGATATTCTCATAGCCGATGGAATGCCCAATGCTGACGACGTACTGGTTCTTAGCATTATCTTGTGTCAGATCCATAAGCTGCAAGCAGCCAAGAGAACCGTTGATGTCGAACGTGCTGCCCATGGAGACGTTGACTTTGGTGCCTCCTATACTCGCAGTTGCAATTTTCCTGCCGCACTTCTCCCCGTGTGGCGTCCCCACTGTGCGGAGGAGCAGCAGGTTGAGTCTGTGGATCTCCACTGCAACCTCGGTGTTTTGTTCATGAGTAGACTGGTACGTTTCTTGTTCCCTAGCGCTTCTCTCAAAGTCAGTCATCAGAGGTTGCGGACTCAAGTCGTCTTTTTCCTTGGGAAATGATTTCTGAAGGAAACCAATCAGTTCCACGATGGTCTCTGGATTTAGGATAATATCCAAATTATTCACCTGCAGTGAGATCACCTGAAGGGTGCTGTCCAGATTCATCGACGGGCACTCGGAGCTCACAAACTGGTATTCCAGTTTAATGAGGGACTCTTGCTCCTTGGTGAGAACGCCGTCCAGGGAAAGGCTGGTGGCTGACTGGTGGTTTAGGGTGGCGGCATCAGTAAAGGGGGCCACGCCAGACCCAGACCCAGGAGACTGGGCCCTGCTGTCGCGGAGGCTTCCTGTGGGGACATCAAAGCTCAGGTTCTTATGGGAGGCCATCAACAGGTCAAAGTCAGCACCGTACGTCTGCATGGTGTCCACCAGGAGCAAACCGTGCACAGTCAGAGACACTTCGGCATCGTAAGGCCTCTTCACAAAGTGGGCATTGGTACCGAATACCTTGAGCACGGAGATGTAGCGCCCATTGCTCTCCACCCCGAGCTGCATGCAGTTGACCTTAAACTCAGCCAGGAGGAGCTGCGACTCCACCAGAACCTCCCGGGTGTGCTGCTCCAGCATCACGATACTCTGGGTTAAATTCATCACTGAGTCTTGCAAACTGCCCCGCTCTTCCACGTGGGGAAAAATCTTCTCTTTAATCTGAGTGTCAGAAGTCTTCATTTCTGGGGTGGTCAAGAGCGCAAAGCAGTTCTTGAGAGCAGATATCTTATCTTCATTGATGTGGATTTTTAAATCTGGCAAGTTGCCTGAGAGCACAGCTCCAGGGTACTTGGGGTCTGAGGTATAGATCAGCCGACGCTCTAGCTGTAAGTGCACGTTGAACTTCTCGACCACGTGGGTTGGCCCCACGTCGATGTCCTGGACGTGCTTCCAATTGTCCTTCACCCGCCCGACCATGATCTGCAGGTCCATGAATGACAGCGAGTACTGTTCGTACATCTTGGTGCTCATTAAATGTGCCTGAAGCTGCTCCTCGCTGAACTCTACTCCAGAAAACGGAGGCGTTTTCTCCCCGTGGCTGCTGCTGGATTCGGGAGGTGGGGTGTTAGGAGGTGTAGCCAGGGGGGTCTTGTATTCATCATCACTAAACTGATTCTCTTCAGACGTGGACCCATTGCCGCTCTTCCTCTTGAAGTCATCTGCAGATCAAAAAGAGAAGATTCAGAGCACACGTCCGCTCTTCCTGCCTCTTTAATGCCATCAGCGAAATCACAGAACCAGTTACCACGCAAAAAAGCAGAGAATCAACAACGCCAATTAAAAAATTAAAGGAAAATTCTAAGCTGTCATGTGTTCTTCCTGGGTCTGCCTAGGTGTTCACTGCATTGCCCCACAAGAATGCTCCAAGAGAAAAGAAGTCTCGCCTGTCTTACTCGGCTGACGCCCTGGCCCAGAACACTGCTTGGCCAGGCACAGCCGCTCAATCTGCCCTGCCCTAGACCCAGTGCTCACATTCCTGAGCCACTGCGACCACCTCAAAACACACCTCTGTGCACTGTCCTGGGCGCCGTTCCAGTTTATGCTGCAGTAACCTAAGGAGGTGGCTTTGGCGGTGTGTGAGGGCTTCCTTCTGTCTACTGCCCTTCGTGTCCATCAGCACCAGGCGTCTCCGCTCATACTCTGCCCTTTTTTCTGTTGAATCTTCTCAGCGAGGTAAGGCTGAGATTATTTGACACACTTGCTCAATCTCTTTTACCCCATGAATCCTCCCTTCATTTCCTCCTAGCTCAAGTAAATTGTGAATATTTTCTTGGCACTACCAAAATAGTGCAGCGAAATAATCTTTCAGAAGTCTCTTTTGATATATGTCCCCGGTACCCCTAAATAGATTAAATTTCTGTTCTGGATTTCTATTCCTGAAAGTACTGAGAAACAATATCTAAACATGAGAAATGCAATTAAAAACATGAAAATCTATTTTATATCCATAAAAATGGCTATAATCCAAAAGACAGATACTAACAAGTATTGCTGAGGACGCTGGGAAATTAGAACCCTCAAAAATTGCAAGTGAGATAGTTAAATGGTGTTGCTTTTTGGAAAACAACCCAACGACTCCTCAAAATGTAAAACAGGCCTCCCTGGCAACCTAGGGGTTAAGGCTCAGCGCTACCACCATCATAGGCTGAGTGACAGCCTGAGTTCAATCCCCGGCCAGGGAGCGGACCCACATGGCGCAGCAGACCTCTCCTGCCTCGCCCACTCTTCCTCTCAGAAGTGGATTTCAGTAGATCCGCCTGTTCTGCTCCCCATTCTTTCTCTGGTCAATCTTCTTGCCCCTTACCCCTGCATATCTGGTCTGTACCCTCGTTCTTCTCCACAAAAACAAGTAAAATCTTCAAAAACAAAGTAGAACAAAAAGTCCCCACGTGTCTCAGCAATTCCACACCGAAGTGAGCCCCGAAGATTGCAAGTGTATGTCCACACAAAGGTCTGTGCATGAATATACACAGCTGCATTGCTCAGAGTAGCTAAAAGTAGGAAGAACCCAATGTCCCCCAACCGATGAATAGAATAAAAAAAAAAGAGGTGGAGTCATATAAAAGAATAGTATTCAATCGTAAGCAGGAATTAGTACTGCTGATGCTAAGTGCAAGAAATCAGACCCAGACGGCACACCCGCCGAGCCCCGCCCCCAGGAGATGCGCAGACTGGGCGAAGCCAGAGGCAGGTTAGTGGCGGGCAGGGGCGGGGAGGGGGTAACAGAGAGGGACTGTAATGCATTAGGATGTCTTCTTGAGTGATGAAAACAGTTCTGGAATTAGACCACACGGAGAGTCGCACCAGTGTATCAAAATGCCAAAACGAACAAACTATAAATTTCTAAAAGAATCTTAAGAAAGCTATTATTAAAAAAGTTAACAAGTATGGGCCTCCCTGGTGGCGCAGTGGGTTAAGCAATGCACTACGAAGCAGACCGCAGCCACTGCGGCACGAGTTCGATCCCTGCTGCCGGCCGGCCGGGGGGGGGGGGACCCACATGGTGCAGCAGACCTCTCCTGCTGTGCCTG
>JAGFMF010012255.1:5382471-5428756 GCA_019455555.1 Galemys pyrenaicus | reverse complement strand
ACCTCTCCTGCTGTGCCTGCTGCTCCCCTCAGCAGTGTACTTCCGTTGATCTGCCTGTTCTGCTCCCCTCTCTGTCTGTGGTGAATCCTCTCACCCCCCCACACCTCTGACCTGTACCCCAGTGCTTGTATGCATAAATAAATAAATCTTTAAAAAAAAAAAGTTAACAAGTAGACTTTGGAGTTTAAAAATATTATATAAACTTTTTTTAAGCTTGGCATAGTCAGTCAATCCGCCAAGCCACGTTTTCATTACTTCATATTCCCACCATACCTTGGGTGTTTGTCAACAGCATTCTTCCTAGATCCACAACAACTAACACGGGATTCTTGAACTTGAAATCATCAGGAAAGATCACCTGAGGGGCAGAAATATCCAGTCGCACAGTCCACCTCTTACTCTCCTCCTGCAAAAACAAAGTACGATTAAATACCATTCAGCTGCAGCTGCCGACACAGCTTTATCAGTTGGGGCGCACACCTCTCGAACACCTGTGGGGTGACTTAATGGTCTGGAGGACTAAGTTTAAAACAGAAGCAGACCCAAAAGCTTGAGGACCTGAGACACTACCACAGGCCAATGTCAGAAGTGGGGCAGGGCAGAGGCACAAGGTGTCTATGCTTTGGTTGAAGTGACCCATAGTTTAGGAAAGAGCCTCCTTTAAATTTATAGGACTTAATTCTTTTAAAGCACTGCAGAAATTACAGAGTTCAAATAAATGTAGAAATCCAAATATTTGTATTGATTCATGGACTCTGGTAACTCTGAACGTTTATACCAAAATATCTTAGTGACTATCATAAGATTTGACATTTGAAATAAAAAGCACACCAATTCGTGAATTTGTTAGCCGTTCTTCCCTGATAATTGCAATGAGTTTCAATTAAGTGCATTTAGTAAAAGCTGATAGATGTAAATGTGATCAAGAAGAAATCTTTGTCTCAGGTAACAAAAGATACTAATTACTGTTATTTGAGTTGAAACAGACAAGACAACGCCAGGATCAACTCCCCGAACTACAAGCCCGGAAACACTGACCATGTCTGCACGCCCACGCTCCCGGGCCCTGCACTTTCCCGAGAAGCCACCTCTACTGCTCCCTCTCCTGCCGCAGCTCAGCAGTGCACCTCCACACCAGCCAGCTCCCCGGACTGCTCGCTGGACTGCTCGCTCAGGGTCCTGGCTGCCTGACTCTGCCTCCCCTCAGCTGGCCACTTAGCATCACAAAGTGACCATCATACCCCAGAATCACAACTGGGGCGTCCTTCCAGCTGGCCCCCTTCTGATAATGGTGAGCGAAAAGAGGCCATTGCTGACTGAAACATTTACCAATGAGCAGATCTAGAAAATGGAACAAAGATGCGTCTGGAGAGTACTCCGTGTCGGTATCAGGGGAAACACGTCTACTCCCAAGTGTTTATTTTACCCACTAGATCCTGGTGGTAAAAGACATGAGATTCCATTTTCCACCTAGCTGAGGAGGACATACGCGCAGTTTGCTGAATCAGTACAACTGATACCAGCGGGCCTACATACAGTAGCAAAGAACTTGACAGAAAGGACCCCCGCCCCCCACCCCCGAAAAGTACTGGCAAGCGCCTACTTACAATGAAATCACCCACTAGCAAACGATCGAGAGTTTGTCGGATCTCTGCCTTGGTCTGCATCTTTAGTTTGTTATACTGTCTTCGGGCAGCTTCGGCTACTCTCAACTCAAGTTCAGACTGATAACCAAAACCTGCAAGATTGCAAATACACAAGAGAGTCAGGATTTTCAAAAGGCTGGAGGGGAGAAAAGCACCACAACGTCTAGTCTCACTAAGTGTCTCCACCAAAGCTGAAGCATCGTCGCAAACAGCTCCTCCTCCTACCCACCATGCACTGCGTGTGGGTCTCAGCCGGAGACTGAGACCAGCTGGGGACAGCCCTGGGGACAAAGGAGCACCTCAGAGGAGGGACCCAAGTCACTTGAATCTTCTGGGCCATTTTCTAAAAGATCCCAAGTGATTATTTTCAGAGTCCTTGAGAGTATGGCTTTCTATAAGAAGAGGAAACGGAATTCAGAAGGAAATGCTGTCTAAAACCTACCCGTGACAGCACGATGAAGCACTAACACCCGTGGCTACTATTTACATGGAAAGACTCAGAACCTAAAACAGCTTCACTGTTAACAGGAGGGAAAGGAGGAGCACATTTAGGAAGTACTACTGTTTGCTCAACGTCCCTGTCAACAAAAGTGCTTTTTCTGCACGACTGTCTCCCATCTATTCTGGGAAGAAAGAGAGACGTGAATAAAGCGATGGTGGTGCAGGAAGTGCAGTGGCGGGCTTTGCCTGATCTAACGCTGCACGAGCAAGTGAAACGGGCCATTGATCCAATCACGGACAAGGGAATTCTTGAACACTCCTCCTCACTTCACTGACCTAAAATATCCAAGGTAGCCAAGAAACCACTATTCCTACCACAATGAGAAGTATTCAAAAATGTGTGTTAAATGGAGGGAAGTAAAGAGAAAGTAAAGATCTTGATTATTCCTGGAAGAGTGACGTTCCGAGTCACCCGCTCTGACTTAGTGACTAAGGACCCCCCGACCCACAAACTCTGCAGGCCTCTCCACGGCAAGGTGGAAGAGACAGCAGCCCTGGTCCTGAAGCACCAGGAATGACAAGAAAGATAGCTTTAAAAAGTAACAGGGTCAAACAAACAAAAAAGTTAACCTGAGGTATGAACCTTTCCCTTGTAGAAAAAATCGGCCACTTTTTTAATCGCCTGGGGGTTATAGATGACGTTCAAGGGCCTGGTGCTGACGTCCAGCCGCCTCTCGAAGTGGCTGTGCGCCGGGTTCCTCTCATACAGCATCTCAAACACGGGGTCATCCGGGTCTGCAGCTACAGGAAGAACCAGAGGGGAAAATGGAGCAGGACAAGTTTCTTTTAATAACCCGTGGGGAATTCTAGAAAAAAGGACATTTCCTAAGTTATTTCCCAACTAGTTCACATTGATGCACGGTTTATAGAGCAGAGGACCTAGTAATGCCAGACTTGTGGATGACAACAGGAGTCCCCAAACGGGGTTGTGCTCACACCCGCCACGGAGACCGTGGGTCCCCGGGCCCTGCGAGGCCCGCTCCCGTCCCGCACAGCTGAAGGAGTACACCCGGCTGTCTCCAGGTAAAACAGGCACCGCCCGGCAAACTGCTGGGCACCCAGCGGGACACGCCCCCCCGCCGATCACGACCACGGCTTTCACCGGTGACCGTGTTCTTCGAGTTTCGTTTTAAAAACGTATCACCAGGAAATTGATCAGGGAAAATTACCAGGAAAATGATCACGTCTATCTGCTGACGGTGACTGGAGGCCAAAGGACTGTGAGACTCTGCCAACTTCTTTCTGCTATTGAACACACAGGAAGGGCACAAACGTCACCTGCCGCAGGCACCCGCTCGCTCATCTCGGCCGTGGCCGCGCCTCAGCCGCCCTCAGGTCCGAGGACTCCCAGGTTGAGCCCTAGTGAGGGCCTCCTCCTGCAGCCCGCACAGCTGCTCGCAGCCGCGCCTCTAATAAACGTCAGAACGAAACGTGCGGCTTCTCGGACTCTTACTCTACCCTCCACCCGCTCCGCAACCAAACGCCCCCCCAAAAAAATGACAAAGTGACTAAGCAGTAAGCTAACCTGACCGTATCTTTGCCAAATGGATAAAATCAAAGTCTCAATAAAGTATTTAACATGTAAAAAAATTAAGCACAGTTTAAAAAGCAAGGTGGCTCTAACTCTGAGAAGGTGAGATGCACTATGGGCGACGAAGGTCGGAGTGCACGAAGATGACTGTCAGACGGAGGCGCAGGGTAAACGCAAACATCGACCAAGAAAGGCTGAAAACAGTGATGCTTAAGGCATCTTCCTCCAAACGGGAGCAAAGTGTCCCGCGGTGGCGCCAGCAGGAGGGGCAGGAGCGGGGAGACACCGCCGTACACCTCACCAACATTCCCTCCAGCCGGCTTAGAACCTTACCAGCTCCAGCCTCATTCTGCAGCCCGTTTGCCCGAGGAGGACCGGATGTCAGAACAGAGCAAGTCAGGATCACTCACTACTTGCCTCAAACAGGCCCCAATTCACCCAACACCCCGGACGGATCAGCCATCACCGTGGTACGTACTGGGTTAGGGAAGACCAGGAGAGGAAAGATAGTTCCTTCTGTGGCCAGGTCCCGAAGGAACAGTCCACCCAACCGGACCAAGAGCAAGGAGGAATGTCTTCGAGGAAGAGATTCTGCCAGAAGTTTTACGTCTACAAAAAATGAAAGTTTGAGGGCTCATGCTATAGCATGATGGGTCAAAGTAGTAGATGTACATTTTATAGAGGACTATTCGATATCATGAGCCACGTCTCCTTGAAATTAGAAAAGAAAAAAATCTTACAAAGCCTGTCCCTGTAAGCACACACCTGTCTGTCTCACTATCTCCGTTAAACACACAGGGAGAGGACAAGGCTCCCAGCAGAACAGGGCCTCAGAGAGCACCTCATGTGCGCTCAGACTCGCCGCCGGCTGGCACTGACCCTGCGCTCACTCAGCCCTCAGGGTTACGACGTCAGACAAACTGGCTTTGTTTAGTCATTTGCCGTCAAGCTGTTGAGGGAGCTCGGGTGAGTAACCGTTCTGCAGACTTGCAGAGAAAATAACGTGTATCAGAGAAGCTTTGCTCAGATAGGAGCTGTGGCGCCACTGGCCGTGAGTTTCTTATTAACGAACCGGCCTCCTTAATCCGTAGGGTCTTTAAACACAATCACACGTGGAACGAGCTTCGGTACTGATCAGCTGACGAAGGCACGCCCAGGGGCTCACAGGCGTGCGAGCGTGTACTTCCCAGGGGCCGTGACTTCAGCATTCAATTGCCCAGCGTCCACTACAGCCTCCCAGGACGTCACTACCGGACCACGCCACCTGCGTGGACGTGACTCTAAAGGCGAAAACCGCACCAGCTGGCTGCGGGCCGCACCTGACAACTCGAGCTGCATGAAAGCACTTTCGCCGGCGGGGGGGGCCCCGGGCTCCTGGTGCAGCAGAGTCACCGTTCCTCGCTGCAGCTGCAGGTTCAGTTTGGCAAAGACGTGATCCCGCTTCGTATACGTGCTCATACACGAGGCGTCAGCAGTGGGGTCAAAAAACTCCTCAGTGCCTAAACACAAGGAGAGGAGACTTTAAGAAAATACCTGGGAAGTTTAAAAAGCACACCAGACACAGCGATCAACGTCACGATGACTTTCTAGAACTAACTTTTCCTTATTAAAAACAAACTCCTGGGTTAATTCACTAATGTAAAATGGCCCCATCTGCCTTACGAGAGCTCAAGCCGGGGAGGACATCGGGAGTCGTGAGGAAGCACAGAATAAAGCAGCACTGTACCCACGGCGGAAGGTCCCGCCCCTGCTGTGGTCGGCACGTGCCCACCCACCACAGGTACTGAGCACGCGTGGCACGTGTGGCTGACGTGGCTGGTACCAGAAGGAAGCAGATTTTTTGTTCCAGCTAATTCATATGAATTTGAGCTCCAACAGTCACTGGTGGCCATGGGTGCCATCCCGGGCGGCTCGGGTCTGAAGAGTGACTCTGCCTGGCCTTCAGGCCGCAGAGTCTTTATCTTTTGAATTTCCTCAAATGTAGTTCTTTCACGATCACCGCCACTCAGCTCTACCTGACACCGAACCAATACCCCAATTCAGTAATGAAGTCGCAAATGCCTATCTCCCTAATCATTCTCTCGACACGTCTGTCAACACAGACAAATGGTTGGACAACTTTCTAATTTTTTATTATCTGAAAATACCATGGGCTGTTCACAAAGAATGAGACAATTTTAGGAACCGAGTGTCCCCGCCCCACAGCCAGGGCAGCACGAGGTCGGCCCCGCCTTACCCAGGATCTCCTCAGGAGTCCACTGCTCACGCTGCTCTGCAGACAGGCCCGCCACGGCGCTCCCCTCCGGGGTCTGCTGCCCGTACCAGCCTCCCCAGCCAGGAAACCAGGACTGAAGGTACTGCAGCAGCCCGCTGCCTCCACCGGGCTCCGGACCCGCAGGAGAGTCTCCCGGAGAATCGAGCTGAGGCTCTCGCAGACTCTGCATCAAGCAAAATGGGCAGATGAGCCCCCAAAGACAAGACAAGCTGCACGTGCCACTGGCGACCCTTTGTCCCCACAGAAGCATAAACACATCAGAAGTGAGGTGCTCAGAGGGTGCTGGCTCTGAACACATCTTCTCACGGGATCTCTTACCTCAGCCAGTTCTTCTTGCTTGTGAAATCGCTCATGAACCAGTTCACGCAAAATCTTCAGTTCCTCAAAGCTCTGTTCCTCTTCAATCCGTCGCATTTCCTCCTGTTTAGGTGGGGGAAAAAAAGACATCATCACATCTGAGAAATGGGACACTCACCCACCACCACAGTTACTGCGAAGGAACAGCGTTTCCATCGACATTTGAGAAACAGAGGGGCCCTGGGCGCTGGGTCTCTGGCTTAAATACCTTGTCCATACTACCCAAGAAAAGAATAGTACCTGGTTATAAACAGGACCCACAAGAGCCCCAATTCAATTCAACAGGAGACTCTCACAGGCCCGGAACCCTGCGGAAGCTGTGGGCTCCAGTGTCTTCAGTCCTGCATTCCTGGCTGGGGCAGCTGGGACCGGCAGCAAACCCGAGGGGAAAGCCTGTCCTTGCTAATGTCCCGTATGAGACATAAACGGGCTGAGGCCCACAGTCTTACTGTGTAAATCTGGTCCTCAGTTTTCTCACCTGGATTGGGAGGAGTAACAGTCTACCTCTACCCACTTTGCTGACCTGAGGTAATGCTTGTGAAAGCAGAGACTCCAAGTTCTTCAGAGGCTGAGAAAGCATTCTCATCCTCCGAAAGACAAGAAACCCAAGACAACCGTCCCCTCACCTTGTCGTCTGTGGACAGCAAGCCTCCTTTCAATTTGCTGAAGTACTTGTCAGTGTAAGACACAGCATCTCGGGCGCGGTGCAACAGGAAGTCCCAGGTACAGCACTTCCGCTGCTCTCTGATCTCATGCAGGTTGGCGTTCAAAGCAAAATACCACCATTCTCGGCAGCTGAAACAGTTCACAACAAAGTGGTTGCTTCTTACAACAAAAGCAACTGGAATAATACCACTCCTGAGCGCCCCCTCTCGTCAGCTATCAGTCTATGCCTCGGCTCATGTGGAGAAAGTAAAGCGATTTTCTGACCAAGAACATCAAATAACAGATCCTAACTTAAATATCAGTGTATTACAGTCACCACCCCTCATCTGGGGGATACATTCCACGACCCCCGCAGAGGCCTGCAGCTGCCACTATTACCAAACCCTTCACAAAGTGTTTTCTTAACATGTATAATTATGATAAAGTTTAAGTTATAAATTAGGCACAGTAAGAGATTAACAACTAGTAACAAATGGAGCAATAGACTAATAAAGATTATAGGACATGACCCAGGGCTGACCATGGTTAGCTGTGGAGGCCACACACAGCAAAGCCACTGGTAACGGGAAGTACTGCACTGAAATGAGGCGAATTACCCAGGGTATCAGTACCCTCCAAGACAAAAATTCAAGTGGTGACTATCAGGTAGCATCTAAAAGATTTTAAATGGAATGCTTCAGAAGGGACTGGAAACACAAGGGATCTAAAAAGGTGTTCATGTAACAGACTGGCCACAGTTACCACTGCTCCACGAAAAGACACCTTTTTGCTATAGGAGGCACATACACTGCAAAGTATACACTACAGTCACGCGCCACCAGACCAAATGCCAATCCACTGGCTTAACAGGACTGAGAGGCACGCCGTGATTTCACATCGATCTAAGAGTAAACCTGTGACACCAAATAACACACAACAGAATGGCACTTTGAAGGCCAGAAAAACAGACTGGACTTTTATCTCCGATCACGTGTAAAAGACAGTGGAGCCTGTTTCCGATCCGTGTACTGAAAGCAAGACAGGCTACAAAATGCGCTTGGCAGGTAAGATGATCACCAGCCCTTACTTCTCAGACACGGCCACTTTGGGTTTCCATTTTCGGAACTTCACCTGCCTCTCCTTTCGTTCCAGCTCCTTGAGGAATTCCATGATTTGTCGGTACTGCAGCTTTTTATTAGAGGTTGAGGGAGACAAGGTTAGAACTGATTGGTTTCTTTTACTCAGGGAAGACAGAATCTAAGAGAAGTCGCTTTAGTAAGCATGGACTTGAAACCCAGGGCATGGAAGATGCCATTTCAGCATCAAGGCATCTCTGAACCCAGAGGATTGTTACTTTCTCTCTTTTACACTTTGCTCAGCACTTTAAAACACCAAACCCAAACTAACCTGAGGGCAACCCAGCCAACTGCCAGTGATTTGATCTCAAGGCCCCTTTCCTTCCTCCCCTCCCACGAGGCCACTGTGGGGCCCGACGGTCCCTCAACCCTGGAGCCCAGCCCCGGGAGAGGCGGTACCTGGGAGAGCTTCAAGGGAATGGTCTCCAGCTGAATGTCACATTCAATACGAGGCGAGTGTCGGGTCCTCAGAGGCTCTTTGGAGCAGTTTCTCTTCAGGAGGGCAGACGCGCACACGGGCTCCAAGATGTAGTGATGGTCGCGACTCTCCATGCTCCTGTCCATGGCCTCCTGGTGTCACAAGAATATCTGTCACCACTGCAAATGCTTTCAGGGCCAAGCCGCATGTCTGTACAGACATAATCTATATTTATATTACACCAGAACCCAAACACAGAGTATAACTGGGGACCTGAAGCTCCCAAGGACTCTGAAGTTATTCTTTTTTTCATTGGGTAAGTTACATAATTTAAAATTTTAAAGGTAAAATATAATGAAACATCACCTTTCTACTCTCACCCTCCAGCCACCCAGTTCTTCCCAGGAACAACCAGCTCCTGATGGAGTCCACCGGAGGCATTCTCTACATACTCAAGCAAACCCGTACTTTTTGTGTGTGGGTTTTAACTATGCTCACATAAACGGTTCATATGCTATCCTACCCTGGTGTTTTAGATCTAACACTGGAACTTGGAGACTATTACTCATCTCAAAGGCCTCTGCTTTTCTTTTTTGTAACTGTATACTTTTCTGATGTGATACCTGGTCTTATTTAGTTGAATCAGCAAAACAAAAACCATACATACACAGTGTGCTTGCTAGCCATGGGGTGGGGGTGGAAATGAGACCTTTTTCTCCATTTCGTCTAACACCAACTCCTTTACAAAAAGATTAAACTGAGATTTCTTTTCTCCTTCACAGAGAGTCTTATTTTATATCCAAAGATTTACATGACTTGCTAAGCACTCCTTAAAGGACTGACACCAAAAGTGAAGTTTCAGCTAAACAGAAGAATCAGATCTGGCGCTCTGTTCATTTAAAATCTGTACGCCTAGTCCACAGTGGCTAAGAGAACAGATAACTAGAAACTGTTAGCTACAAACAGACAGCTAGAGATAACTTTATAAAATAACAGAAAACTATAAAGTATTATGCGGTAGTCAGAAGCAAGTAATCATATATATCTTAGCCTTAAGTGAAGGGAAAAAGAAATCTATAACACAATAAAGCGTAAAACTATTACTATGGTCACAGCAAGTACCTCAAGCACACAGGCTTCAGTGGATACCTGTGGAGGGAGAGAGGGATGGGAGCCAGAGACAGAAAACAAACCAACATGGTAGCATCCCCACAGGCTTGACAAGCCCTGTCAGAATCATACCTGTAACTCCACCTGAGGCAAGTCCCCCAATAAAGTGCAATCGACATCCCAATAGATGCTAAACTCTGCCACATCTAATTGCTTTTTCCGCATTAACTTCTGTACCTGAGGTAAGAAAGACAGGGAAGGGAACAAGATGACTCTCCATTCATGAATCCATTCATTCAACAAACTATTTGAAGAATCGCACCTCAGGCACTTTTCAAGGTGGGAAGGAAACAAAGCTAACTTAAAACACAGTGTTGCTCGCAGAGTTCAAAATCTAGTTCACGTAGGAGCACAAACAGGCGAGCGATTTTCGTTAAGCAGAACACGGAGAAAATACCACTAGGGGACGAGTATCAGAAGCGGTCTAAGTTTCGGGCAAAGCGTAGGGACACATTTCAAAGCGTAGGGTCCATGATACAGAAGGCCCATGGCTCCTGGGGACAGCGAGTGCACCTGTCTGGCTGAACCCCAGACCCATGCTGTGGAGGGAAGCGCTGCCGTGTATGGGAACCCGCATTTGCAGTAGGGGTCAGTTAAGCCTGCAACACTGCCGGATGGACTGAGTGTGACAGTTTCCCAGAAAAATAATCCATGTCCACCCAGACATATGAGCAGGACCTTATCTGGACACAGGGTCTTTGCAGACACAATCAAGTTAAAACGAGATCATGCTGGACTGGGGCTGGTCCTACTCTAACCATGATGTCCTTGTAAGACGAATCACTGCACAAAGACAGAGGAAGCACGAAGAGTCACATCCGAGACATGTTGCAGAAAAACTGTCAAGCTGTTGTGACCAAATGCATGTGGAAGTCGAGGAGTAAGAAGTGAAAGGATGAGGACGGGCTTCTGGAGTTTCATGTCCGGCCAAAAGCAGGAGCACTCTGGAAAGGGCCAGAGAGCAGACATACACTCCCGATTGTAGCTATTTAACTGCCACTGTAACACAGCAGACGGGACAACAGAACACAGTGAGCACTGAGTGTGGCAGTGATCCGATAAACCTTTATACACAAAACAGGTGGGGGTCGGCCTTTGCCCCAGGTCACAGTTTGCCAGCCCTTACTCTGCTGCCAGGTGCATGTGCATTCAAGACCTGGCCCCACCGCCCACTTGGTCTCTCCAGCTTAGGGTCCTCAGCTGTAACAGCGGGTAACAAGGGTGGTGAAAAGGGGAATCACGCAGAGCACACAAAGAACAGGGCCTGACACATAAAAGGCTCAAAATGTGTTTGTTTGCTTCAATAGTTAGCAATATGTTACAGAATAAAGGGGGGAGGTTGGTTCAGGGAATGAAGGGGCAGACGGAACACAATGGGCCGTTTTGGTTATGACAATCTTAAAGAGCACAGAGGGTCCCACGGGCGGTGATAAAAGACCGTGACTGTGAAGATCAAAGCGAGGTAGAGGGTGGAGTCATCAACAAGCACTCCCAGCAAAAACAATGAAGCCCAGGGAGGGCACACGGCACGAGAAGGAAATCAAACATGACCCTGCACCCAGGTTTTTCCGTGTATAAAATGAACGGGACTGGCCAACTTGAATGGATGGGTGAAGTCACAAAAAGGTCAGAGGCAATAAACTGATCCCTTATTTCAGCAAACTAGATTTGCTCCATCCAGACAAGAGACAGACGTACATACACACCAGCCAAGGATGTGATGGGAAAAAATGCGCTTCGCTCACACAACAGAAACGATCAAAAGCAGAACACAGACGCCCTGGAGCCGGCTGCTTTCTCCCTGCGGTCGTGTCATACTCACAGGCTCGTTCGCAGCATTTTGCACGGAGACATTCTTAATGCAGACGCCAAACGCAAAGGGGTGGGGAGGGTTGGTGACGCCATCTTCAAAGCGCAGGTGAACGTCTTGAATTTTTAGCTGCAGGGAGAAAAACAGCAAAGTGCGCTGAGGCAGCTGCTCACACAGGCAAGGGCACTGCCTCGCCCGCCCTGAGGACCATCGTGGGCACTTTACTCTGTCCACTAAGGCTCCCACCTCACACGTCCGTATCGCTCAGAGCTGTAATCGCAGACAACAGTGCTATCTCCAGACGGGCGCTACGGTACTTTCATCAAGCCGTCTCACAAGACGCTGAAAAAAGTAAAGCCGCTGTGCCTGGGTGGCTGACCCCCCCCTCCCATGGCTTGCCCAGCTCGTTGATGTGCCACCAGCCCCGGGCAAAGGGACGCCAGAGCAGGGCACGGGCCCTTTCTATGTATCTATTCCCCGCTGCTCCCGTCACGGAAGAGATACTCTCTCTCGATGAATCAAAAAATCACAGTAGAAGTTAAAAAGACAATACACCGAATGAGAGGAAATATTTTCACGTTATATATCCATTAAGTGACCAGAATCTAGAACATATATAGAATAGAAAAACCAAATAAACCAATTTTTTAAATGGGCAAAGGATTTGGACATACTCTAAAGCCAGATGCAAAAATAGCCGATGCGCGCAGGAGAAGCCGCTCAATGGCATTGGCCCCCAAGGAGACGTGCATCAGAGCACAGTGAGATGTCACCTCACACACACCAGCGGGGCTGTCGCCAGGACACAGACCATGGCCGGAGTTGTCGAGGACGTGGGGAAACTGAAATATACCTACGTTACTGGTAAACTCAAAATAACGCTGCCTCTCTGGAAAACAGTTTGGCAGTCCTCACAGAACTGAACGTGTAATTACCAGATGACTCAAAACTCCACTCTGAGATGCACTCAAAAGGACTGAAAGCCTCACGTAAAGCCTCACACACGAACGTCAGCAGCAGCGTTATTCAGACAGCGAAGAAGCGGAAACAGCCAAGATGTCCGCCGACTGACGAAGGAGTAAACAGATGTAGCACGTCCTACAACCGCCAATCGCTGCACCGGGGCACGCCCAAGCAAACCCACCTGCCCACACGTGAAGGCTTTCAGCAGACTGAGCCCGAATCCGGGACAAGCCCGCCTAGCAGAGCTGAGAGACGCTGGCTCCAGCCAGCAAACGACAACAGGCCCCCTTCTTAGAGCACTTGCCACCAAGGGCTCACATTGTCAACCCCTTCTCTGTCCCCATGAGACGCACGTCCTGCAACCCAAGGACCTGAATGTCGCTCCTCTGAAACGTAGTAACCGGGAAGGACAGAGCCCTGTCTGTCTCTGCGGGAAGAGCCCAGCCAGCAGACACTGCCTCATCTATGTCCTTATCACACTGACAGCAACCAGCCCTTTGTAACTGTCCACCTAGGGACAACCTGTTAACACCCAAGTATTCCCTCTGAAACACCCTGTCACCTCTGCGCAAGTTGGAACGAGCTCTGCTCTTTGCCCTACCGTCAGCAGCAACTACTGAGTAAAATCTGTTTCACCGCTTTAACGGCACGCACTATCTGGCTTTTTAATCCCTGACAATCCAATAAGGAAATGTATTATTCAGTCATAAAATGGAATGAAGTGCTGATACAGACTACTACCTGGATGAACAAGAAAGCATTTACCAAGGGAAAGAAGCCTGATGCAAAAGGCCACCTAGATATTCACTAACGAGGGAAATGCAAATCAAAACCACAGTGAGCACGCTGGTTAGAACGGCTATGGTGAGGAAAGAGAAAAAACAAGTGTTGGTGGGGATGTAGAAAAAGGAACCCCTCTGGTAGAGGAAGCCCTGATGGAAAACAATATGGAGGGTCCTCAAAATTTTCAAACTAGAACTACCATATGATCTAGCAATTCTACTCCTGTGAATTCATCTAAAAAAGATGAAAAGGTAAGTCAAAAAGATAAATGTACCCCTTTGGTCACTGTAGCAATATTTACTAGAGTCAAGATGCAGAAGCAATCTTAGTGTCTACTGATAGATGAATGGATAAAGAAGATGTGATATACTTACAGAGAGAGAGAGAGAGAAATATTACTCAGTCACAAAAAAGATGGAATCTTGTCATTTGCAACAATGTGGATGGACCTTGAAGGTAATATATTAAGTGAAATAAGTCAGAGTAAGAAAGTACCATGATTTCCCTTTTATATAGAATCTGAAAAAAAAAAATTACACTCATAGAGACTAGATTAGTGGTTAGAGAGCAAGGGCCTTCAAAGTGGACATTACGGTGAAAAGGATCAAAAATGTAATTCTCCAGCTATAAAATAAAGCATCATGAGAATAGAATGCATAACACGGAGTCTAGAGGCAATAATAACGTGTCGCCATTTGAAAACCGTTAAGAATAGACGAGAAGCACACTCACTGTGGTGGTCGTTTCAAGTGTCTAGCCACTATGTGACATACTTGAAGCTAACACAAAGTTGTATGTGTATAATTTCATTTAAATGAAGTTTCCAAAAGGCAAAGCTATAAAGAAAGACTAGTGTTTGCAGGAGACCTAGGGAGAGGGAAATTTAGAGCAACTATGAATTGGGGGTAGGTTTCCTTTGGGGTTCATGAAAGTGTTTTGGAATTAGTGACAATCGGTGCACAATTTTGTAAACACGCTCAAAAAGTCACTAGGTTATATACTTTAAAGAGTTAACTTTATGATCTAAGAACTAGATCTCAAACTATTATTAAAGCTAAATAAAGTAATAATGGTCTTTTTTTTAATCAGTGATGGCTACAAAAAACTACCTGGAACAGAACTCAAAGCAGCCACCTCCACTGTACCAAAGTCCCTGCCAACGTTATCAGAGTGACGAAACAGATACGCTCAAACCGCTGACAGGGAAGGGCCGCGCCTTGAGCACGCTGGCTCGCATCACACTGGCGCGGCGACAGGGACAGTATGACCTCGGAGGTAATCGGCAGGGACTAGCTCTTGCTCATGAAAACTAGTAAGAACCTGATCTGGTTTTTGAGAACAAAACAAAATGGAAATTACAGCAGAAAACGCAGCCAACAGCCCTCGCACCATAACCGTCCAACCGCCACCACACGCTCCTCCAGCAGGAGGTGAGAGGCCTGCGTTCAGCGTGTCATCAACTGCAAGACACGTGTCCAACCTGTCTCATTTTACCGAAAAAGCAGCAGACTGGTGGGGTTAAGTGATTTGCTCTCAAGAAAAACACTCATGAAGGTCTAGGTGATTCACTTCCTAAGAGAGAAACCCTTTAGTGAGTGGGATTCCGACAAGCAAAAACAAAGTGTGGGAAATGAAATGGAAGCAACAGGAGAACTACTCAACGAGCTGAAGCAAGCGAAGCCCGTGTCTGCCCCAAGCGTGGGACTTGCTTTTCAGGTTTTCTCCTGGCAAAGCTTCCGAATGGGCACGGCTGAGCAGTCAGCCCTGCGCATGCCGCATCAGCTAACCCGAGACACCAGCAGCTCAGACATGAGACGCGAGGAAGCCAGCAGAGCCCCGGCAAGTCTGTGCTTCGAGACAGTCAACGGGACTTACTTCGATGTTCTCCACAATTCTCGTAACCACTGAGGCAGTCACTGAATACCAGTAGGACTCCCCTTTCTGCTGGCGTTCACTCTAGAAAGGAAGGAGGCAGTGTTAGCAGATGTTAGCTGCGCATTTCACGAGTCTCGCCACAACTGCGCTGACGACAAGGGATTTCTGCCTTGCCTTCCATTTTTCCTCCAGGGCTTGAAGCAGAGCTTTCTTGCGTTCTCTTTCCCACAGCTTCTCCTTTTCATCATTGAAATTCTGTATTTTTTCAGGAGCTCCAATTAAGTGAAGGCTGGAGATGGAGATCACCCAAGGGTCCACATGGGGGCGATAAAAGGGAATCTGCAGCGTTACCTTCCCAATTAGGCCTGCGAGGAGATAACAAGTCTTGTTAAATGCCCACTCTCTGGTCTTCCTGTTTTTCTGTAGTCTCCCGGTTTTCTTTAAGGAGCATGATTACTTTTACCATTTATTTTGCAGTCTAAGAAAAAAAGGCGGCAGGTTCTCAGACATGGAAAATAAAGATTAGTGGGCTGAGATCTGTGAGAACAAAACATAATAAATGAGAAGCTGGAGCAAGTTCAGCGTGACTTTATCAAATCAAATGCAACATCTCTCCTCTGGAAACCACCTCCTCCCTAGCTGGGCTACACCCAAAACTTCTTAGGTGTAGTCTTTCTTCTCAAGGCACTGGCACAAGGCATAGGGCACAAAACACATTTCTGGTTCATTATTAATAAACTGGCTGGCTGACAGTTATTTGTTGGGAGTTACCAGACTTAGAATATGTCCAATTCTGAACACATCAACTGAAACACCAGTAACATTTCAGTGTCGCTCTATCGATGAAGAACTCAGATGCTTCATGAGAACCCGCGCTGATGGGAAAGCTAAATAGTCCAGTCCAGCTGTGATACTTATTTCCCAAGCGCCACTATGTCTAGCCAACCTCCTTCAGTCAGTAAGACATAAGTCACCAGTCCAATGCATAAGCACCTGAGCTCTCCTCATAGGTGTCTCAAAGACTGACAAGGCCAAGCAACGTTCCACCACTGAAAGCAGCACTGTCGTGGAGAGTGTGATCATTACCCCCAAAAGGGGCACCTCAGGGGGGCTGAGCTGTTCTATTTAAGATAATGATGTCATTAACGGTGTATTTTTAATGGCAATACCAAGTGATGGACTGTGTGATCCAATAATAAACTGAGAAATTTTACAACAAATAATTAAAAAAATTTAATTTGGATTTGATCCAGAAACATGAATACAAGTTTGTTTTGTTTAATAAGGTTTACTTATAACTAAAGCCATGTGCCAATTTTCCTAACACAGAATTTCACTGAGTGCACAATTGCAACTCTAACCTAATAGTGAGTTAATAACAGCAAAATATAACTTGTTACACTTCTTTTAGCTTTTGTAGAACAAGCATTAAAAGGATCACTTTGTAAAAATATTTTAAAATTTTCTGTTTTCCCCTAAAGCCTCCCTTAATCCTTTGCTATTGAGTCATCCTCCTTTGGCAGTACCTACAGTATGTCATTCTTCCCGAGAGTTTCTTCAAATTCTCATTTGTCAATACCTTTGCATGTGATTCTGGCAGTTCACCCAATACTTGAACTGATTGCAAGAAAGCCCAAATTTTTTGCAAGATTTCTATTCTATTTCATCCAGCAATTGATTTCCATTGTGTTTGCCTTTTATGGTAATATAAGTACCCTAAATAGGGAAAGACTGACTCACATCAACAGGCTACTGTTGAAAAAGCGGTGTCCAAATAGGGACTAACTGTGTAAGTGTACCTGAAACAGTTTTACTCCCTACAGCTCCTGCTTCCTTACCAACCTAGTAACTTCAGAACTCCTGCAGGCACTGCAGGCTTCGCTGAGTCACTGCAACGTGCTGCTGCACGTAGTCCTCTCGGCACCCCATGACCTGAGTACTATTCGTCTCCCATCTTAACCAAGGGGAGGCACAAAATGGTGAAGACACCTCTCTGGGGTCACACGACCCGGATGGATGGCAGATATGGAATATAAACCCAAGCATCCCATCCCAGAGCCTACGTCTCAGGAACAAACTGCCTCCCGGTAGTATCTACGGTGAATTCTCGGAAAATCCAAACCCGCTGTATGTAGAACAGACATTCTTACGCTCCAGTAAACTTCAGAATTAAGGGGGGGGGGGGTAGGGGGGCTTCTTTAAATATGGGTTCAATGGCACTCCCTTGGAGATTCTAATCTGTAGGTCTGGGCCACCTCCCCTCCTCTCCCAGACNGGGGGGGCTTCTTTAAATATGGGTTCAATGGCACTCCCTTGGAGATTCTAATCTGTAGGTCTGGGCCACCTCCCCTCCTCTCCCAGACCACCCTTAACACCGGCTGCCTAGAAAGCACGCTTTATGAGCACACTCGGTGCTTCCATGGCTGCCTCTTCTGGCCGCACCGACCAGGGTTCCCCGTTCTCATATCCCAAGCAATTTACGGCTCAAAACTGTCTCTTCCATTAGTTGCACATACCAGCTTTGACTTCAAATGGTAATTCCAGTTCTTTCAAGGCATCTTTCTTTAAAGGCAAATTTTCTAACTCAACAGCACCTAGAAATAAAAACAACATGGTGAGATGTCCATCCAACAAACGTAGTAGGAGCCAACTGTGAGCAGGTCAGTAAAGGCTAAGAGAAGTCCTGCGTCTAGAACCAGATACTAAAACGTCTCGGGCAGCACCAGGCCCTTCACCTAACTGACTCCCGACCACTCCGCTCCGACTCGCAGACAGCAGCTGATGCTGCCCAGCACACGAAGGGTTAGGCGGGACCCAACCCTTACTGTTGTGAGCGGGCAGCAATACTGCTTTCTGGTCTCTGCATATTTAGGCCACACTCTTTTTGTCTTTTTTTTAAACAAGTTTTTTAGAATATATAGGGGCCTCCCTGGTGGTCACAGCACTATGAAGCTATCAGCAGCCACCGTGGCCGAGTTGGATCGCTGGCCAGGGAGGGGGCCCCCAGGGTGCAGCAGACCTCTCTTGTCTCCCCACTGCGCCCCTCAGCAGTGTGTTTCAGTCGATCTGCCTGTTCTGCTCCTCGCTGTCTCTGGTGAATCTACTCTCACACACACACAAGCCCCTCCTACACACACACACACACATACCCTCTGGCCTATACCCCAGCTCTTGGATGTATAAATAAAATAAATCTTTTTAAAAAAGTAAAAATATATAGGCCATGCTCAGCTGGCAGGAGGGATTTGGCCAGCTGCCAGTGTGCAGACCCCTTTTAGGCTAATACTCACCCAAAAACCATCACGCCCAAATCACATGGGCTAACTCACAGACTCCTGAGTCCCCTGTGTCTATCTCTGGGATAGAAAAAGAGAAATGTGTGTTTTGAACAGGGCCCTCCATGCACCCACCCCTCAGATATTTTGTATGTCTGGCCACCCAGGAGCGCTGAAGAAACGCCCCCCACCCCCCACCACCGAGGTGTAAGAACCAGGCAGAGAGCTAAGGAACGAGCAGGACCACGCTGAAGGCCCAGCACTTGCAAGAACACAAGCCCAAAGCACAAGACGTCTCTGAGGCGGCTCTGCAAGAACAGTCACGGGTGCGCAGGGCCCGCTCATCTCCAGCCGCGGCAGGCACTCACTTGGCACACCTGCGCCACGGCCTCGGCTGTTCTAGGCGCTGGGTGCTCAGAGAAGACGGGCCCCATCCTCAAAGAGCCGGGGAGAGAGCCAGCACCTTACAGACTCGCGTTATACTAGGTGACTTCTGAGCCGCTTAGGTCTGTCTGCAACCCCTATTTTCAACGAGCACAGACCACCGCCACCCAGCACCTGGTAGGAGAGCCCAGAAGACAGGCAAGCCAGACTTTTGCTCCGAAGACAAACGAGTACAAGAAACGGCTGTTTTTCCGCTTAAATGACTGCCCAAGACTTGGGGCTATTGACTTTTAAAGAAGTATTCTAGCAATTCAGCAGATTCTGAACAAATGCAGTCAAGTTATTTTTCAGACTTCTGTAGGAAAACTGTCCCTGTGGGACCCCACATACCTTAAGACTAATCAAAGGAGAAGCAAGGAGCCCCAGAAAGTCCAGAAACAACCCTATTTCCACAGTTGGGAAGAAAATGATGATGGTCACAAAGGTAAAAAGCACAAAGCATCCTTATCTGCTGGAATTGACTTAGAGGGGGAAAGTACATCATTTCTTCTGCTTCTGAAGCGCGTCATCTGTGATTTGAACCATCTGGCCCATCTTTCAATACCCAAATCTGTCACAAAGGCAGACGGTCCCAGGCCTCACTGGCTGTGGTGCAGCCTGAGTAAGTGTGGATAGGTAACCCACGCCATGAAGATGTAAGAAGCTTTAGTGTAGAGTGAAGGAGGTCTAGAAAGGAGAGGGGGAAAAGGAAATGAGAAGGAAGGACAGCCGGCCACCAGCCTCAAACCAGGGCATCGGCCACCAAACAGTGGCCGGTGGCTCAAGGTGGCTTCAGGCTTCCTAGCTTCTCTGCCCTCCCTCCCACCTAAACAGGCCCACATCTGGCCCTCCTGGGAAAGGCAGGGCCAGGCCAGAAAGCACCCACCAGAGCGGTGAGGACTTGGACATGGTAACGGCGTTCACTTGTGCCAGGCAGGTCGTGTGAGGCTTATTCGGGGATGTGCCTCCAAAAACTGCTCATCGCAGATTAGCAAGAAATCTAGTCACTAGAAGTGGGGTGAATTTAGAGCTTGATCATTTTGCAGTAATGGCTAACAACTACTGAGTTCTCTGTCTCAGCTCCAGTATATTTACAAGGTCAACCTGTATAAATATAAAAAGAGGAATGGGGGGCGGGGGGAGGGTCCTAAGGAATCTGTGATTGACGTTACAAGTATATAGACACACCCACAGCCCAAAGTCCCGTCTCCTTGACGGTCCTCCTCCTCGATGGGACACTGGCAATTGCTACCTTCTTCTCCCCAGACTATGCCAGACAGGCCCTGCCAGCTTTCAGCCTCAGGCTCTGCTCACACACGCCCTCCTGTCTGGAATGTGGTGACCCACCCACACCACCTGTTGAAATCTTGCTAAGGCCCCTCCAAGCTACCTCCATAATAGCCTTCAAGCCCTACACAGGATGAACAGCGCTCCTGTGGCACCACTGCGTTATGCCCATACCAGCACACCGCGGCCGGTGTCACTGCAGGAGCTGACGCTTCGCGTGAGCAGTCTGCACCGCGCGGGGCAGGCACCACACGGGTGAGGTGGAGTGACGACACTGGCGACATCAACGATAATGACTGCAGCAGCGACCCCCGAGGAGACCTCACTGTGCACCAAGCACTTCATATGCGTCATTTCACCAGTCCTCACGGTTCTCAAGGAGTACTATTATTTCTCCATTTTTAAGATGAGTAAAATAAGACTTAGAGGAGAAGCAAATTGCTTAAAACTCTCAGAGCTGTTAAGTGGGAGCGAGTTCAAGCCACACCCGTCCCACCTCAGATGGTGAAACCAGGGTGAGACCCTCCCTCCTGAGCTCTTGGCACATCTCCCGCCTCCCCTCTTCATTCCCCCATTACAGAGCCTTCCCGAAGCAGCTGCTCGTGAGTGCTGAATGACAGAGCAAGTGAAACCTTACACGGCGCTGTCTCCGCCCTTAACTACGCACGTGCCGCTGTGCGTTCTGTTACTTCTAGCACCAGTGCCCGATCAACCCTCGAAGTCCAACCCACAGCCGATCACCTGTGGACGATGACAACTGACACCGACCGAGAGCGCAAGATACGAGCGAAGAAGAGCTCTAAGCTCTTTGGCCTACATTAAACTGTTCGGTCCTCAGACCTGAAGTGAGAGCATCATCGCCAATCTAAGAGAGCCTGAAGCATGAAGAATGGGGGTAATCTGCCCAAGCTACAGGTAAATGAAAGAACTGGAAGTTCAATCCAACCTGGCTCTCTCGAGACTTGATTTCGATCTCCGCTGCAGGTGCCAAAGCAACGAAACAGCAAATGGCAGACGGGTGGGAGCAACAACTTAGCACGTCTAGTTCCTGCCACTGCAAACTCTACTTAAGTGGGTCTTCAAACCAACAAAAGGTACTTCTTTACAAAGCCGTCCCCTTAGGGCCCTGCAAAGCTCCAAGCGCTCCCGCCCAAGCACCAGGGGTCAAACGGTGGGGTGCACACAACGATCGAGAGAGAAAGCTTCTTTCTTCCCTCAAAGTCCACAGGTTTGTTGAAAGACATAGAGAATACTTTGCAAAAAGGAAATAAACATAGAAAAGCAGTTTAAAGCACCAGAGAGCTACACACAGCTGTCCCAAGACTGAGGAAGTACTGTCCACACTCGCTGAGATTAGAAATCTCTCATTAGTGTGGACCCCATGATACAGAAGAAGGCGCACGCATCTCCACCGTCATGTCTTCGGCGAACGTCCTCTCTGCTGCCGCACCCGAGAGGGCCGGCTCCGCACCAGCAGGGCCGAGCGCCGCGCGCTCCAGGCCATTACCGCCTGTGCCACTGACCGCACAGCGTGAGAACGTCCGTGAGTGCCCAAGAGGTGAACTTGACACTACTGTACTTTGAACGCATCCTCTGCCCGGACAGCTGGTCACTTTTGCTTTCCCTTCAGCAGCGCCTGCCTGAGCAGGAGGAAAGCGAGGGAAGGGAACGGGAGGAGGACGCAGCCACGACAGCTCCCTCAGCCTAACGCGGCACAATCGTTTCACTGGTTGAAACAGTCAGAACAACCAGCCACGCTCCTGGGGACTGGTGAAGCACTGGTGCCGCAGCACCAGACTGTCCAAGTGTCTGTGTCCACCAAGTGTCTGGCTCCACCAATCTGTCCTGGTCCACTCACCAAACCCCGCCCCAGGAAGCCGTGGTCTCTTCTCCATCTTCTATGACTGCGTGACTGAGGCAGACCTTATCTCCTGTCTCTGTATCTGTTAACGGTCCAATTTTGAACCGAGCAAAGAACTTAAAGCAAAGAGAAAGTAAACAAAGCACTCTTGCAAGTGCCACACGAAGCCACTGGACCGCCCTTCCAAGGCCTGGGACGGCTAAAGCGTCTCAAGCGTCAGCCCTTAGCCCGAGCAAGCCAAGGCCGCAGACATCCCTGAAGACCTGACAGTGCCGCACTGGAACCACCACCCCGCCCCACCCCACCCCGCCGGTGTCCATTGCTGAAGGAGCTATAATAGCAGCCTGGAGAGGTACCGAACCCTCTTTCTAGAGCTGGAGACTCAGAATTCCAAGGATTTGCTCACAGAGCCGACAAGTAACACAGCAGGATTTGAAGCCAAAGCCAAGGTCACTGTCACCACACCACGCCTTCCTCTGTAAAGCTTCACAAAGCCAAGAAATCAGCTGAGATTGGGGCCTTTCTGGTGGCGCAGGGGGTTAAGCACAACACTGTGAAGCATCCGCAGTCACTGCAGCCCGAGTTCAATCCCTGGCCAGGGAGGGGACCCACATGGCGCAGCAGACCTCTCCTGCCTCGCCTGCTGCTCCCCTCAGCAGTGTGTTTTAGTCAGTCTGCCTGTTCTGTTCCTCACTCTGTCTCTTGTGAATGCCCTCACCCCCACACCTCTGGCTTGTACCCCAGTTCTTGTACGTATAAATAAATCTTTAAAAAGAAAGAAAGAAAGAAATTAGCTGAGATAAGGCACTGTCACTAGTAATACAACCTGGTTTTGTTTTTATTTAATATTTACTAGTCCCCTAAAATCTGCAACACACCTACACATTTAAGTTACCCTGGAATAGCAATCATTTTGTCATACAGGAGGAGAACATAGCTCCTTTTACACACACATGTAATGCAAAGCCATACAGGCTTTCACTGTGCTCCATACAATGTAAGAATTTTAAAAACAGGTCCTCCCTGGTGGCACAAGGGGTTAAGCCTCAACACTATAAAGCTATCATCATCCATTGCAGCACGAGTTCAATCCCCAGCCAGGGAGCTGACCCAGATGGCACAGCAGACCTCTCCTGTCTCGCCTGCTGCTCCCCTTAGCTGTGTATTTCAGTAGGTCTGCTCCCCAGTCTTGTCTGGTGAATCCTCTCACCCTCCCTGTACCTCTGGCCCACACCCCAGCTCTTGTATGCATATGTAAATAAAACAAATCTTTAAAAAAAATTTTAAAGAACAAAAGCACGACTCAAGACATACTGTACCAAAGAAATACCTGCACTCACCTTTCAGAAGTGCAACAGAGAGCTGGTCGGTGTTGAGGTTATTGACGTATTTCCCCAGATAGGTATTGAGAACCCAGGCTACGAGGCCTTCCAACATGACTACAGCCTCAAGACAGGTGTTTAAAACTCATGGATCATTCATGACATGTCTCTCTCATGGTCACAGAAGAATCTATAAAAGAAACAGTCAAACCAGATAATTTTCTAAGCTCATTTCCAACTCTACCCTCACTGAAGGTGACAAATACAAAGCACAGGTTTAAGAAAGATGGGGTGGGAAGCCCTGCAAGGTGGCCCATTCATAAAAGAGGGCCAGACCAATTCTTCTACACTCAGATGCAGCTATAAGAACAGTCACAATTTAGCCAAAATTCCCTACAACTCCAAGCTGTGTTTCTTCTCAATGTAAATGATGATTAAAGTGCTGGACTAGACTGTGCTGATAGTGTCTCACGCAGGCAATCTGGCAATGTCTAGAGACATTTTTATACCCAGGGACAGCAGAGCAGGGCCTGCTACTGCTATCTAGGGAGTAAGCTCACGAAAGCTGCCAACCGTACAGTGCACAAGCCAGTCCCCACACAAAGAATTAGCTAAGCCAGTATGTCAACAAGGTTGAGAAACCCTGTCTTAAAAATAAAGGCCAAAATGCCCTAAAGATGGTATGAATGAACTTCTGTTCTGCAATGTTCTGCCCTAACTCCATTTTGCAAATTTGTTCATCAGGGTCATTCATAAAATAACAGAAGTGCGAGGGAGAAGGCAGAGCCTTATTATCATTGTTCTTAACTGTCCTGGAACTGAATTTCTGGCACCTGGGCACCAACGATGCTGATACAATGAACCTTCTTAGTAACTGCAAGCAGCAGTTTGGAACCAAATCCTCTGGTTCCCACTCCAGTATGTATCTTCAGTACTGAATCACAACTGCCTATGACAATAACTGCTATTCAGTAGTATTACTAAAAACACACGGCTCACTTCCAGTATTTCAAAAAGGCACATGAGGGGACAGGAGACACCAAAGTTTAAATGGCTCAGGGGGTGGAGCCCAGTCAGAAGTGTGTGCTCCAAATCTTCTCTGAGCCAAGCACCCTGTGGGACACTCCAGATTCTCTAAGGCCTCCCACTTGGAGCCAGGCCTTCCAGGAGCCTTTCCAAAAATTCTGCCCCGCCTCCAGTGATTGTCTTCGTGCTACAAGACTGACTTATCCCAAGGAAAAACTAGGCTATAAGAGTTAATTAACTCAACCTTCAGGCCAGGTAACTTTTATTTGTCAGCAGAATCTAGCACTTACAGATAAGAGTAACTTTTGTCAACCATGACAGTAAAATAAATAGTATTTGGTGAGAGTGCAATTTCTTTCCAAAGCTCTTTTAAAAGCTACATTTTGTGTAAAACCAGGAATCTGCTACACATTATTGGGTCCATTTATTTAAAGAGGTTATGGCAACAACATTTTTAAAGAAATGTTTAGCAGTCTGAGGAAAGGGAACATGTCTTTATTATAACTTGAAGTACATCTGTAAAAACAAAACGTGAACTGACTAATGGAGTCTTACAATGCAAGGCTCCAGCACGCTGAGGCAAAGCGCCAACGCCAAGCACTTTAATTCTGAAGCTACTGCCATCGATTTCAGCTGGAAAGGCCAGCAAGCTCTCTAAAGTGCCAGCGACAAAGGCTCTCCCAGCAAAGGGACACCATTGTCAGGGTGTACACAAGATCAGGCCCTACCTACTCCACTTGCCTGAAGCTGAAGCGAGGCAAAGCACAGATTAAAAGAAGGTGGGGTGAGAAGCCCTGGTCAGTAAGTTGAGGTCCAATCTGGAAAGCATCCATTAACTCTGTTAAGCATCTTCTATACCAGGCTGGAGGCCACTTCAAGGATTCCCTTAAGAAATCTGGTGTCAGGACCGGCAGCCAGACTGGCCAGATTCCCAAAGGGTTTACACTCTAGTCCATCTCAGGGCTTCTAGGCAGCTGCCTGGGACTAACCCCCACCTGACCTCCCCCAATCGGTGGGGCAGGTGACACTGAGGATCAGTGCTCAGACCACAGGCTGACAGACAGCCCCGCATGACCTTGAGCCAGGCCCCTCCCTCCCTCCAGGGGTGGCCAGGGCAGGGAGAGGAAGGACTGGCAACTGGACCCGGGCACTGCTCCCGGGGCGAGGTGGCGGCCAAGGGGGTAATGAGCGCTGCAGCCCCAGGGAGCTTGGAGACTGGGGGACAGAGAGGGGCAGGTGACAGGTCCCAAGTCCCACAGGAATTGGGGTGCCCAGAAGGCGAGGCTCCTGACCCTCTGTTCTCAGAACCTTAAGCACTGCTCCAGGCGGGCAGGGACCCACCTGTCAGATTAAACCTGGAGGGACCCAGACCGAGGGTCCTTACCCGGAAGGGAGGCTCAACCAGGACGTGACCCAAGGGTGCGAGGGGGTTAAACAGGTTGAGGCCTGACGTCCCCAGGAGACTTCTAGGAGGCTGGGAAAGTGGGTGGTTAAGATACTCTGAAGAACGGGCAGACACCCCATTCTGGAGCGTGAGATAGGGGGACTCGCACAGTGGGGGCTCGCACATTATGGGCCCCCAAAGAGACCGAGGCTCAGGCAGAGCGAAGCGGGCTGACAACACCCTAGCCCCGGGGCGTCCACTGTTGGGACCCTGGAAAACGCGCCGGGTCGGGCAGGGGCTCAAGACACCCCAGGACCGGGACGCCGGGGTCCAAAAGGCACAGGCAGCCCAGAGCCTGTGCCTGGGGCGCCCGCCGGGGCTCTGAGGCACGGGTCCCACTGAGGGCGGCGGTCTCGGCGCCGTGGAGGGCTCGGAAGCTCAGCGGTTCCCCGCAGGTGCCCACACGACCAAGGGCCGGACACCGGGGTCCCCAGCGCCGCGCTCCCCGCGGGGGCACCCGGGTCGCGGTTCCGAAGCGAAGCCGGAGCCGCCGAACGCGGCCCACGCCCGACTCGCCTTCCCGGGCCTGCTCGCCGCCCGCCGCGGCGCCGCCTCGACCAGTACCTGTCGGTGTCCCGGGCCGCCCGCCCTGCCCGGCACTGCGCGGCGCTTCCTCCCCGCCGCTCCTCAATGGCGCTGGCCAGTGGTGCTCCGGCCCGACCCGACCAATCGAGCGGACGACGCGCCGCCGCCTGGCCAGCCGAGCGCCGAGTCATCGAGGGCGGCGCCCCCTGGCGCCGGCGGCTGCTCGCGTCACGCTGAGGACTCGGAAACGAGGGGGCGGAGAACAGCCCCGCCCGCCCTATCTCACCAGGGGAAACTGAGGCCCAGGGGAGGGCAGGACCGCAAGTGGCATGGGTCAGACCACCTTGGAAAGCAGGATTCGTCCTCCTGCGACGCTCTGCCTTCCATCCAAGGGAAAGGAGCCTCTCTTTCATTTCCACCCGGTGCACGTCGGTTCCCTCGTCTCAGCCACAGAACTAAAACGTAATTCAGACCTTACAACTTTCCTGCTTAACACAACTTGTCCGTTATATTGAGATGAAAACCCACCTCCTTACAGAGACCACACCAAGATCCTACTGGTCTATTTCTGTCACTTTCCCCGGCCCGTTCTGCCCGGCATCCCGTGGCCCCTGCATCAGGACCCCTGCATCTCTGCAGAGGATGCTCTTCCCTAGACCACTACTGTCCAAGAGAAATATAATGCAAGCCACACGTAGAAGACGCACAGTACTTTTAAATTACTAATTAGCACATTTTTAAATAAAAATTAACAACACGTTTTATTTAATCCAATAGGTCCAAAGTCTTATCTGTAGCCAACAACAAAAAAGTATTAATGAGATATGGGGGCGGGGGGCGGTTAATAGTATTTCATCTCACTAAGAATTAGTTCATTTCAAGAGTTCAAGTGCTCAGTGGCCCTGTGTGGCTAGTGGCTACAGAGCAGTTCTGGATAATCCTTAAGCTGACTCCTAAAATTCACTTCATCCATTACCCTGTTTTGTTTTCTTTTTAGAATCAAATGTTGAGATCATCTTATTTATTTGCTAATACATAGGTTCTCTTTCCTCACTGTAAGAGTGGAGATTTTGTCTTTGACCTCAAATGTTTCTTCAACACCTAGACATTGCCCAACACAGAAAGGACTCAAAGGTGCTGTGACTGAAGGAATAAACAAGTGGACAGATGTGACTTCATTCTTACCTTAGCACCAGCTAAGGGTAAGAAGGACACCTTGGACTCATAAAGTCAGAAGATGCAGGACACACGATGGCAAAGCTGCTCTGGTGTATTAACCTTGATAATTACCAGCCCTCGTAATGCTACACTAATGAGGGAGAAGCCCGTTGACTCACTCCTGAGTGAGTCCCTGGAAGTGGGCTCAACCTCTCAGAATCTGGACACAAGCTTCCCTCAGGGGCTGAGGTTTAGGTGTGAAAACCCAGACGCCACAGCTGGGGGGCAGGAGAAAAGCAGAGCCGAAGGATCTCCAAGTCTGGAGAAGCCTGGCTGTACCTGGGAAGATGATTAAACAGGCAAGTGCCCGGTCACCATGTGACCAAGCAGCATTCCTGAAGGTCTCTGTGCCCTCGATTTCTTAGCAGTCTAAACGTGCACCCACCATACAGCTGTCCTTTCCTGAGACGTTCACCCAAGAACAATGGAAGCCCACTTGCACAGACTTTACATGAACATTCATAGCAGCTTTATTCATAGCCCAAACCAGGGAATGGTTGCATGCCCATCAATCCACACATGGGATGCTCCTCAGCAATGAAAAGGAGCTCCTGGCACCATTTTGGATGAGCCTCCAAAGGATTAGCTTAATAAATAAAGACCACATACTAGAACGATCCCATTTCTATGACATTCCAGAAAAAGACAAACTAAAAGACACCTGATGGGTGGGCTCCAGGGAGGGGGTTGACTCAGAGCATGAGGGAACTTTTCAGGGTGAAGGCACTATTATTCTCCATCTCGACTGCTATGGTGATCACTGGGCTGAATACAGTTAACAAAATACATCAAAGTGGCACTTAAAATTGGCAAATTGTGTTTTATGAAAATTATTCCTCATGTAAGCTAATATTTTCTTTTCTGTTCCAATCCTACCTCAGATTTATTTTTATAAATAGTGTGGGACACCAACCCGTGCAAACACTATCTTCATCCTCATATCAGCAGCCAGCGGCCACTGCTCTCCAGAATCATCCAGACCAGTGAGGGGATGAGAGGGCAGGCAGGAAGCCAAAGCTGCTGCAGAAATGTTTCTTCTGGCCCACACGATATTTTGAAATAATTAGAATGAGTTACCGTGTTTTAAATACTGGCGATTACAAACCTCAGTTGGGAGCTTCTTTGGCAAAAGTGGAAGATTTGGTGACTGGGGATCCCTGTACTTCCTATGCCCACAGTCATTCACTACTTATTAAGCACTCACTGTGTGCCTGCCCTGCTCTAAGCCATGGGGGCTACATCACTGACAAAGTTAACCCTATTGGAGTTTTTATTCTAGCTGGAGGAGCAGACAGCAAGCAGTAAATATAACGGCTACATAGATTATGCAGCATTTGAGATGATAAGTGCTGTGAGCACCCCAATGGGGAGGTAGGGAGCCGAGGGCCAGGGGATTTGCAGTTTTAATTATGAATTAATTTAATCAGCTCTTGAAGGCATTTAATATGCCCAACAGACAAATAACACAAGCCACATGCTTCATTCTCAATGTTTTAGTAGCTGCGTGAAAAAAGGGGTGAAATGACACGAATATTTTTAACCTACTATCTCCAAAATATTCTCATTCCAGCATGTAATAAGTACAGAAATTATTAATGAGATATATTGTGTTTTGCCTTAAGCCTTCAAAGTGAGGTGACTTATACTAGATGCACTTCACAGGTCCAGCTTGGGCCAGCCACGCTGCCGGTGCCCAGTAGCCACGAGGTCTGTTGGCCACAGTGTCTGACAGCCCATGTCCAGGATGGCACCAGTCACTCATCGGAAGAGGACAAAGAACCGCCCGCAGCTCAGGGGCCAGCCCCCTGGCCGTACAAATGGATGCGCTGGGGCCTCCCTGGTAACACAAGAGGTTGGGTTGCAGCACTATGAAGCTAGCCACAGCCACTGCAGCACAAGTTTGATCCCTGCCGCCGGCCAAGGAGCGGACCCACATGGCGCAGCAGACCTCTCCTGCCTCCCCGCTGCTCCCCTCAGCAGTGGATTTCAGTGGATCTGCCTGTTCTGCTCCCCACTCTGTCTCTGATAAGTCCTTTCATCAGCCCCCGCTGGCCCCACACACCTCTGGCCTGTACCCCAGTTCTTGCATGCATAAATAAATTAAAAATAAATCTTAAAAAACAAAAAACAGAGGCGCTGAGCTCCAGGGAGGGAGCTCACAGGCAGGTGGGGGCGTGGGGGAGCTAGGGCACAACCCCAGGCTGCCTGACCTTGAAGTTCGCCCCAAGCAGCCTTCAGCCCAAGTGCCCAGTTTCTGCCTGGCTGCTGGTTTCAGAATATGGAGTTGAGGGCAGGTCAGAGAAGTCGAGAGAAAGAGACAGACAGAGACAGAGGGACAGAGAGAGAGACAGAGACACAGACAGACAGACAGAGAGCCCTTCCCCTTTGAACCCAGGCTTTGACTTTCTTGTGAGACTCTCAGGAGCTGTCTGTCAGAAGTCTACAACAGCACAGGGCTGACTCACTAGGTAGGTAGCAACCCGCCCGCCTGCCCCTCGGGTCCTCCTCAGCAAAGCAGGGCTAATGGGCGCCTTGCCTGCCTCTCAGGGCAGTTAGGGAGATAAAATAACCAAAGGCTGCTCCCCAGCTCTTAGAGACAAAACCAGAGAACTCCTCACACTCCCGGGCTCAGACGCTTCCCAACATGCCCTAAGGAAACCCCATGGTCCTCTCTGTGGTTCTAAATAGATGCGACTGGTCTTCACGTTCTGACTGGTCCCCAAGGCTGTCCTGCTGCCCTCACCGAGGCCGCGTCTCAGACACCATCTCCGCGGAGAAGTCCTGCCCAGCGCCTCTGGCGCCTGGCAGGGCGGCTGCGTTGGGAACTGGCGGTGAGAGAAAGAATACTCACGTCCAAGTGAGAGAGACCTGGGGTCTCCCCCCTAAAAGAGCAGCAGTTCTCTGGACAGGCTCGTGTTTATTTAGAACCAGGTTCAGAGCAGTTGGGCGAGGACGCGGAGGGATGCACATTTTGGGGGGTGCGTTATCGGTGACAGTAGCTAGGGTGGAGTGACCACAGGCTAGTGGGGGGCTCCACAGCACCCCTACAAGCAAAGCATACTATTTCTCATCTCTATTCTTACCGAACTTTCTGCTAATCTTTACGAGGAAGGCATTCTAGCTCATCCCGCTAATCTGGCCATAATATCTGCCTGCTGTTTTCAGCAGATACTGGTTTCTAGAATGTTCCTTGTACCAGGACTTTTGTCCTTGGTGAGAGGCCCCTTACCTGACCCTACGTTTTAGCTTGACCAGCAGGCACTCTGGGCACCAAGACAATATCCCCGAGAATAAGGAGGGCTGGGGATTCCACACCATCTTGCCATCTAGCAACACGCAAAGACCCCCTCTCCTCATGTGGCTTCATTTTCCTTCTCGGCCCTTCCTGCCACTTGGCATAGCCCACACGTGTCTCTCTACACAGCCCCTCCTAGTACGTCAGCCCCCTTCCAGCGGGCCGGCAGCCTCCCCACCGCCCAGCACACACAAGCAGCAGTGAGTATTTATCGAGCACTTACTATGTGCAGACCCAGCTCGCAGCGTTTCGTGAACTGACTCACGCCATCCCCCATTCTTTGGGAATGGGACTTAGCTCTATTTTACCGTTAAAGTGAGGCACAGAGACGTTTATTAACTTGGGCACAGCGGAGAAAAGGGGGAAGTAGGGTCAGACCTGGGCAGGTGGCCTGCGAGAACCTACAATCCTTGACTTGTGCGTGGCCTGCCCAAGGTGTCCCACGGCGATGATGAGCGAACGCTGCTCTCTCCCACGGAGGCTGGCCCTGTCTTAGTGAAGCCACTTTTGCTGTCCTGATTAAGGAGAAGCAGCAGCAGGAGAGACCAGCCATGGCACATGTTGACAGGTTAATACATCAGGCAGGTGGCTGCCCTCAGTTGTTCCAAATTAAGTAATTATATATTGTGGTTGGCAATAACGAATGTGTATTTAATCTTTGTCCTCATTCCCGGCTCAGGTTCCTTCAACCCTGTGAATTTCCTAAATGATAAGGACAATGGGAGGAGCGTCCTTTGCTCTAATTGTTGGTCTTAGGGCTTCGGTTCCTGCAATAGCTGCAGAGGCCACAGGTGAAGGTGTGGCTTATTAGTCATCACTAACTCCTGGAACCACACCTGAGTTGTGTGAATGAGGTGACTCTGGGAGTCCCTGAGGATGGGGCCTGGTTGCCAAGGAAACTGATCAGCTGAGGCCCCCTCTCCATCTCCGGGCTGGACAGAGGGCTGGAAGACTGAATCACCAATGTTCAATGTTGAATCAAGCACCCCCATGTACTAAAGCCTCCATGAAACCCCAAAAGGATGGGGTTCACAGAGCTTCCAGCGTGCTGAACAAGTGTGGGTGTGGGGGTGCTCCTGGAGGCAGCGGGGAGCTCACCCCTCCCACGTACACCTCTCTAGGCGTCTCTCCTACCTGGCACCTGAGTCTGAGCTGCATCCTTCATCATAAAGTGCAAGCTGGGAGTTAACAGTTTGCCCGAGTTCTTCAAGCAGCAAAAGAATCCGGTCCAAGAAGGGCATTCTGGGAACCTTAGATTTCCAGCCAGTCGGTCACGTGTTCACACACCAACCTGGGTTTCAGGTTGGTCTCTGAAGTGGGGAGAGGGGAATCTTGTGGGCTGGGCCCTGACACTCCCGGAGATAGTGTCCGAAAGGAGTGAGCGTGCAGTACCCCCAACTAGAGCCGCAGAATGTCTTGGCCTTTCTGCACGTTGGTGTCAGAAGTGAGGACCGAGAGCAGAGGAGCAAGAAATGTGATTGCAGAATTCAGGAGCTGGACGGGGAGGGAGGGTGGGACTGCAGGGCGAGGGGCCGCTGCCTAGGGGAGAGGGCCTCGGCATCTGGTGGTAAGAGGGCGAGGAGCGTACGTCTGAGCCCCCTAGGACACAGTGTGGTAAACCAATGTCACCTCGATAAAGGGGGACACATGAAGAAAGAGAAACACAGAGTTTTCCTTTATGCCCCCTCAGTCCAAACACCAAATTGCCTTTTAACTCTCCCATTGTTTAGGTGCGAAACTGAACCTGGGATGTGCAGGCGAGAAAAGGAGTGCTGGCAGCCGAGCGGCGGGAGCGTGGCCGGGCCGGCAGCCGAGCGGCGGGAGCGTGGCCGGCCGGCAGCCGAGCGGCGGGAGCGTGGCCGTGGCTAGAAACCACTGGAAGGGACTGGAGAGCAGGGAACACGCACTGAGCCTTCCTCTCCGCCCAGCCTCCAGCTTCCAACCTGGGCCTTCCCTTAGCCAAAGCCTGCGGGAAGCCCACAGAAGGCAACCGGGGGACAGAGCAGGTGCAGAGACCAGCACTGGACAGAGAGCAGCCCGCACAGCCCCGGCCTCTGCTCCCAGTGTGTGCAGCCCTCTCGCTGGCCTGCAATGTGGCCAAGGAAGGCGGGTGCGCCCCACTCCTGGTAGCAAGACGGCAGGAGAGTCAAGAAAGAATTAGCTTTCCTGTTCCCACAGTCCCACTCGCCAGCCGTCCTTTGAAGAGGACAGCTCCACCGAGTCCCTGCTCCCCAGGCCCCACTTTGGCAGGACAGCGGCCACCTGGGACCTGGTCCCTCGTTCCCCGCACTGCGCCCGCCCTAGTTGCAGCGGACAGAACTCAGCTCCCCCTCTTCTCCGCAATCCCTTCCCTGACCTACTGATCCAGAGGGGGAGCCCCCATCCCTGGGTCCTCTGCAGCCATTCTCTCCAGCCGCTCTTAGCTGTGTTTCCTCTATTCCCTCAATCTGCCCACTTTCAGGAGCTGCTGCACAATAAATACGTTGTCTGTTCAAGCCCTAGGAGGTGGCAGGGTATGCTTGTGGCAGGGTACACTTGTGGCTGGGCACACATGTGGCAAGGTACATTTGTGGCTGGGTACACATGTGGCAGGGTACACTTGTGGCTGGGTACACATGTGGCTTGGTGCACCTGTGGCTGGGTGCACCTGTGGCAGGGTACACTTGTGGCTGGGTACACATGTGGCTCGGTGCACCTGTGGCTGGGTGCACCTGTGGCAGGGTACACTTGTGGCTGGGTGTACCTGTGGATACACTTGTAGCCACGAAGCTGAACTTGACACAGAATGAGTGGGGAGAAGAGCGACGGGGACAAGGTGAAGAGGCACTGGCAAAGAAGGCAAAATCTATCTTTCTGCACAGATGTTCTCTTTTCACAACTATCCCTGCAAGCCACGGATGCCACCATCCCTTGTCCTCTTCTGTTCTCTCCGGTGCAAACACTGTGGTCATCGTGTCTCTTGCATGCAATCTCAAGTTGGTGGGTCAAAGCAATTGTTTTAAGACACTCCTCAGCAAGCAGTGCCTGAGAAATCATCAGATCACTAGGAGAGAAGTTTGGGGACTTTCAGCTGGCGGATAGAACAGGTCAGTTCCCTTTTTATCCTTTCTGGAGAATCAGTAACTAGGTGTGCATAGACAACAATAGCGTAAGCCCGTTAACACGAACCCACTCTTTCTGTTAACCACTTGTCTCATCTTCCTCTTTTCCTTCCATAAAACCCCCTAACTTTATCACGCTGGGGGAACATTTTAGGCTTCTACCCAAATCCACCTGTCTCCCAGATTGCAATTCTTTGATCCCAAATAAATGCACTTTGTTGTTGTCATAGCCTCCTGAATTTTAGACGGATGTAGTGATGGAGAAAGACAGAGGAGGCGGGGGCTGAGGACAGCAGGAGATTATGGTTGTGATCACTGTAGTGAGGTCTAGGGCAAGACACTGACCACAGGCCAAAGCCAGCTGCTCCTGCTGGTGCACAGGGGCCAGGCGCACGTGACACCCGTGGGAACACGAGGACCAGATTCGGCCTTTGCCCCTGGTTCCTGGCATAGGAATCCTTGGGATTGCCCAAGAAATGGGAGTCTGTTCTCCTTCCAAAGAAGCCCCTTTGGCACACACCTGAGCTTATGCTACAGAGGTGGCTCAGGACAGAACTCCCAGACACCCGGGCTTTACATGGTGACATCCTTCGCCAGCGACCTCCTCCCACCCTCCATTCCTGAAATCTCCTGCTCTCGCCTTGGGAACAGCTCAGAGAGGAATGGGCCTCCCCTCTCTAGAACCTTCCTCGGGATCAGCCAGGGATGGGTATCTCGGGTCTGGCCCTGGAGACCAAAGCCTCCTTCCTGGAGTGAGGAGGGGGCTACATGAACTGTGGTGACCCCAAGAGCAAGCTGAAGACATAGGGGTGACAGGGCATCGGAGGAGGGCATATTTGAAAGCCAGTTAAGTAGCTCTGGAGAGGAAGCTGCTGAGGGGGAGACTCTCTTTGGCATGTGGCACGTGGACTGTTTAGAGCTGAAGAACATTAAACCCCGGAAGACTCAGGAAAAGCTTTTTACATCTCCCTTAACTGCCTTAGCAGGGAGACAGCTATGAGCAGAGGTAACTTTTTATTCTAGAAAGACTCATGTGCCCGCGGGGCACATCTGCTTACCAAACATTCGGTCTTCTCATCTTCCCGTGGGTGGTCTTCTCCTCCTTGAAGCCCAGACCCCTGCCCCTTTCTCCTCAGTTCAGGAGGCCATAGAAGCTTAACTGCCTGAGTCACATGTTTTTAATGGGGCGCTTGTATGTACAAAATTAAATGTATTTCTTTTGCTCATCTGGACAGAGAGGGCTTGTTACAAAGTGTGATCTCCATAGAAGGGGGAGATTCCAGGGTCCCGGCCACCTAAGGAGGGGGGAGCTGAGCAGAGAGGAGAAGCTCAAGGAGACTCGGAAGAGACACGTGGAGCAGAGGGACGTCAGGAAGGAAGCTCCCGGCTTTGGATTTGTACCAGAGACTTGGGGGACACGGAAGGAGACACGTGGACTAGAAATCCATGGAGACACTTGGAAGAGATGTGGCTGAGAGAACCGTGGAAGGCAGACAATGGCAGCCATTACCCTGATTTGTACACTGATTTTCTCCTTTTGTCCCAGGATTTTGCCCCTCTGCCCCTTTCCTGTGGGTCCAGAAGGTGCCTTAGACTGTGGCAGCTTTCGGGCCTCAGTGGCCCTGCTTCGGGCCAAAGGGTTTGGCTGGGCATGTACGCAGGAGGGGACGGATGACTGGGTGTTTTATTAGGAAACTATTTTTTTAGAACGTGCAGGTTTGGGGGTCTCGGGATACCCCAGTTCTGCACACTAACAGACTTGGCACTGACAATCTGTCTTACATCACATCAAGAGACCAGACGAAGGACTAGAAGGGAAGAAGGGAAAAGCTTTCTGTCCCTATACAGTCACCTCACGGCTCAGGGGCCCGAGGGAGCGGCCCGGCTCCCACAGGGGCGGCTGGCTTGGGGGTCCTTCTGAGGCCCAGTCACAGCCTGGAGTTGTCAAGAGCCCAGTGGCTACAGCCCCATCGGCCCCTCCAAGGTGGTGGTGGGCGGGACTGCACACAAACCCCAGCTCAGACCCCAGGGCCAGCACGGACCACAGGGGTTACTTATAAGAGGAATCTGTCCATATACAGTGTAAACTCGGGGTCTTGCGGTTAACACAAGCGGAGAGCCTCAGCCACGCTCCGGTCACACAGCGCCGTGCTGGCTGGTCAGAGGCCAAGAGGCCGGCAGTCCTCCCGGGACAAGCCACCAGGGGGCAGAAGCGCTTCATCGCTTGCAGGGCCACGGTGGGCGGAGACACGGTCAGGCCCAGCAGGGGACGTCCTGGTGGGGAGGAGGGTGGATGCAATCTTGTCCCCGCAGCGACACCGGGCTCTACCCCCAAAAGTTCAGCTGCCAAGTTCTAGTCCAGTGGAATTTTTCAACAAGGGATCCAGTACCTGTGACCGAAGCGGCTTCTCAAGGAGTCCCCATCCCTTTCCTTCCAGAATCTGGCCACGGCCACACTTGCCCACTGTCCAAAGCGGCGGACTCGAGAATGGTGAAGCCTCCCTCGGCACACACTGCCGGGTGGCCGCTCCGGGCAGGCCGCTGGAGCCGATGGCACGTGCCACGCGGCCCGACGTGGGACTCGCACCCAGCACCTTGGTCCACCGGGGCTGGTGGTGGGCTCAGTGCCAGGCGCCCCGTAGCTCCCTGGGGCCTGGGACTCCAGGGACAGAGACGGGGGACCGGGCTGGGGGGCAGCAGCAGCCCCGCAGAGTCGAAGGAGGAAGGGCCAGGCTGAGGTAGGTAGAGACGGCTGGGGTCATCTCGAGCTCCTGACGTTCCCTGATAGGAGATGGCCTCGGAGGGAGGGAGGAGGTGGGCCCGGGCTGTGGGCAAATGGAGTCCAGACCTGGACACGACGGAGCCAGCAGAAGCAGACTTGACAGTGGCGGTTCCCAAGCTCTTGAGCACCCCGGGACCCCCGGCCACGACCGGAGTCGCCAGCCCGCCGTCACAGCAGCATCTGACCAATGACACCCCACCTGCTGGAACCGGGCCGCGGTCTCAGCGATGGCCCAAGTGCGGCCGTGCTCTCGGGCCCCGCCCCAGGGACTCAGGCCGCGGGCCCCCAGGAGACCGGACGTAGGGCCTCCCGGGGCTCCGGGCGATGAGGCCGGGACCCCGCAAACAACAACACACACAAAAAGAAGCACTCTAGAAGCCAAGCTCGCAGGACCGGCCGGGGAGGCCCTCAGAGGGAGCGGCAGGGGCTCCCCGGGCAGCTGGGTCCAGCCGCCTGCTGAGGCCGCACGGGCAATGGGAGAGGTTCCCCGACTTCCAACTTCATCCCTCTGAAAATGAGGCTGTGGAGGCCACTCGTGGGCCTGGCTCAGAGAGTCCAGGGTCTCGGGGAGGTCCTCCGCGGGGCCGTCGGGTCGCCCGCCGAGGCCGGCTTGGCCGCGCCCGCTGGGTTAACTGGGCTTCATGCCGGCGTCCGGCACGCCCAGCGGCAGGGGCTTCTCCCCCAGCTCCTGCAGCAAAGTCTCCAGAGCCCCCGACTGGGACTGAAAAGCACACTCCTCCTTGGACAAAGGGACCTGCTCGTCCTTCGGGGAGCCCGGGCAGCTGGCGTCAGAGTCCCCCGCCGCGGAGCCTGTCTGCGAGGGGCGCTGCGAGCCGTGGTCGGAGCCGCTGCAAACGTTCACGATGCAGGTGACGTTGACCTGGGTCCCGTGGCCGCCGGGCGAAGGCTCTGCCAGCACAGGAGGGGAGGGGCGGTCAGCGGGGGGGGGGGGGGACCGGAGTAGGGGTGTCTGCACAGCCTGNGGGGGGGGGGGGGGGGGCGGGGGGGGGGGGGGGGGACCGGAGTAGGGGTGTCTGCACAGCCTGTCCCCAACTGAGCGGCAGAGAAAGGCCTGACGGGAAGGACACGAGGCCGGGAGCCACAGAGCCCCACTCTCGGCCCCTCTGCTGCGCAACCTCCAACGAGTCACTTAACTTTCGCGTGCCTCATTTTCCTGTTCTGTGTAATCAGAACGCCTGGCCCAGCACCCGCTGGGCGAGAGGAGCCCATTCCAGCGAGTGGGCTGAGCCCGCTCCCATGGGGCCGGAGGGGTGGGCAGGGCCAGGAAGTCTGCTTAGGACCCAAGCCGCCCCTGGGGATGATTATTCCCCTGTGACTGCTGAGGCGCCAGCCGTCCTGTTTCTACCCACTATGAGTGGGCCAGACCCTTCTGTCATCGCCCATTTTCTGTAGCCAACAAATCAGCACCCAACAGTAGGAAATTTCTCCTTACGGAGATTAAACATTGGCCTTGAAATTCTCCGCATTCACAGATCTTTCTCCTCCGTGCAGAACCGCCACTAAGATGTCATACATCTGGGATTCCAGTCCCCACCCGAGCCTGGCACCCAACCCGAAGAATTTGGGGCAGCCTGGGAGGAGGAGGGAGCCAGCTAGCTCCCCAGAGAGGCAGGCGTGGGGGTGAAGGCTCAGATACTAGGCCAGGAGGAAATTTCCACCCCAAGACTACGTGGTACCCAAATGTCACCCAGAGCCACTGTGGCCTTTGCACATTGTGAAAGAGACATTGTGGGGGTGGCCGGGCACCCTGTGGGCCCCCAGAGGAAGCCACGGCAGGCGGCTGTGGAGGAGGTGTCGCCAAGAAGCCCAAAGTCCACACTTAGAGCCAATCTGTCCATTCCACAGGGGCTCCACGCACTGCGGTGTGGCAGGCGGGGCCCCGCCCACCTCAGGCGTTCTTGGGGTACGGGCGCTGCCAGGACATCACACTGTAAGGGTGGACTCTGACGGGGACTCAGAGGGGAGCTCAAGGCCGAGGCGGAAGCTACCGAGTCAGGCCACAGGGAGGAGGACAGAGCGTGACTGTCCCCGGGAGGTGTCATGGCGTCGTGCAGATGCAGACACAGGCTCGGCGGGTCAGACCCCGGCCACCACAGGGGATGGGGCGCTGGGGAGGACCCCAGTCCACGGTCATCCCCTGACCTCCGAAAAATCAGCGCTGCCGGCTGCAAAGGGGGGGGCAGGCTGGGGGGACTCGACCCCTCCGCCACCAGACCCACCCAAGGGAGCGCTTACCTGCGCCCCGGCTGTTGGCCCGGGCCTCCCAAGACGCATGGTGCCACTCCGCGCCCGGGGCCTGCGCATGGCCCTTGTCCATGCTGGGGGCCGAGCTCTCCAGGGAACTGCTGCTGGAGCTGGGCGCCGTGGTCAGCAGGTGCTGCTGCTCCAGGCCCGGCGCGCCCCGGGCCTTGTCAGCGGGCAGGTGCGGCTGGAGGTGGAGGGGGCGAGAAAGGTCAGCCGCCGCCGGCCCCTCTCCTCCTCCGCACAGGGCCCCGCCATCAACGGGGCAGACGGCGTCTCCGGGGCACACTGGCCGCCCAGGCAGCCTGACCCTGGCCCCAGCCGCTGCCTCCCCCAGCCGGCACTGAGCATGGACTGGCAGGGGAGGGGGCGGAACAGCCAAATGTCATTCCTCGTCCCCCGAAAAGGGACTTTTCTGGCCTAGTGTCCCACTCTGCTGCCGGCTAGAATGGGGCAAACAGAAATCCCCAAAGGTCACAGTCCCTCCCAAAAGCGGCAGCTGCAAAGTTCAGGCCGGCTCTGGGGGGGGGCACGGATATTTTCAGGGCTAGATCGCTAGCCTGAGGCCCTAAAAATGGGGAGGCCCTGAGGGGCGTCCCGAAACAGGACCCTGTTGGGCAGCAGTCTCCTGGCCCTCGCGAGCAGAAGCAGAGACCCTGGCAGACCCAGCTGGGGCCTCCAGATTCCTGTAGCAGGTCTGCGTCTGCGTGTGAGGGTGTGTGGGAGGCTAACGCACACAGACAGGTGTGACGCCGTAAGTGCAGGTGCACACACCTGTCTGTGCACAGGGGCAGGTGTGCATGTCTGTGGGGGGCGGTTAGTGCGTGTTCTGTGAGTGCCGGACGGTGAGGGGCCCAGGCCGCTCTCTCCAGCTGTGTGACCATGGGAAAGTTACTTGACTTCTCTGAGCCCAAGCTCCCTGGACTGTAAAACGGGCCGTCGTCACACTGCCCAGCGCTAACAGCTGCAAGAACAGACAACGCTCCGTCCTGTGCTCGGCAGCTGGCCAGCCTGATCAGGGGCACCCTCCTCGCTAGCCGTGAGCCCCGGAGAGAGCGTGTCCAGGGTGATGGAGGGAGCTCACAGCCGCAGACACCCAGGCTTTTCTAAACAGAGGGAAGCCACTGCCCTGCCGGGCCTTGGGATCCCTGGGGTGCGTGGCATTAAAATGGGCCCCCGCGGGACAGTTTGGAACATGGAAACGAGCCAATAGCACAAATTGGGGTGGGGGTTCCCCGCCGGGAGGGCCAGCTAGCAGTGCCCACTGGGCTCCGGACACAGGCATGCACTCAGCACATCGCAGTGAGGTCCCTCACACTCCCAGCTCAGCAGAGGACGGGGAAGCAGAGGCTGCTGGTCACACCTAGGACATGAGGATTGCGAAACGGGTGGGGAAAAACGGGCGGCCGGGCGCCAGGAGAGCCTGGAGGGTGTGCCGGCTGTGCGTGCCGACAGCCGCTGCCCAAAGGTCTGGAGCCAGAAAAACTAAGGAGTGCTGTGTGGTCTGGGTTACTTCTCTCTGCCTCTTCTCTCGTCAGCACAGTCAGGACATGCAATCAGTCTGGTCCCAGCCAAGTTCAAGGCCCCACGTGAGCCTGACACTGAGTGGCCAGGGCTGAGCTTTTCCTTGCACAGAGGTTCTCAGCCAGGGGTGATTTTGTCCTCTAGGGGACATTTGATGATGTCTAGAGATGTTGGGGAGACTCTTGGGGGGCAGTGCTGCTGGGTCTAGCGGGTAGAGGGTGGGGAGATAGAGAAATGGCCTGCAGAGCGCAGAACCACCCCCAGGCCGGGATCATGGGGCGCCAAACGTCAGTATCGCTTCCCCTCTGGTTCTGTTCCTCATCTGTAAAATTGGGTAAAAGCCTGCGCTGCCTCGCAGCTAGGGGCCAGCAGCCCGGCCCCCCGCCACACCCATTCCCAAGTCCCTCCTGGTCCTCCTCCACCCCAGATGCTGGCAAAACTATGTCCTCTTCCGGCCTCGCTTGCCGCTGGGGGCGGTCAGGTGACCGGCGCTCCCTGGGGCTTCCGGGGAGCCTGGCCATTTCCCCTCTGCCTCCTGCCTCAACCTGGAGGTGACACAGGCAGTGGTTACCACAGGTTGTGACACGAGGTCACAAGCAAGAGAGCCACATCAGCACAGGTTGTGTCTGCGCCAGAGCCTGGGGTTCAACCGGCGGTCACAGAGGACACCGCTGAGCCCCACCGGCAGCAGACTTCTCAGGGAGAAAGTGAAGCACCCTGGACTTTAAGCACCCTTAAGTCTTCAGTCACTGGCAACCAAACGGCAGATAACTGATGAGACGTGCCAGTGCCACCTTGCATGCTCTTTCTAACCAAAGTCCTAAGAGACCCTCCTTTGTAGGAAAGGTCAGAAGTGAGTTGCTTTGGTTGAACTGGGGGCCGGACCCAGGGCCCAGCCCCCTTGCCTCCTCCTCAGTTCCGAGATGACCCCCAGGGTCCTTGGGGAGTACCTGGGTATCCCCAGCACTCCATGGGCCCAAACAATGTGCTTTGGAAGTGCCACAAGACGCTGAGAGAAGCGCGCAGCCTGCCGCTGGGCTGAGACTACCCCAGGTGCGCAGGTGGGGAACAGCCTCGGGCACCCGGCACCTGCCCCCCACGGTTATACCACGGGCCCAGGGCCGTGTGCTTGTCACTGAGACCCCCACTCCCAGACATGCCTTCCATACTCCCCCTCCTGTATTAGCTCAGGGAGGGCTGCCTCGCCCCAGGGCAGCTGCCCCTTCCCCACCTCCCTGAGCTCCACCCAAGCAGCCAAAAGAATTCACAGATGGAGCAGGAAGAGGGCCAGAGGAAGGGCTGGGAGGAGCAGGGGACACTCACCACCTTGGCTTCTCCTTGCAGGCAGAAGGGCTTCTCTGCAAAGAGGAGGGGACGAGTCAGGAGCACCATTCTAGGTGTCTAGCGCGGCCCGAGGAGTGGGCCCAGCCCAGGGGGAACATCACCTGCCAGCACAGGTGCACAGAAACCCCGCCCCGTACCCAGCTCTCCGCAGCTCCCGCATTATCCACTCCTCCCTGACCCCTGGCCTTGCCCAGCCCCCAGCGCACTGCTGCTCCCTCCTGCACACACTATCCCACGGGCCTCACCCACTTGCATGGCACCTGGGGCTTCCCAGAGCCCCCGGACAGGAGCCTGGGGCCCTCAACCCTTGGACGGGTGGCGTCTTGCCTTGGAGGAATCACTCAGTGGGAGCAGCTCTGCCCGAGGCCCGAGCGCCCACGGCCGCAGGCCCACAGGCTGTGGCCTGTGCAGGACTCAAGGTCATGCCCCAGAAGCTTCCCGGCCCAGCGGGTGGAAAAGGGAAAGGGAAGCTTACTTCTCTTCTGGGTCAGGATGATGCAGTTCAGCAGCCCGATGATGAGCAGGCCCAAGGCGGTCACACCCACAATCAGTCCTGGAAGGAAGAGAGACTTAAACGCCAGGCTCGGCGCAGCCGCAGACAGCCGAGGCGGGAAGGGGCATGGGGATCCAAGGCTCTCGGGGGGCCCTCGCCTGCCAAACCCCAGCGGGAAGCCTTGAGGCGCCCGGGGTGCTGCCTTCACAGCCTCGTGACTCCCTCCGCGCCCACCCCACCTCTCCCCACCTGGGCCTCCCAGTAACAGCACCCCGACAAGTCATCGTCACCTGCACCCCAACACAGAGCACAGGGCTCAGCTCTCGGGGGGGCTCTCAGTGAAGACATGGGGGGCAGCGGAGGAGGGAGGGAGGGTGAGGGGAGGAGGAAGGAGAGGGGCAGAGGCAGGGAGGAGGGAGGGACGAGGTTAGGACAGAGTCCCTGCGACTGACCGACGGGAAGAGAGATGTTGCCTGTGATGATCCCTTCCATGGGGGGGCTGGGGCCCAGGGGGAGCAGCGGGGAGGTGCTCGCGGTCAGGCTGGGCCCCGCAGTCGCAGTCGGAGTCGGAGTCGGCTCCCGGGGTTGGGAGGTCGTGGACTCCGGCTGAGGCGTGGGGCTCGCGGGGTTCGTGGGGCTCACGGGGTTCTTGAGGCTCACAGGGCCCGCTCCTAAGGTGACCCTGGAGGTGAAGGGCGCAGACTCCTCCCCGCAGACTGCATCTCTGCGGGCGTCACCAGGGATGGCTACGGAGCGACAGCTGAGGAAGAGGCGGCTGCGTTAGGGGCGCCAGGACAGACGGCCCTGGGTGTCTCAGGGGCCAGGGCAGCAGGCAGGGCCCCGAAGCAGGAAGGGGAGAGGGTAAGTGTGCCCCTTCCCGGCCCCTGCCCCACCTCTCCCTGTGCTCCCACCAGACCCCCAGGGCAAGGCCACCGTGTACCGGGCTGTCTGTTCTGGAACCCGCCCCCCCAGAGAAGCCAGCCCTGGCGATGGGCAGGCATGGCCCCACCCAAGCCCAGGAGGGAGGGGGACCTGGGCACCAGGAACGTCCTGGTCACCCAGGGTCAGCCCCGTCCTGCTCCCTCAGAGCCCACTCAGCCTCTCACCTCTGGTGGGGCCTGCAAGCGTCTGTGGAGGAGTAGGTGTCGGAGAAGGTCCCCGGGGCACAGGCGGCACAGACCACATCCGACCCCGCGCTTCCTTTAGGTAAAAGCAGGTCACGTCAGCAGCTGACCCAGGGAGTCCTGGCAGTGGAGCCCCAGGGACGCTGGCGGGCCCTCGGACCTGTCTGCGCCTCTGCTCCAAAACACACGCACGCACATGCACCTCACATGCACACAGACACACGGGCACATGCATGCACGTGCATGCCTCGCATGCACACGGACACACATGTGCACGCACCTCACATGCACACACGGGCACACACATGTATATACACACGCTGACACATGCATGCACGCACATGCACCTCACGTGCATATGAACACATGGACGCACACCTATGCACCGGGCACACGCACAGACACACAGCACGTGCCCTGGGCAGTTGCTCCTTCACATCTGGGGACTCCCTGGTCTCTAGGACCAGTGGGCTCATCTTCCTGTGGCATCATCTGATTTTCTAGTTCCTGGGGCCTTAACCTGATGCTCTGGGTCCCAGGGCCTCAGCACCCAGCAGATGCCTTATCAGGAGTGCTGAAAGAGGGGATGGGGACAGGTGGCTGGGTGGGTAGAGGCCGCTTGGCCTGCTGCTGATAGGCTGACACGGATGGAGAGGCCCCAGGGGTCCCCAAGACTGGCCGGCCCCGGTCCATACCTGGTGTGGCCACGCCCTTGCCAGGGGGGCACTTGCGATGGGGCGCACACAGGCGGCACCCCTCCTGCCCCTGCCGCGGCAGCGTGCAGTACTTGCTGGGCTCGCAGGTGCAGATGCGGTTCTTTTCCCGAGTGCAGGCCTGAGTCTCCACCTGGTCTGCAGGAACGGAAGGGCAGCCGCGGTCATCTCCTCCCAGCCTACCCACCGTGCACCGAGAGCCCTGGTCCTCTGCAGGTTGAGGGGCCACACCTCCCTCAGCATAGGGCAAAAAGAACCCCGGCATGGAGTCTAGAGTCAGTCCCTCTCCAGCTCCATCACTGCACGAGCCAGCGCACCTGCTGTCCAAGGCGCTGGTCACTCAACTCTCAAGGGCCCACTGTGCCTTTAAAGGGCCCTGGTGGGGGGACTCCCTGGTGGCACAAGGGGTTAAGCACCGCACTATGAAGCATGGGCAGCCACTGCGGCATGTGTTCTATCCCCGGCCAGACCACAAGGCGCAGCAGACCTCTCCTGTCTCCCCGTTGCTCCCCTCAGCAGGGCATTTCGATCCATCTGCCAGCTCTGTTCCCCACTCTGGTGTCTCTGGTGACCCTTTCACCCTCCCCCACATCTCTGGCCTGTACCCCGGCTCTTGTATGCTTAAATAAATACTTTTTAAAAATAAATAAAAATAAAATAAAGGGCCCTGGGGCTGTCTCGGAGGATTTGCTGAGCTGGGATGAGGTGCCATCTAGAGCAAACTGCTGTAGGAGCCCTCTCCTGCTTCGCAGCATGGAAGCGGCTGCCTGCAGGGCCTGGGGCGAGTCCCACCAGCTTTCAGCCATAGAGGCTGGAGCCCCCGGTGGCCGGGGCGGCTGCTGGGGACCGCACAGACTCACCGGAGGCGCAGCGGGAGTCACAGGTCAAACACTGAGAGAGCCAGTTCCAGAGCTGGGTGTAGGTGCTGTCCTTGCAGGGCTCGCACACGGTATCTGAGGTCCTGGTGCAGAAGAACTGCACGTGGTGGCCTGAGGAAGCAAGGGTGCGGTTCTTAGAGGGCAGGCGGCACTGTGCCAGGACCCTGGGCTCCCCCTAATCCTGAGCTCCAGAGCCCCGAGGCCTCGCTGGGAAGGCAGTTCAGGCTCCCTCCTCAGCTCATCTCATATCCACTCCAACCAACTGTCACTCCCTCTCTCAGCTCCCACTGTTCAAAAAGCACCTGCCCCTCTGCTCTTTCCAGATGCCTGAAATCCTGCCCGTGGAACTGCCTGCTGTTAGTCAATCACACTTTAGTAAGAGCTGACTTGCTGGTTTCATTTTTCTTTTAGGTTGAAATTCTCTACAGGTATCAAGTAGAGGGGGACGGCAGTAAGAATGCAGTTGCCCGTATCCTGTCGAGGTTGGGGACAGGGAGGGTAGAGAGGGGACCTGCCAGGGACGGGAGAACACCAAGGAGTTTCTCTTCTCTGCTCTGGCCCAGGCCTAGTCTGCCACATTCACTGTTGTTCTAATCTAGAAACTCCTTAGTGAGACCCTGCCAGTTAATAGAAATAAGAAGACTCACTTTCCCTGGGGCCTCCGAGAAGGTTATGGGAGCTGATAGTCTGACCCATCACAGGTCAACCGCTGAGAGCCCTCTGAGGACTTCTTGGCTCCAAATGCTCAGCTGACTGCACCCACTCTCAGTCACACACACTGGCCTTGCTGTTCCTCAAGTTCACAAAATAGGCTTCAACCCCAGGGCCTTTGCACATGCTGCCACTCCTGCCTGGCCAGCTATTCCCCGTGTGTCTTTGTGGCTCACTCCCTCACCTCGTGCATGTCTCTGCCCAACTGTCAGCTCCTTGGGAGCCCCTTACTGACACCCCATATGAAGCAGACTGTCCCGGCTGTCTGTCTCCAGGGTCCTCGCCCTGCCTTTTCCCCTCACTGACCTCTGATAGGACAGCACAGCTGTTTCTCTTGGTTTATTTGTCTGCGTCTCTGCTAGAATGCAAATTCAAGCAGGGTGAGGGTTTCGTCTGCCCTGCTTTGTTGTGATGCCAGCACTCAGAACGTGCCAAGCACTTCGTAGATGCTTTGCGCACGTTATAGGAATGTGCGTATAAATGGACGGACGGGCGAACGGACAGAGGGATGGATGATGGATGGATGGATGGATGGATGAATAGGTGGGTGGGTGGATGGGTGGGTGG
>JAGFMF010012255.1:5366759-5379223 GCA_019455555.1 Galemys pyrenaicus | reverse complement strand
CGTGGAGGCCAGCAGGGCCCACTCCTGCCCGTGGAACGGCCGCCATCAGTCAGCCACACTTTAGTAAGAGCTGACTCGTGGAGGCCAGCAGGGCCCACTCCTGCCCGTGGAACGGCCGCCATCAGTCAGCCACACTTTAGTAAGAGCTGACTCGTGGAGGTCACCACAGGTCTCAGGGCTGCCGCACAACAGGTGCACGGCCCATCCCCTCCCCTTCCTCTGGCCTCTGTAGCTGGGACAGGAGGCGCCTGCCGCTGGTAGTGGCTGGCAGGCACCGAGCGCCACCAGACCCCGTACCCCAGGAGTAACTTTTCCTGCCTGACCCTCGCACCGGCATGCCCCCCACATCTCAGAGCGGCTCTGAGCATCTAGGCGAGCACCAGCCTACACCGCAAGAGCAGTCTCCTGGAGCCCTCCCCCCGCTCTTCCTGCGCACAGACCCAAGACCCCAACGCACCCCCAGGCTCAGCTCCTCCGCCCCCCCCCCCATCCAGCCTCCATCACTCCTCCACGTTTCAGCCTTGGCAGTTTAGGAAGGAAGGAAGACAAGGGGATACCCTGTGAGCACCTACTGTGTGCCAGGGCAGGCCGCAGACGGGGTACAGAACCCCCTGCACCCCCAAGAGCAGGTGGGTGTGTGCTCATTTCACAACTCAGGGGGAGCAAGTCACGAGCCTGAGGCCACACAGAGAGGAAGAGGTGGAGCTGGGCAGTGACGCACTGGGGAACACGCTTGTCTCCCCACAACACAGCGGAGGGGGCCCGCGCCCCGCCCTGCTCCCTGAGTCATGCCTGGGCCACAGCCCCCACGCGCCAAGTGCCGGGCCGGGTGGGCGCTGGTTCGCAGCCCGTGTACACGCTCACCCCGTGCCTGCGCACGTGCACATGATGATGCAGGGGGCCCCTGGGGCCCTTGGGCCGGCGTCCTCTGGCCTCCGCTTTCACCTGGTCTCCCAAGGGACCACCCAGCACCCTCAGAACAAGCTGGTCTTCACAGGAGGCGGGGCCAGCCAGCCACAGGGACCCGGCCCCCCAGAACCGCCTGTGTCCGCGCTCTGAGTGGGCCCATCCTCGGCCCACCGGCTCCAAGCAGGAGCAGCGAGTCAAAGGCAGGACTCAAAGCCGCAGGTTGGCCTGGCCGATCGGCAGCTGTCCAAGCGCTAGAAGGCTGTGAGGGAGCCAGTGACGGCGGGCAGAGGCCCAGACGTGGGGGAAGGAGAGGCGCGGCTGCGCGCGGCTGGCAGGGACCTCAGACGCGGCCTCAGACAGCCTCCCGGTGTCTGGTGGCGGAAGTCAGGGGCAAAGATGGAAAAGCTCGTCCGTTCACTCAACAAACATGCGCGCACCTGTCATTGCGGACGCCAGTGTACAGCACCCGGCATCCACGCAGCCTCTGCCCCGGGGGCACCACATTAGCTGGGGAGACACACACATGCACAGTCGGACATGTGGGGTGAACAGGGGCTCAGGAAAAGGAGAAGCAAGCTATGGGGCCAGACGCCAGGGCAGCTGGGCCGGAGAGGGCAAGGGCGGACGCCTGGGCAAACAGCCACGGCAGCTTCTCCAGCTTCTGGGGGAGGTGCCCGCCTGCCCCTCTCCTCCCTCATCCCAGCACGTGAAGCCTCAACTACTGAGCTGCTATTTCCAAGCCTCAGGCCTCCTACACTGAGTCCTCCCCCGTCTCCGCCGTGCCAGGGAGACCGCATTTCCACCCCTACAGCACCCCCTCCGTGGTGGGGGCGAACCAGTCTTTGTGCCTCAGTTTCCTCACCTGTGACGCCGTGGGGGACCTGGTGGAGGCTCCCGTTCCCCCAGCTTAGGCCTGTTACCGGCGGTGTCGAAAGCCCTGTCCCTCACGAGACCACAGAGGTGCCGGGTGGGTGTGTGAGGGGCGGGTGTTTCACCCAAGGAGAGAAGGAAAAACTGAACAGGCTGGGAGGAGCGGGGACGGGGCCTCCCAGGAGAGGGCAGCCCGAACAGGAGGCCTTGGGAGCCAGGGCCCGAGACGCCGGCCCTGCCCGGCGCACTGGACACAGGCACGCCGGAGGAGCACGAGAGGAGCCCGAGACAGCCGCAGTCCCGGGGCCTGGGGTGGTCACTAGCTGCCACTCAAGCCTAAGGTCCTGCCTTCCCTGGGGCTGTGGGGGGAGAACGGCAGGGTCCCCAGGCATCTGCTGAGGTCCTGGGCAGCCCTCGGTGGCAGGCCTCGTGTCTGGGAACGGACAGGTGAGGACAGGACGCTGGGCAGCCGGGCGTCAGGCTTGCGAGGCCCAAGGGGGACGCTGACCTGCGACCTCGGGCGGGGGGTCACCGTCCCTGGAGAAGGCCGCTCCCGGACAGTGAGATGTGGGCCACCTCAGGAACGTGGCCCGGGTCGTCTCAAGAGACTTGACTCGAGCACCACCTGGAGGGGTGCTGGGACCCCAAAACAGAGTCCGGGTGAGTGGCCAGCGGGGCTGTGACGTGGCCAGAGGACACAGTGTGGTGGCAAGTCCCTGGAGGAACGTGAGCCCGAGGCTCGGGGACAGAGCCAGCCAGCCCGAGTCTGGCTCCGGAGGCGCCCCCACCCTCCCCTGGGGACTCAGCCACTGGCTCGCGGTCCAGGCCAGGCACTGCAGCCGGGCATCAGGGAGAGGGGCGGCCAGGGCCCCTCTCAGCCTGCGGAGTCAGCTCTCTGGGAATTGGGCAACGCGGCCCAGCTGACTTCCTGCCCCTCTCTGGGGGCCACTTCCTCCTCCTTGCCCAGGCTGCCCTTCTTCCTCTCTCACTGTCTGTTTATAAGTAGGGAAGGGACGGAGGGCCCCACCTTGGGTATCTGCAGGGCCTGGGTCCCGGCACGCTGAGAGAGAGGGAGGAGGGCAGGCCTGGGGAGGAGGAAGGAGAAACGCCTCCAAGGCAGTGTCATCGGCAGCAGTGAAACTGCAGAGCCCCCCGCTCTTCCTGCCACAGAAGCACAGCCTCTGTGGGGGCCACGGCTGACCGCCCGCTGCGAGCAGGAGGGGGTGTGATGGGAAAGAGGCCCAGGGAGAAGCATCAGGCCTTGGAGAGCAGCATGCACCTCCAAAGGACGCCCCTCCAGGGCTGGAAGGGAGGCTGCGGACGCTCAGAGACGCACCTACTGTGCGCAGACACGTCAGGACTCACATGCACACACCCTGCGCGGGGGCAAGGAAGCCCACAAAACCCCACTTAGAGATGGAAGCTTCCAGAGCCTCAGTGCCGGGGCACGGAGCAGGGAGCAGCAGAGAGAGCCAGTCACAGCTACTGGCGCCCGAGTCCTGCAATCTTGCACCTGCGATCACTTACCGGGGGGCCCCAGAGAGGGGGAGTGCCCCCCCGGAAAACACACAGCCATCAAGGCGGGGCTGGCGGAAAGGTCAGGGCCCCAGCGGCAGGAGCCACAGCTGCAGAGAGGGGCAGCATCTGCGACCCAGGGACCCCCGGCGCAGGCGGGAACTCTTCGAGCAATCGAGAAACCGCAGCCTTTACATGCAGGTCCCCGGGGCCCTGGGGCCGGGTGGGGGGCATGGTGCGGGCTTCGGCCTTGGGGGCCACGGGAGCCCCGTGAGCCGTGGGGTGCAGCTCCAGCAGCCCACCCAGAGCGATGCAGCGCAGCGGAGGCTCGCCCGCCAGCACAGAGAGGAGCGGCCGGGCGTGAGGAAGGGCCCACCACATCACAGGCGGCGGCCCGGCAACACATCCCACTCCGGGCTGTGATGTCGCCTCAGAAGTGAGCTGGGGCAGACAGGAAGCCCGGGCTGGTATCCGTCCTGTGCTAAGCATCAGGGTGTGGTGCCGCCGCCCCCAGGAGCCCTCAGCCCTGCTTACAGAGAACCCCGCACTTTCCACTCCCCACCCCTGCAGCCCCCCCAACCCCCACCCCCCCAACCCCCCACCCCTCCACTCCTCTACCCCCAGCATCTCCTGCTAACGAAGTTCCCCCAACTGGGCCCCCTCCCAGAGACCCAGAGCCGCCTTCGCACACCCAGCCTGGCCCTGCTCGAAGGCGCCCGCTGGCCCCACGGCCGGCCCTCGGGCTCCAGCTCAGCGTCCTCAGGCTGGGGTTCTGGGAGCCGTGGCCGTGTCCCCCGTCTTCACAGCACCCTGCCGGGCACCATCGGCACCTGCCAAGAGGGCCCCTCCCTTAGCACCCCGCCTTCACCCCGCCGCCTCTGCCCCAACATCCTGAACCGCCCAGCCTCCTCGTCCAGGCTGACTGCAAGAGTTCGCTCCGCCGGGACCTCAAGAAAATGCTCCCCGAACCCCAAGGCGGGCAGAGGCGCCCCGTGGGGGCTGCAGTGACGAGCCTGGGACCCCTTCTGTCTCCCTGTGTGGCCCCATCAAGTGCAGGCCCCACGCCCCCCTGCACACTGCAGGGTCAGCGCTAGCCGGACCCTGGGGCCTCCCCCGGCCGCGTCCACCGGCCTTGAGCGTGTCATCTACATAATGGGCACACAGAGAGGCCGCCGGGACGCACGGGCCCACGTGTGTGGAACGCCGGCACCGCGGGTTTCGTTACTCATCCCCAGCCACAGCCGCAGCAGGTGCCTGACCGAGCTGAACTGGGTAGCAGAAGCAAATGTTTCATTTCCAATTAGTCGAAATGAGCTGGGCTGGCGTGAGAACCGGGCAGGAAACGGGCTTAGCGAGGGCAGGGGACCCCGCTCCCCAGTGGGGGAGGCTTGGTGGAAGCTCAGAGGGGAGCATCACACCCGCAGCTGCCGTGACAGGCACACCTGGGGCTGGGGGCAAGGGAAGGGACCCCCGCTGGGTGGGCGTTGGCTCTGCTTCCTCAGCAGAGAGCCCGGCCCCTCAAGCGCTTCTCCTGGAGCACGGGGTGGCCTTGGGCCCCTCCCGGGCGGCTGCGAGAACTGAGGACCCCCACGTGTGAAAGGCACAGCTCCTTGCCTGGCTGTTCCTGGACGCCAGCCCTAGCCCACGAGGAGGGGACAGCGAGGCCACTGTCAACCCTCCTTACTACTGAGAGAAGTCCCGGGGTGCTCGCCCGGGGGCTCCAGTGGCAGAGCCTGGCAGATGCAGACCTACTTCCCAGCACCGGCGGGGGGCACGGCACATCTCACACCAGCCCCACCCGGTCTCGCGTCCTCCCAGCAGGTGACAGTTCCAGAAACACTGATCGTGACCAGATGGGGTCACTTGGCTCAGGCTGGGGGCAGGACTGAGGCCAAAGGAGCCTTATGTTGCAGGGTGGGGTGAAGGGAGTAGTTCCTCTTCTTGAGAGCCTCTGTCCCTACCCTAGGTCTTGAGTTCAAAGGTCGCTTCCTCCCCCTCCTCCTTCCTGATCCTTCCTATTCCACAGCTGCTCCCTGAGCCCAGAGCTCTTGCCTGAACTAGCACAAGAGTCTCTTCACTTTACCTGCCCTTCCCAGCGAGGCAGAGCCCTCTTCCTCATGCACACTCGGCTCTGGTCACTCTCTTGCTCAAAAACTACCAGTGGCTCTCCATGGCCCCTGCTTCTCACAGAAGGTGCGTGTGCTGGCAAGAGTAAGGACTCTGGAGGAAGCACGCCTAACCAGTCCAGAACCCTAAGAGCAGGCAGTATCAGGACACTTTTTAAAATTTAAATAAATGAGGTTAATAAACCCCAATCTTGTCATCTGGAGAATGAGCTGATAACATATCTTGGAGGATGTTTAAGGATTAAATAAGATAACATGTGTTCTGTGGCTAGCAAATGCTACGAAAGTTATACTTGCTACAATTTTTAAACTATAACTGCTGTTACTGTGTCCATGAACCGGTCCAAGACGGCTTATAGTACGCCAGGCCTCTCTGCCCCTGGCATGCCTTCGCTCTGGCCAGGGCAGTGTGGACACTGTCCCTGGCTGTGCCTGTCTCTGCCTTCCTCTATACCTTGCTCCTCCTGGTATCTGCTCACCCCAGTCCTGGCCCCCCTCCAGTCAGTCTCATGGGGGATCGCAGCCACAGGGCCTGGGGAGGCCTCGATGGGGTGCAGCCGGGAAGGCGATGAGAAAAGATGAGGGCAGTGACCGAGGAGCTAGACCAGGGAGAGGGTAAAGTCAGGGGGAGCTGGGGGGATCGTGCCACAAGGTGGCGGAGAGAGCAGGAAGGGGGCCTCCCTGGTGGTGCTAGGGGTCCAGCGCCGCACTGTGAAGCATCCGCGGCCACTGCAGCACGAGTTCTATCCCCAGCCAGGGAGGGGACCCACATGGCGCAGCAGACCTCTCCTGTTTCACCCGCTGCTCCCCTCAGCAGTGTATTTCAGGGGATCCGCCTGTTCTGCTCCCCACTCTGTCTCTGGTGCATCCTCTCACCCCCACATTCTGGCCTGTACCCCAGTTCTTATATGCATAAATAAATCTACTTTAAAAAAAAAGAAAGACAGAAAGCAGGAAGGACAGGAGAGGAAGGGGCTGGGGCTGGTGGGCCCGCAGGCAGCTGGCAGCAGGACGAGCAGAGCCTGGAGTCTCGGGACAGAGCCGAGCGCGGGGCAGGAGGAGGCAGGACGGCAGGCAGCAGGGCCCAGGTGCAAGGAAGCCTTGCTCATTAAGGCAAAGTGCTGGAGCATCACTGTCAAGTGCAGACCTGCGTCTCTGAACGCAGACATGTGGGGGCCAGAGCTGCAAGCCCCCTGACCCCGCTTCTGGACTAACATCTGAGGCCAAAGCACGTTAATAAAGCTGGGGTGTCGGGGGTGCGACCCAAGCCGATCTCAAGCTCCAGCTGGGGCAGCTGAGGTGCAGAGCGGAAGGAAGCTGGCCAGGCCCTCCTGAGCTGGAGGCTGAGCCAGGACCAGCTGGGACCCCGACCCCAGCCCCTCGTTCCAGCACCTCTGGCCTCCGCATCCGTCCTGTGTGGCATTTGGGAAGGCCTCCCACGCACAGCCGGAAGCTGTCCCTGCCCCAGGTCCCTTCCCGCTCTGCCTTTGCCCTCAGGCCCACTCAATTCCCTGAAGCCGTGGCCACATCAGCCATGCCCACGGCAGGGCCGGGCTCAGACTGAAACAGACGGTGGGCCAGCGCTGGATGGCAAATGACAGATAAAAGCCCCTGGGGATTTCTGGGCTGTCTCACAGCAGCTCGGTCAATGCCCGGCCCTGGCTCACAAGTGGGGGCACGGCCGGGGAGGGCCGAGTGCTGCAGAAAGGGATTCACCCCTGGGTGCTCCAAGGCGAGTTTCCCTGGCACGTGCCCACTCAGAGTCAGCTACCCAGCGTGGGAGGGCGGCTGGCTGTCCTGGGGCCTGGAAGCGGCTCCATGGCCGGGCCGGGGCGTCGGGCGCTCTGTGAAGGAGCCGGCAACACAGCCTGGCCATGAACCTCCAGAGGGGGCAGCGGTGCACCTGCTCTTCCGGACCCCCACACGCCCCCTGGAAAGCAGACTCTCGGCTAATGGACCAGAGACACAGGCAGCGCTGAAGTCTGCGGCCACCGGCCGGCAGCCCCTCCCCACAATCTCCCTTCACGTTGCTCGAGGTACAAGGAAATCAAATCGTGCAAACCCTGCAGGTAAACAGACACTTCCTCTCCACAGCCACAGCCGAGTGCTCCAAACCACAGGGATGTAACCACCATCTGCGACGTCACTGAGGTGGAAAATGACCGTGGGCCTGACTCAGTCCCAGCCCCCGTCACCAGCTCAGCAGAGGGACGGATGCCCAGAGTTCTGCCTTGAAGGCTCGGGGGGGGGGGGGGGGGGGGGGGGGGGGGGGGGGGGGGGGGGGGAGGCGTGTGCCCCTCGCAGGCGACAAAGGGCTTCTTCGAGGAAAGCACACGAGGCTTCCTTGAACCCGTGGGCTCCCAGACGGGGGGCCCCGCAGCAGAGACCAGCAAGCACGGCCCTCCCACAGTCTGGGGCTTCTGACAGTAAAAGGTGCTGATCAGGACCAGGCAGGAGGCTGAAACCCAGGCGTCTGCCTGCCCGTGGTCCCGCCTTGCGCCCTGCACGAGGCTGCGTCTCCCAGGACTCCATGATGCCCGGGCCTGAGTCAAGGAGAGCTCTCCAGAGCAAGCGGGCCGGAGGCCGGGAAGAGAGGATACAGGGGCAGAGCTGGACCTCCCTTCCCGGGGAAGCTTCAGGCCCCTCACCCCCGAAGCAGTGGCCTCTGTCCAGCATGCCTGAAGCCGAGTGCGGGGTCACAGCTATTAGGTTTTATAGATAAAGTCATTGAGGCCCGACGCAGGTGAGTGAGGCCACACTGCAAGCCGATGGTGTTCAGATAGCAGCTCCGGCCTCCTGACCCCAGCTAGCGTCCTTGCCCAGAGCCCTGCCCTGCAGGAGCCGAAGGCCGGGACACAGCCGGCACAACCTCGAAGAAGCTGCCCAGGCTTCCCCTCCTCACTTCCCATTTTGCAGGGGGGAAAGCTGAGGTCTCGTGCGTCCCTCCACTAGCCACTCAGAGTCGGCTCCAGAGGGCTGGAGACACGCAGCACTAGGAAGAAGGAGCCTCACCGTCGAATGGCGTCAGAATCCGCGACTCCTGGCCCCTCAGCCTCTGCCATACACCGGGGCCTGAGACCAGGCCCTGGGCAGGCGGCTGAGCGGCCCCGCGGGGCTTTAGCGCATTCGGAAACACAGCCCAGAGAGGTGGGCAGGTCGAAATGATGCTCGGGGCGTGGGGCAGCTGCCCCCACCTCCCTTCTGGAGTCAGAGCAGGCAGCTGACGCACGGTGGCCCTGCCTCAGCCGGGGCATAGCTGTGCCCAGCCAGGCCCCGCAAAGCCAGAGTGTTTACAGAGCCACCAGCATGGCGCGGCCAGGCCTGAGGCCAGACGGCCGTGGCCGGCACACACACGCACCTCACGGGCCGGAAAGCAGAGGCTCCCAGGCAAGATCGGCTGGCCAAGGTCACAGCCAGTAGCCAGCAGAGGAAGGACTCAAGCCGAGGTCTGTCCGAATGAGGCTGGCCCTTTCCCTAAGTCATCGGGACTCTCTCCCGAAGCCCCGCAGAGTCCAGAACCGGGAAGCACCTGTCTCCACTCTGCTCCGTTCCCCGGCAGCCCAGGCTCCCCACAACCGCCTCCAGCTTCTCTCCCTTCCCACTTTCAGGCAGGTCACATGCACATCGGGCCTCTGAGTCACCGCCAGGAGGTGGCCCCATGGCAACCCAGGGTGGGGCTGTGGGGCGTGAGAATTTTGCAGGGAGCACCCTCAGCCTCAGGAGACCCCGTAGAGCAGCGAGAGGCATCCAGAGAGGGAGGATAAACGAGCCTGGCCCGCCACCACTGGCTTTGAAAGTCTCCCTCTCGTCCATAGAACGGGGTTGTTTTGGAGGCTATATGAATATTTTTGCACATTTACTCCATATTTTTCGCCAGGCACCGTTCAAGGCAGTGGTTCTCCACCAGGGGTGTCCCCCCTCGCCCCCAGGACAGTCAGTATTATCTGGAGATAACCGTCCCAGCAGAGGGGGATGCTGTAGGCATCTAGCGGGGAGAGGCAAGGAAGCCCCAGGCACCCCATGTGCGCAGGACAGCGCCCTACGGCAAACAGCCACACGGCCCAAGCAGCAAAAGTGCTGAACTCAGGACTCCTGTTGGAGGCTGAGCCTGCAGCAGTGAGCGGGTCCTGCACTCACAGTACTCACACTCCAGGAGGAAGACGCCCTCAAAGTGAAGCAAACAGAGTAGGACACAGGCCCGGGGAGAGAGAGCGGGAGCTCGTCCAGCGAGGGCAGAGACCAGGGACTATCAGCAGCAGACATATTCAAGGCCAAAGGGGAAGCAGATGCAAAGGCCCTGAGGCAGGTGCATGTGCGGCACGTTTACAGAACACAGCAACCTCCGCAGCCTAACACTTAGAACTAAGATGCTGCTGCTGCTGCTACTGAGCTGAATGTAGCACCCAAACATACACACGCCACAGCTGGATTCAAAATTTTCCTTCCCCCCAACTCACCTCTACCCCCACCTTCCTGACTATTCCTCCAGGAAGCAGGGGTGGGTCAGGGCTATAAAATGTCTCTCAGACCTAGGAATGGCGATCCAGGAGGCGCTGGGCTAGAGCCTTGGCTGACCGTGAGGGCCACTCTCCACTCTCTCCCCTGACCATAGCTAGCCCCAGGTCCTGGGGTGATGGGGAGGCAGACAGCAGCCCCTCAATCTGTAGCAGCCAGGCTGCTGGGCTCTGCCCTCACTCATCAGAGGGCACAAGCCTGCCCGCGAGACTGGCGTTTATTGGGGAATGACTAGAGGAATGAATGACGCCAGCTGCACCAGCCAGCAGGTCCAGCTGATAAAACACAAATGTGCTGTGTTCAGGGAACCGGGGTGGGGGTGCTGGGAGCTGGGGGAGAGCGTGGAGAACAGAGCTGGCTTCAAGCCCCACCACGTCTCACTCCTCAGCTGTGTGGTCCTGGGGAACCCAAACCTCGCCCCACCTCAGTTTCCACATGTCCAATGGGAGCCGCAGGCCACCTTTTAGGAGCTGCTGCAAAGGTCTCGGGGAGATTCACCAGGAAGCCCTGGACCTGGAGCCAGGCGCTGGTGGACACCCAGGCACAGGGGCTACTGCGCGAGTGGGATGGGACAGGACCCCACGCCCCCGCCTTCACGGAGCGTCCCATCTGTCGAGGTGGATCACCCACAACCACAGCGAAAAAGCAGAATGTGCGCTGTCCTCCAGAGCCGTGCGGGCTCCGAGGCGCAAAGGCAGGCTTGCCTGGAGAGAGCTGCCGCCCGCAAAAGGCCCCGGAAGATGGGCGCAGGGAGTGCACCATGGAGAGCAGCAGGCGGTGTGGGGCAGGGATGCGCACAGGTGGTGGGGAGACCCTGAGACCACCCCATTAGCCTGGATTCCTGAAGAAGCATCTCCGGCTGGGAGAGAGGAGCTCCAACTCGAGAGGGGCGGCTGCCAGGGAGGATGGTGGGGAGGCCAGGAGGCAGGGGCAGAGGCCATGGAGAGGCTGTGCAGACAGGCTCGGAGGAGGGCAGAGCGCTGCCTGGAGCGGGCCAACAGGGACCGAGCCCCGGCCTCCCCCTCGGGTTTGCATGACCCAAAGTAGGATGACACCCCAGAAGGCCCGGAGTCTGTGGCATGACCCCACAGCCGTGGGCACCCACTCTCGGAGCGGTGACTCCTGACCGAAAGCCGTCAGGCCCTCCTCTGCTCTCAGGACAACCTCTGGGGCTGCCCCAGCCCCATTCCTGGTAGCTCCTGTGGGGTCAGTTCCGACCCGATCACTCCCACCCCCAGCTCTCAAGCCCTGGACTTTAATGACATCCTTAACCCTGGCCCGTGAGTCACGCATGTGACCGCAGGAGCTGAGGTCACCTCCCACCTTCCCCCAGGTCCAGATGTGCAGACAGGATAACCTCCACCTCCTCCCCAGTCACGGGGAAAGGGAGAGGTGCCCCCGGGGAGGAAAAGCACCCCATGCCCCTCCATGAGAACCGAGGGAGTCTCTGGGCCTCAGTTGTCCCCTCTGTAAAATGGGTTGCTCTATTTACCAGGCCATGGAGAGAGCCAAGCAGGCAAGAGACAAACAATCCCGTCCTACACTGGGGGTGCCCAGGAAACATTCTCCTGATCCCCTTAAAAACCAGTCTGCCTTGTAAGGCTTTCAGAAGGCCTCTCCCCACTCAGCACTCAGGCTGGGCCCTTCCGACAGTGAGCCCCGGGGGGCCTGAGGGCTCTCCCCACAGAGGACGACCGTGGGGTGGACTCCTGGTCCATCAGGTGGGTCCTGCGGAGGAGGCTGGGCAAAGAGGAGAGGGCGGTACGCCGCAGCCCCACGGCCTGCCGGCACTGACTGCACCCCGGCCTGTGCTCTCAAAGACGCAACCCGAGCATTTCTAAGAAAGAGGAAAACCTTCATCACCCAGAGTTGGAGGAAGTCGGCTGAAGAGGTGCCCGGTCCGCAGCAGGTGGGCGCAGGCTGGGCGAGCTTACAGCTCCTCCGCTCCTGCAGCCCCTCTCCCGCGGGGAAAGGGTGGGTGGCGACCCGTGCGGGGTGAGCAGCGCGGCCCCAGGCACAAGCGCTCTGCCTGGGCTGGCGGTGCGAGGGAGCCGAGGGCGGGAGGCGCCCTGGGTGCAGAGGGCAGAATCCAGCGCAGACGCACGTGCGCCAAGCCCAGTCCCCAGGGGGTCTGCGGAGGCCAGCGGCCCGCTCAAGCCCCGCAAGGGGACGCACGGCGCCCGGAGGTACCGACTCCCCAAGTCCGAGGCCCGCTCCACTGCGCCCCGGAGGAGCGTGATCCCGGCACCCTGCGGGCTGCGCGTGGCTAGGGGGCGGCGTCCCTGGGGGGCGCCGCGAGTCACCCACCTGGGCCGGCACGGTGTGCGCGGGGGCGCAGAGCTGCAGTCCGACGGCCAGCGCGACCCAGAGGCCGGCGGGCGCCACGGGGCGGCGGGGCGCGGACGGGCGGGCCATGGGGCTCGGCGGGGCGTGCGGCGCCTGCTCTCCTCCCGCGGGGACTGAAAGCGAAAGCTCGGAGGCGGTGGGGAGGCAGGCGGGGGGCGGGGCGCGGCGGGGGCGGTGGGCGGG